>OY992886.1:84455434-85055434 GCA_963921405.1 Cepaea hortensis
CGGAGTAGAGGTAATCGAAACGGGAAATTTTTTTTAAAAACATACACCTCATACAGGAAGGCTCCATCCATCCATAATGTGCCGTGCCGGCAAGCGTGGAAGGCTATGTACTGGTAAACAATTATTTCGACGATCTAGGTCATAATGTTGCCGGGTTGTAACTGATGCGATTGAAGATGGGAACTAAAGACAGAAAGTTAGTTTGCAGATCCCTTACAAATTGGTTGCAAACAACCTCAGTATTTGTTGATTTAGTGATTTACTAGACATTTTTAGTTCAGTCAAGACCCGACATAACAGCAATTTGGACATTCCAAAACGTGCAACGTCCTCATATTAAACAACCAGCGAAGAATTACAATACTAATGGTACTAGTTCAGTAGGTAGACATTGATTTCAGAACGGCAAGCGCCTCATATCATCGAAATTCGAAATCAACACAAAGTGGTTTGCTTCCAAATCACCCGCGGCTGATTTCAAATTCTTGGCTCGGTATGTTCGTGTCACTCACTATTCCCTAAGCCTATTGGAAACTATAGTACAATAGAACGGTACTTCTGTTATGCATTAAAAACTACAATTTTATTGAACAGCGTCACTTCCAAGTAAGTTGAAGGCCCTTGTCCAGGCACTGGGACGTATTACATTGGGTATACGGTGATAATCATACATTTGTATAGACCAGTCGACATTCAATGGACGGGCGAGTTGTGTAGTTGATCAGGAGCCACTCTGATAATATCATGCGCGCGGCCAGTCGAGAGTTCGACGCCTGCTTTTGTCGTCCGGTAACGGGGGAAAAGACTGGCCACCTCTTCCTCCGTACATTCATTCATTCAGTAGCATGTACTTTACAGAACCTCGCTCCCATAACAACATTCCGGAAAACCTATCGATCATAAGCAAGATGTCCCGCGTCCGATACACCCATCTGGAGATCATCCGCCACATCCTGCACCCATCTTCTCTTTGGCCTTCCTCTTCCTCTCTTCCCAGGCATATACCCCTCCATTATTGTTCTCTCCAAACTGTCGTGACGTTTCAAGTGACCAGATTATGTCAATTTTCTTTGTTTTATCATCTTCAATAGCCAACCTTCTTCAATATTCAACTCTTGAAGTGTAGATGCATTTTTCCTTTTCTTTATTCAAGATATTCTTAGAACTCGTCTATAACATTTATATTCAAAGGCATTTATGAGCTGTTCAGCTTGTTTAGTAAGTGTACTATCCAGGTCTCATAGGAGTGTGTTGCAATGGGAAAGATGCATGCCACTCCATAATTTATTCAGTTGTTTCAGTCTTTGAAGGGCAATAATTTCTTTCATTGTGTCACCTTTGTTGGTAATCAATGACCCAAGATACTCGAAATTTTCTACCACCTCCAAGTTTTCCTCATTAACATATATTTCTTTCTCCATAGTAGTTTTATCTGTATGCATTTTCTTTGTTTTTGCTATGTTAAGACATAAATTGTGATTTTTACTATTCAATTGGGTTGAGGTTAATAGGTCTTCTATACCTTTATGTGTTGCGGTTAGTAATACTGCATCATCAGCATATCGAACCTCTGGTATGTCATGACCACCGATATTTAGGGCATCATATAGCTCCCTGTTTATATAATCTCTGACATTTCTCATTATATTTTCGGCGTACAGTTTAATTAAACATATAGGGGGACAGCACACAGCCCTGACGGACTCCATGCTTGATGTCAAACCAATCTGCATTCAGGCAAACAAAATGTGATGACCCAATCACATCACAGTCACATCATAGGTATGTTCCTGCTTCGGGATGTGTTTTATTTTTCATTTTTAAACCGACATTCTATGAACGATGTGGTCAATATCACATGGGTTGTCTTTATTCTTTACATCCCAGAAATGTCCTAGTGCCCGACCTGGGAGCGAAGGAGATTCCAATACATACTGGTAGAAAAGCGGCCTAAGATATGGTTAACCTGTATAACATTACGACCTTTTGAGATTTGCGCCCTAGACAGTTGTCGGTTGATCTAAATCAGTGGTTCTCAACCGGTGCGGAATCTCTCCCCCCCCCCCCCACCTCCCAGGGTGAATTTTAGGGTTTCCAGGGGGGGGGGGGGGGATTAAGATTATTTCAAGATCGCGTTAATACAAGAACCGATACTTGATATTGTTTTTCCCTCCAAACATTACGGTTCTGTACTTCTCGCCCTTCTGAAATTCGTTTTATAACCTAAGTAGATCCGCAAATCACATTTTATGTAGACGTCTAGACTTATTCTAGTATGTGTTATTAAATTTAGCTTCCATTTTTACGTATACTGTTTAGGGGCAGGGGGGAATTTTTAGGGAGGAAATGTGAAAAGGGAGGGGGGAGGTATGACATTCTGAAATATGGTGAAGGGCCAAAAAAGTTTGAGAACCACTGTTCTAAATATAAGCTATTGTCTCCTGTCTCCGCCATATGGTAAATTTATTCTGAAGAAGTTTCAGTTTCTCCAAAACAAACTGTAGCGGATGTCTTCTACACAAGCAAATACAGGATAGAAAAAAAAAACAGGTGACCAAGTCGAGCTCGGTTTAACTACCTTTAATTAGGTTGTGACCCCTCCTGGAGTGAACACTGTGCAACATTTAACTGGAAATAAGTAAAGGCAGCGTCTGAGGAGGGGATCCGGGTAATTATGGACTCAATGGTCCGAAGCACAGCGAGGATAATCTAGGGACTAACTAAGTAGCCAATCAAGCAACCCAACTAACTAACTAGGCACAGGCAGAGACAAACCAATCAACCAACCCAACTAACTAACTAGGCACAGGCAGAGACAAACCAATCAACCAACCCAACTAACTAACTAGGCACAGGCAGAGACAAACCAATCAACCAACCCAACTAACTAACTAGGCACAGGCAGAGACAAACCAATCAACCAACCCAACTAACTAACTAGGCACAGGCAGAGACAAACCAATCAACCAACCCAACTAACTAACTAGGCACAGGCAGAGACAAACCAATCAACCAACCCAACTAACTAACTAGGCCCAGGCAGAGACAAACCAATCAACCAACCCAACTAACTAACTAGGCACAGGCAGAGACAAACCAATCAACCAACCCAACTAACTAACTAGGCACAGGCAGAGACAAACCAATCAACCAACCCAACTAACTAACTAGGCACAGGCATAGACAAACCAATCAACCAACCCAACTAACTAACTAGGCACAGGCAGAGACAAACCAATCAACCAACCCAACTAACTAACTAGGCACAGGCAGAGACAAACCAATCAACCAACCCAACTAACTAACTAGGCACAGGCAGAGACAAACCAATCAACCAACCCAACTAACTAACTAGGCACAGGCAGAGACAAACCAATCAACCAACCCAACTAACTAACTAGGCACAGGCAGAGACAAACCAATCAACCAACCCAACTAACTAACTAGGCACAGGCAGGGACAAACCAATCAACCAACCCAACTAACTAACTAGGCACAGGCAGAGACAAACCAATCAACCAACCCAACTAACTAACTAGGCACAGGCAGAGACAAACCAATCAACCAACCCAACTAACTAACTAGGCACAGGCAGAGACAAACCAATCAACCAACCCAACTAACTAACTAGGCCCAGGCAGAGACAAACCAATCAACCAACCCAACTAACTAACTAGGCACAGGCAGAGACAAACCAATCAACCAACCCAACTAACTAACTAGGCACAGGCAGAGACAAACCAATCAACCAACCCAACTAACTAACTAGGCCCAGACAGAGACAAACCAATCAACCAACCCAACTAACTAACTAGGCCCAGACAGAGACAAACCAATCAACCAACCCAACTAACTAACTAGGCCCAGGCAGAGACAAACCAATCAACCAACCCAACTAACTAACTAGGCACAGGCAGAGACAAACCAATCAACCAGCCCAACTAACTAACTAGGCACAGGCAGAGACAAACCAATCAACCAGCCCAACTAACTAACTAGGCCCAGGCAGAGACAAACCAATCAACCAACCCAACTAACTAACTAGGCCCAGGCAGAGACAAACCAATCAACCAACCCAACTAACTAACTAGGCCCAGGCAGAGACAAACCAATCAACCAACCCAACTAACTAACTAGGCACAGGCAGAGACAAACCAATCAACCAACCCAACTAACTAACTAGGCCCAGGCAGAGACAAACCAATCAACCAACCCAACTAACTAACTAGGCCCAGGCAGAGACAAACCAATCAACCAACCCAACTAACTAACTAGGCACAGGCAGAGACAAACCAATCAACCAACCCAACTAACTAACTAGGCACAGGCAGAGACAAACCAATCAACCAACCCAACTAACTAACTAGGCCCAGGCAGAGACAAACCAATCAACCAACCCAACTAACTAACTAGGCCCAGACAGAGACAAACCAATCAACCAACCCAACTAACTAACTAGGCACAGGCAGAGACAAACCAATCAACCAACCCAACTAACTAACTAGGCCCAGGCAGAGACAAACCAATCAACCAACCCAACTAACTAACTAGGCCCAGGCAGAGACAAACCAATCAACCAACCCAACTAACTAACTAGGCCCAGGCAGAGACAAACCAATCAACCAACCCAACTAACTAACTAGGCCCAGGCAGAGACAAACCAATCAACCAACCCAACTAACTAACTAGGCCCAGGCAGAGACAAACCAATCAACCAACCCAACTAACTAACTAGGCCCAGGCAGAGACAAACCAATCAACCAACCCAACTAACTAACTAGGCCCAGGCAGAGACAAACCAATCAACCAACCCAACTAACTAACTAGGCCCAGGCAGAGACAAACCAATCAACCAACCCAACTAACTAACTAGGCCCAGGCAGAGACAAACCAATCAACCAACCCAACTAACTAACTAGGCCCAGGCAGAGACAAACCAATCAACCAACCCAACTAACTAACTAGGCCCAGGCAGAGACAAACCAATCAACCAACCCAACTAACTAACTAGGCCCAGGCAGAGACAAACCAATCAACCAACCCAACTAACTAACTAGGCCCAGGCAGAGACAAACCAATCAACCAACCCAACTAACTAACTAGGCACAGGCAGAGACAAACCAATCAACCAACCCAACTAACTAACTAGGCACAGGCAGAGACAAAGGTGCCTCTAGCACAGCACCAGTAACGAGCGTAAAGTAACATTGTTGAGAACATGCAGTTTTCCGATGCGAGACGTGGGCCAGTTCGCAATCACTACAGAAGTATACCAGCATTTTGGAACTTAAATGTTACAAAAATGGGAGCCGTGACTGAGAGGTTACACTGCGCGTCTCAGGCTCAGAAGGTACAGGTTCGATCCCAACAAAGGGCTGGAAATTTTTCCAAGAACCATTGGTGTGTCTAAAGATATCATACGGCCCCATGATCTCTTGTGTAGTGAGATCGGTTAGCTAGCCATCTCAGGTAAAATTGAAAATAGGGAGTTACGCGTGCACGTTAAAAATCCCACGGCGGTTTAAAATGGCAAAGAGTATCCCGTAAGACCCCTACTCTGGCAAAAGTGTTGAGGGAAAAAAACCTACCCACGAATAGATACATTACCTTGGTTGGAATCTATCTAGAGGACGCTAACCTTAAACAAATGCATGCCGAAGTCGCACACGCTAACCTCTGAGACGCATATTTAGATGTGATGCATACCCCTCGAAAGAAACACGAAGACGAGAAAACTTCATAGAATACTGTGGACCAAAAAGAAGAATACTCAGATTTTACTAAATGTGAACATCCGAGAAAACTGGCTCACAAACAACACCGTGGGCCATTTTACGCGTTGCGGGCGTTTAGTGAGAATAGTGTAGAAAGGCATGGTGCCTGCAATAAGAGGTAAGGGTAAACCAGCATGACACCTTAGGCTAGAAAATGCATGCGGCAATTGAACTGACATCGGATCGATATTTTCGGTGAGCTATGCTGAGCAATCTGGACATTCTGAGGGAGGCTAAGTCGCAAAGACAACTTATCACAAACATCAGAAAGAGGCAGTCATCATACTTTGCTCACGTTATGAGAAGACAAAAACTGGAACATGTGACAATAGGAAAGATTTGTGAAAAGAGAGAAAGATTCTTAGGCTAGATTACGTGGCACGTGTGTCGTGGCACGGAAGGGAGTCAACACATGAATTGATCTATGCCGTCGGAGATCGCAATTTGTGGAGTTGCATGATCGCCCACGTCAGTCGGCTAGAAAATGGATGATGATGAGTACGGCCTTCTGCAAAAGACCTGCTAAATGATAGTGGGATAAACGTAAAGAGCGGGTCTTGCTTGTGTTCGCTGGCTGTGAACTCCAGCGTGAAGTCCTGTATGTCGGGTGAAGACATCACGTTGTCCAACATCAGTGTGATGTCATACCGGACCTGAGGTTTGCGTGCGTATCCGTTGTCCCATGTCTGGCTTATTGGTGTGCAGATTGGTGGTTCCTCGTCGTGCAGGCAGACACTCTCCGACTTCGGAAGAATCATCGATTCTACTACGTTAGCCAGGACCCCGAAGGGACCTGTTGCCCAGGACGTGTTAGTAGGTCTTGGCCAGTATAGAACCTGGCCCTGGTGCCATGGAAACACCTCTGCGTGCTAGAAGCGGGTCTTCAAAAACATCGCGGCATCTTGTACAATGTAACGCAGTTGCAGCCGATTATTATCCCAGCGATGATATCTATTTGAACTATTTGCTTGTATTATTCTACAGCAACTACACACCTTAAGAGACATTCTCATCATACTGTACAATGCCGATAAACGCGGGCGGTCATGGTTCGCCATCTCGCACTGTCACCGGTCTTGGATACGGTGTGTGCTGTCTCCCAGTTACGCCACTGGCCAAGTGATCTTATCTCTTTGCCTTCCTTTTGCTCTTTTCCCATCAATTTTGTCAGCTGTCACCAAATATTCAAGGCTATGTCTTCCATTGCGTGCCCAAAAAAATCTAGCTGTCTAGTCTAGCTGCTCTAATCAGTTAACGATGTTCACTTGTTTCTTGAAGGACTTTCTTATTCGATTTCTGCCTGTCTGTGGTATTCTTTGCATATTCCTCGGAAACCCCATTTTCACAGCCATTAGATGTTTATCAGCTTGTGTGCTTATTGTCTTATGTTTCACATGCGTATAACAGTGTAGGTTATACGAACATAATGGACCAAACGGGAAAATAACTTGAACAGGAGAAATTTAACTCATTGTGGCACAGCCGTTTTCTCCGCCATTCCATACTAAACTAAAAACACCACTTCAATAAAGTAGGTCTTGTAACCGTTTGCGACCTGCGCGGATTGTCACGCGCACTATTTAGCTGAATTTAGTATTTACATTAGCTGGAGATAAGGCCGAGGTCAATTTAGTAGACATGCTGTCTGCAGACTAAGTTTAATTACCTCGTTTTTAGACCGTCATGGACAATCCCATTACAAATAATGCGATAGGTGAATAGGTTGGTTGGTCGACAGACGAATATTTGGCGCCAGAATCCACGGCACGGAGAATGATTGCCTGAAAGCTCTGGAAGACTGAGTACTGAGTTTTAACTTTTAAGTCCGACGTATTGGCGTTCAAGTCGCCTGAATCAGGAAAAAGGATTTGCACCTGTGGAAGTGGATAGGTGTAGGTTTCCCCCCGACGACGTACCATTCTTCTTCTGCTGCATTCATCCGGATTCTTTTTTCGGATGTGATTGCATTGTGCCTGTTTCCTTTAGGCCGACACATCCGACTTTTGCGGGCGTTTGTTGACCGGATTAACCTTCCCGAGGCACAATTTCCCCATTTCCATAGGGGCTATGTTGCAGAACTTTAACACCCCCCCCCCCCCAGAAACCGGCAGTGTGTGCAAAATTAAAACTGGACATATACGGAGAGGCATGTTACGATGTAACCAGGTCGTCATTTAACATACAGGTCAGCATGGCCGAATGGATAAGTACATGTTCTTAAACATCCGGTGAGCTGATGCAGGGGCTTCAACCCCTACACCGGTCAGTTGGACTAAAATTTTGATTTGTCCTTGACTTAGGGACGTAAATTACAAGTACCTTTGAAGTTCGAGTAAGTTAACCTGATGGCGAGGGACACTGGTATTAGGGAAAACTATTTGTCACGGGACCACTTTAGTTAACGATAAGATGATAGACTAACAGAGACAGTCTGTATTCACAGCTGCAATTGTTTGTTACTAGTGGGGAAACACGTTGGATCAAACGAAACTACCCGTCTTTGAGAGTTCCCTAGGAAACAAGAAATTTGTCGGCATTGTTTGATGTGTCGCTGTTGAGAGGAAAGGACTGTTGCATCAGTTGTAGAAAGGGGGACAACTATTCTTGTGAAGTTGGGAACAGATTGTCTGCCGCTGGGGACACCTGTTGTTGACATCGAATGACGTCACTCGGACAATCCCCGACTGTATGAAAACATAACTTGTTGCCGCTAGTGTGACCAAGGGAGTTGGCCTAGGCAGAAGTGTTTGACTAGCTCTGTGCTAATATAGAAAAGAATCTACTGTGTTCTGTATCAATTAACGTTGATGAGCATGTGTCTTTCATGAAATCGAATCAAATTCGATTCAGGATAGAGCTGAGTTTCATAAGGTAATCACTAGATCGCATTTAGATGTAAATAATGTAGAACAGTCTAGTTAGTTAGTTAGTTAGTCGACAGATCATCCTCGTTGCACATCGAACCATTCAGTCCATAAGTGCTCGGATCCCCTCCTCAGCAAATCCCGCAGCGTGTAGCGGCTAACGACGCCAGTTCTGTGTTGGTTTATTAATCTTCTTTGGCTTCCTGCGTAGTGTTCTTGTTTGGCCACCCCTCTTTTAATTTGCTGCTCTCGCAGTCTGGCCATTGTTGTAGATTCACAGTCATCACTTGGTTCTCGCAAAAGTCTCACTTCTCGTAGAGCATTCAGAATGTCAGCCTGGTCCATGGCGCGTCCGCCCTCCACAGTAGCCTCACCTGCGAGCTTGTCAGCCCGCTCATTTCCTTGTACTCCCGCATGCCCTGGCACGAAGATGAAACTAATCTTTGCCAGCCGAGACCGCTTCAGAGGCAGCAACCATTCTCTTCGGATCGACCCCTCCTCTATCCTCTTGATCATGTTCATTGAGTCGCTAAGGAAACAAGCCCTAGTGAATGTCTGTGTCTCGAGCCATGTTATTGCTTTACTTACTGCCATGACTTCCATGGTCAGGCTACTTGTGGTTTCAGTGAAAACACCAGAGTCCTCCTTCACAATTCTCCCTCCGGCCCGAGCTGTAAAGGCCCATGAGCTTCTCACATGTCGGACGACCGACCCATCTGTGTAGATGACCGCGTCACCGTCTAGCGAATTCTCGAAAATCAACGCTTGTACTTCAGCCTCAACAGCAGCCGGATTTTCTTGTTTTCATTTTCTATCTAGTTGGATGCAAACTGAAAAGGATGCGCAGAAGTCTGTTGGCACTTGCACCCACTCCTCGCCAGGTTCTAAGTCCTCAAGTGAACACACCTGTTGAAGAATGTCTTCGGCTTGACCCATCCACGACCGTCCTCTTTTTAACCTGCTGCCCTTCACCTTCCTAATTTCACTATGCAGTGGATGTTGTGTGTTTGCGTTAATTCTGAGGTAGGCGCGTGCCCTGCAAACTTGTATATACTCTTCAATGGTTGGAAAATCAAGAAGGTAGCGCATCGCCCTGCATGCTGTATCTCTTGTTCATCCAAGAATAATGCGCATAGCTTCATTCTGTATCCTTTCCATCCTTTCTATCTGCTTATGGCTGAGAGTCAGGATTGCCATTGCATACTCCAAAACAGACATGACCAGCCCCTCGTACAGAAGACATAGATGGCGCTGCTCACAGTTTGCTGCCGCCACCACCCGCATCGCTGCCAAACCCCGCTTGGCCTTTGTTATCACCTGGTCTATGTGCACATTATAAGCAAGGCTTCGATCAAACCGTATCCCCAGGTAATTCATTGCCTGCGTTCTTTCCACCGTCTCTGAACACAGCATTACAGTTGGTGTTGGATTGTTGACAATATGATTATTCAACGAGAACCAAGTCACTGTTGCCTTTGTTGGGTTGACCATTGCCCCAGCTTCATCACACTAAGTACTTATGCGATTGAGTTCGGTTTGTAGTTCCACAGCAACCTCCTCTCTATCCTTACCCTGACGATACACTAAAACATCATCGGCATATGACAATGTCCTGCCAGGTCCAGTGATCTGCTCACTGGTGATTCTCACTGTGTAGGCGTTGAATAGTATCGGAGATAATGGTGATCCCTGTGGTAGGCCAGGATATATTGTTGTTGGTTCCGAAGTCCAACTGCCACATCTAAAAACTACTTTCTGTTGGAAGAGGGCTGCAGCGATCCAACTAAGGAGGAATGGACTTACGTTTAGTTCAAGAAGCTGAAACATTAAAAAATCCAGTGGTACTCTGTTGTATGCGTCCTCAAGATCAATCGCTGCAGCAACAGTTTCAGTGCCTGAGTGGAAACCTTCATAGACATCATGGGCAAAGACTGCTGCATTGGTCCAGGTTTCTCTTTTTGGACGGTACCCACCCAGGGTAGGTGGGAAAACACCTTGCCTCTCTAGTTGGCTTGATATTTTCCTGGCAATTACCTTCTCCAGCAGCTTGCCTATTGTATTCTGCATGGTTATAATTCGATATCCCTGAATTTTTTTGTGGTCTTTGTCAGGCTTCGGCAAGGAAATCAGATAGCTGTGTAACCATTCCTCCTTGATGCTAGCACTCCCTATACTGTTGTTGTACATGTCTGCTAGTTTCTCTAACTCATTGTCGGTACACCTATTTATGTCGTCGTATCTTATGCCATCAGGACCTGGAGCACTGTTTTTTGATCGTCGAAGCACAGCCTTGATTTCTTTCACTGTCACTGTGTCTTCATCCGAAGTGTTCTGGGCCTTGCATCTGTCTGAGGGACCTCCTTGGCCAGATTTCGGCCTCCCATGTCTGTCTGGTTGCTCTGCTCAAGGTAGCGTTCAAAGAGGGCTTTGCCCTTGTCCTGGTCAGTCCTCTGCCAGATGAGGTCAGCACCTTGGAAGTCAGAAATGCTCTTATTCTTGACTACACCACTCATGCTTTTATGTAGTCGCCAGAACAATTTCAGTGACTTGTCTGTGCTAACTCTTTGACACACCTCTGCCCATTTTTCGCTTTTAACCACCTTGACCAGTTTTTTGAAATAGCTTACTTTTGTGTGCATCTCTCTTTCTAAGTGCAAGCAGGGACTAGGATGACCAGCTCTGTTCTTCTTGGCATTTTGCCATCTCCTTACAGCACTACGCTTATCCACCCAAGCCTTCTCCACCTCGAAGCTCCACCACGGTGGCTGCTCCCAGCTTTATTTCCTGCCCTGAAACGTTCTGCGCTTGTCACGTCTTATTTTACTCACCACATCTTGCCCTGTACTGTCATACTGGAACGTCTTTACCTTTAGCTTGTGCTGCCTGGTTCTGCCTTTCTCCACCAATATGCTGCAAGTGTGGTGGTCGCTGCCATGGTGTCCTAGGACACCCCATCTACACACTGTAGTGAGTGAAGGTGAAACTAGCGCCAGATCAATAGCACTGTCCTCATCGCCTGGACGGCTTACTGTCCTTGTGACACAGCCACTGTTGATACAAACCAGGTCGATGGTTTCCAGTGCAGCCTCGAGCTCCTCCCCTTGTGTATTGGAGGAAGTGTTTCCCCATGATCTGCCTTTAGCGTTGAAGTCACCACAGAAAATAACATTTCTCTCGTGGCCTAATATGCCACTTAAACACTGCCACTTCTGGGCGTCCACACTCGCATTGCGGGCATAAACATTAACCAACACGAATGGTATACTGGAATGAACTCTCAACGCCTGTATTTGTATATCGTCACTGTCCCAACTGGACATGTCTAGCTCTGACACCACCATGCTGTCGCGAACGAGAATCGCTGTTCCCAGATGTCGTCTGTTGTAGAAACATTTGAAGCCGGCAATTCAGAGTAGCTGATCGCCCAGTCTCGTCTCCTGGAGTGCTACAATGTCATTCCTGTAAACTAGGGTTTCTAAAATAGAGCCCCGTTGTTTTACACTGGCACAGTTCCAATATAGAATACGGATGTTCCTGAGTCCTAGACGGTGACACTTGAGTCTAAAACGTCTCAAACCACCGCGCTTACCTTGCTTCTTTCTCCCTGCGCGGCTACCACGCCGCTTCGTTATGTTGGCTGCTGACCGCTCGGAGAACACACGTTGTTCCACCATGTTGAAAAAACGTAAACACAGACTGCTGAAAACCACACACGCTGCTGAAAATTCACTCAAGGATGGCTTCGCTCGATGCACGAACTCCGTAGCACCCGCGCAGATCTTTAGTAGAACAGTCTAGTGATAGATAGAGTAGGACCTGAGCATAGTGTTGTTGCTTTGTGATTAGGTATTCCAGGAGTGTCGGCGACAGTAGGCAATCGCATTGTTAAAACTAACTAGTGTGAAAGGTCAATTAGCTCAGCTGGTTGGGAATAGTGAAGTGGGATGATATGTAGAAAGATTGAGGATGGTTGGGGGATAGGGGAAATGTCCAATGGTGGGATCTTCCAGTGGGGTGTCTACTGGGGTTCTGCACTTTGCCTTTGGTCTTTCCTTGTCTTACCCTAATTCAGACCGAGGTGATGAGCTCCTCTGGCCCATGACAGAGTTTGGTTCACTGTTAAATATCTGAGTGAAGCCGTCGGCCTACACTCATCTTATAGGGGTCAGTATACGGTTGCTCTCACCAGGTGTGTTCTCTCTTTCACAGGTTCCCCTCAGGTTATGAAGATAACAAGCTGAAACATCGCTATTGCAGATCATGGATAAATTAGTGCAGGAAGATTTATTCAGCGTCTTTTGCACTGGGCCCATGATAAAAAGGGTCTGAAGGAACATGGCTTTGTTGAGCCGAAACATATAAGTATCCAGCAGAAGACTTCTTAGTGATAGGGATCACGAGAACAATAGTGAGATTATTTTCCATACCACATGGAACACGAACAATAGTGAGATTATTTTCCATACCACATGGAACAAGAACAATAGTGATTATCTATGTAGAAAGAACAATAGGGTTTATCTAGGGTACAGGAACAATGAACCTAGCGCTTTTACTAAATTATTAGATTCCTGTGGGACTGTAAACAATAGCTGTGTAATGGTGAAAACTCTAGGACATTTAGAAATGAACAAGGTTATTTCAAGGGACAGTGTTTCCGTGTTTCACGATGCAAGGATTGTTAAGTTTCAGAACTTTAAGGACATTTAGTAACATTGTGTATGATCGATTCAGGATAAGCATCGGACTATATCCGTGATTGGTGACCAGATATCGGGGTTATCAAAAGGCTACGGGAGGAAGTCAACATCTAGCAGGAGGGACACATCGTTTGGTGAGGTCATTTTGTGCTGAACTATGATGTTGTGTAGTCCTTACCGGGATGATCAGACTTTGCTCCTGAGCTGTTTGGTCTGATTCTGCAGACACACTAGAGTATACGACATACATTCTACACATACACTTCTCACATACATACACTTTTCTTCATTAAATTAATGTGTTATTAATTTTTTAGTATGTTGTTTTGGGGAAGTGTGAGAGGGGGGCATGATCCAGAGGTGAGAGAGGGAGAGAGAAAGAAGTATCCTGAGACTGATGGAGTGCTGTGGACGGAATCTAGTGGATTCTCCAGAATAATGATATGGGGTTAAAAATAATGTGGGTGTTGATTCCCCTCACTCCAGGGACAACACTATAAAGAAATACACGACACTATTCCACACACAAAATTAAGTCCAGTGCACTAGAAGTAGTGTGTGTGGACTAGGCTTGAGTTCAAAGCGAGCGAGCACAACAAACGCTTAGTATTTAGCATAAGACATTGGTACTGGTTAGGATATTAGGCCTAGGTTGGTCATGTTTCATTAATCAGGTGCCGTCTCCACAATGAAAGTTGGCTCCAATGGATCTCCCACACTGTCTGTCTCTCACCCTGGTTGTACATCCTGTCAGATTGATGTTTGTCCATCTCTTGATGTTATCTTCCCACTTGTATCATTGTCTGCCTCTTGTCTTCAACCTTACCTTCCAGTATGGTCTTTATTAGAGTGTTATCAAAGGTGTTACGGACACATTTTGTAATCCCACATACCACGTTTGAAACACAGCTGTGGGCGATTTGGCAGCAGACCGCTTTCATTGGTTTTTTATGAAATGGTATGGGTGCTGACAGTTCAGAAAGCAATGGCAAACTACTGAATGTTAACTTGCCCAGGAATCACGAACAGCCAAAAAATGCTGGGGTTGACTGCTACGTTCTATAAAGGAACTATACATGCCTTTTAACGTGGCTGAAACATCTCACTTGCCTTTTTAAAAATTTCTTTTATGAACTCTCATTTCATTCCGCTTTTCTAGAACCGCTGTATTTCTTCTTCTTCTTCTGCGTTCATCCGGAGTTTTTTTTGGGATGTGATTGCGTTGTGCCTGTTTACAGCAGAGCTGCGTTCTTGTGCCGTTAGGCCGACACATCCGACTTCTGCGGGCATTTGTTGACCGGGTTAACCTTCCCGGGGGGAACCGCTCTATTTGATTGTTTTTGTTTCCATGAAATATGACATATTCTTCTATATATGCACATCTCCAGAGCCTCTGTTCGACTTTCTAATCAGTTGTTCACTGTCTGGGCTTCTGCGCCATATAGTAGTGTTGAATATACATACCATTTGACAATTCTCATTTTAATGCGTTGTTAATCTCTCTAAATGTTAATACTGATTTCATGTTGAAATCATTATTGGCCATTTCTATTCTCTTTTTTTTATTTCTGTTTTACTTCTGCCATCATCTGTTAGTACATGTCCAAGATATGAGAAACTTGTTACAGTGTTTCATTCACAAGTTCAGAAGCCATGCAAAATAGGTACTGCATAACTGTTAATATTTAGGAAATTGCCTTGAAAAGGTGGAATGGAATGGAGTTGATCAACCTGATCAAGTACAGATGAAAGCCTAACGCCTACACAACGTTATCTATCGTGAGATTCTCTTTATTTTATTTCAAAAATAAGATTCTACTTATGTCTTGGGCACCACTTATGCTTCTGTATTTTAACCTTCCAAAATAAAAACAAATAGGCTATTACCCGAATCACAGATCCTTTGCTATGTCTACGATAATCAACTGAGTAAAACATTGAATCGCATCACAACAAGCTGCCATCATGTTATATTTCAAATAATGTCCTATCTTTTAACACAATGAGCCAAGTCAAAACTAACTCCCACTAAGTCATAATATCAATCCTAAATAATGGCAAACCCAACAGAAAAACCTTTGTACACATTTTATTGCATACTCTATATGAGAGGGCAATTAATTAAATAATAACGCTTACTATTTCACAAAGAACAGAAGAATGGTGCATGTCAATTCATGCTAACCCACATGCATTCTCAGTAAAGCATGTGCTTACAAAGTAATGGATAAATACACTATAAGTGTTGATCGACACTCACTGAACAGGAACAAAGACAGTTAGACAGAAGCAGATAGTAAAGGACAAAAACAAAATAGTCATTAACTCTTTAAGAACCTGGCACCAGTAATCAAAATTTGCCCCATAATGTACTGGTTATGCATTTTAAAAACATTTCCTTTATAACTAAGTTGCTTTGAAGGATACAAAACAAACTTTGAAACAATTAACTGTTAAACTTCATAAAAACACCAAAGAAAGAGAAATTCTGGCAGTAAACAGAAATCTCTCACGTCCATAAGGAGTATGTGATCTCATTTCCTTCAGCAAGCTAATATCTGGAGACAGTTTCATATCTGGAGTGCCTATAGATCTCATTTGTCTATTGTTTTTTTTTTTACTGTGCACTTTCCAACTTTCATTCCCACCGTGAGTGCCAATAAGCACAGGAGTTTAACCTGACTTTCTATTTCTCTGTGTGATACATAGGAATACACTTTTGAAAAAGTTTAGTACATTTTACATAATTTCTGTTGAGTGGTTTTCCTGACCTGCAAGAAAGATTCCTCGAGTTTTGTATAACGATACATGCTCGCTGTTCTTGCCCGGTGTCCCCCCGGAAGACTCAACTGTCTGATTCTGTTTCTGAGGACTGCATCTGACCTGAGAGCTTGCAGCAACAGCTCGGTTCTGATTCTGTTTCTGAGGACTGCATCTGACCTGAGAGCTTGCAGCAACAGCTCGGTTTGTCTGGGTTTTCACATCATTGATACGAAGCTGATTGAAAAATTTAATTTTTTCTGCAAAACTTGGAACTTTGCTTTCTTCACCAATACTTCTGTTCTTGCTTCTTCTTCTTCCAGCAGCCCCATTAGAACTCACTTTTCTAGTGCTGTGTGCTGTAGATCTGGAGCATCCCTGCTCACTAGAAACCACTTTTTGTACATCCTTGAAGCTCCGTTGTCCATCATCTTGTAACAGCACACAAAACTCTTCTTCATTAGACTTGTGTTTATTAGTCTCCTGAGACTTGTCTCGTTCATTAGACTTTCTTGCATTAACTTTATTTTTACCAGTAGACACTCTTTTACTAATCTTACCTTGTCCAGTAGAAAGTTTTCTACTAGGGGAATCCAATTTTGTAGATAATCTAGTTTTGCCATTTTCATGAGCTATTCTAGACTTTTCTAACCGACTTGGTGTGGCACTGATAGTCTCTGTCTTCATGACAGAACTACGTCGTTTTGGAGTTGTTTTCCCATTGTTTCTCACACTTTTATTTGCTGTGCTTAAGTTTCCATGAGCAAGTAACGAGGCTTTACAAGGTTTTGGCAATGTTGGTGGTTTTACTTTAGCTGGACTGCTAACAGAGCTATTTTCAACTGCAGCACTTACTAGATCTTTATTTTTATAATAAAGTCCATGTTTGTCAGAAGTCATTTCTTTGTCGACCATTTCTGCTGCATTTTCTGGCATTGTGCTGTGAACATTGTCGATTATCTCTAAAGTTTCTACTGCCACTGTGCTAGAATCAAGAAAATCAGGCGTTAAATCAAGGCTTTCTGGTGCTGATATTTGGTCAATTTCTACCCCTTCACATTCTTTAGAAGAAGTCTTCAGCAAGTGCTTGTTATATGCTGAGCGGAAGGATTGCTGGTGCTTTCCTCGACTGCTTCTTCTCCTCTCCGTTACCCAACTATCATTCTCAACAACTTTTGGGCTAGCTCGAATACTTGCTAGTCTCTTCAAATCACACTGATGTTCATTCTTGGCAGTTGAAGTTAAAATTATAGTTTTATCATCAACAATGGAATGAACAGAAGCCGATTTCAATGAGCTTTCGTCAGTATTATTCCGTGGTATAACTTTGTTGTTGGTGTGACTTACTTCTTTTGTTTCTGCTGTTTGAACACAGGCATAATTTTTCTTAAATTCTTTTCTAATGTCACCAGCAAAAGTCAGATCTGAGAGACCAGAATCTTTAACCAGGTTGGGTACTTCTTTAGCCTCACCAGGATAATCCTGTGGACTGCATGTTGTTTTATGATCTAGTGTCATATAAATTACTGGCAATTTAAAACACTGTGAAACTACTGCTTCATTTTCTCTCCTGAAGCCATATCTATTGTTTAGTTCTGGAATGTGACAAGTATTGTTAGGTTCAAAGTCTATCTTCTCATTGTCACTTAAGACACAAAGTTCCCGAGCAGGCGGTGTGATGGATGTTTCATTATCTGTTTGAAGTGACCCTTTGTCTGCTGTATCAGAAACAAAAGTTGGATTTACAGTTTCACATGTTACACTCTTTGAAATGTGATCTAAAGCTGGATCAGGTCCTTTACTAGAAAGGATATCAACATTAGAAGCACCTAAATGGTTACTGATGCAGTCAACAGCTTCTTCAGTCTTACCACCTGGTGAACTTTCTAAAGTAGTTATTATGAAATCCTCATTTTCTTTAACCAACTCATCATTTTGTGAAGGCAAGCCTGACGACATTTTCATGGAATCTGGTTTCATATCTGAGGATTCTGAGGTGTTTAGATGGGAGGTGGGTACACTGAAAACCTCATCACTGCTCAAGCAGTCATCACTTTCACTGAGTTCTTTAGCACATATTGCTGATGTTTTTTCTGTTAATTTGGCAACAAGTGCATTAATTGATTTTTTAGATGCAGACACTGACGACAAATCAAACAATTTCTTTGTTTCTGAGTGATATTTCAGTTGGCTAGCTCCATCCTTTATTTGAGAGAAGAATTTTGGTGGTGATCTTAACTGTTCTTGAGGACTTGTACATTTCTGTGAGGACAGGTTTTGGGGTGTAGTGATCGTGCTGTAGAAAGAGCCATGCCCCACATTTTTCTGTGACACATTTGAATGAGAAGAGTGTGCGGGAACTGATTGGAGTGAATTCTTCAAACTTTTCTCAGGAGAACTTTGAAGCACTTTCTTTGATGAAAGTGTATATGATGAATTGTCCATGTGCTTTTGAGAGGAGAGAACAGGCGGTACAACCGGATTACATTTCTGAGGAGAAAAGTGAGTTGTATTCTGTACTTTCTTAGGGGAATAAGCCCACGCTCCATGAGCAACGTTTTTCTCAGGCGATACCCTGGGTGCACCCAGAACTCTTCGCCCAACCTGTCTTGTCGAGGATGAGAAAGGTGGTCCTACATTAGCAGTGTCTGTTCTGGTAGTAATTTTAAAATAATCATTTTGGTCTCTAGTAATTTCTGAAGCAGCAGTATTTTTATCAGGCGCAGCTTTTGGTGCACCAAGAACTCTCCGACCAACCTGTCTTGTTGAGGACAATGAAGATGATTCTTCTTTACCAACATCTGTTAGAGTACTGGTGCTAAGTTTTGAAAAAGTCTTAAGGTTTTCATCATTTTTGGAAGCAAATAAATCTTTCTTAATCAAATTATCCTGTTTCTCATGATATACTCTGGAAATAGGAGTAAGATTATTATCTGAGTTTTTTTGCGGACTACATTTAACTGGAGAACTGGACTTTGGCGAAGCATTGTTATCTGGGCTGGAAGCTTTGGTCTTGGGAAGATTCTCATGAGATGACAGAAAGGATTCAAATTTCCTTCTATCCTGTGTCTGCCTGGTAAAATTTTGAACCACCGGGGAAGATTTTCCAGGTGCGGCTTTATTCTCGGCTATCTTCACATTTTTAGCAAAGGAAACTCTTCTGGGAGATGCTGTCGACATTTTGGAAGCTTTTCCAAAAGTTAGCCCTTTGCCTGGAGTGGTGCTTAAACTGGATGATCTTCTCTTTAGCCGGCGCCTGGACAACTTTGGGGACCCATCTAGCTGTTGTATCTTGATCATGCTGAGTCGAGGTTCAGAGCTCTCAGAGTTAATTGACATGTTAGTCAGTGATGATTTAAGACTTCCATCCATTTTATATTTGCTTCTTGTAGTTGGGTTGAGACTCCCAGTTAAAATAGACAAAACTGGTGTTGATGTACTTTCTGAATCATGTGTATCCAACACCGAAGTATAACTCAAATCAGAACGTGTGTCGAAATTTGATGATAAAGTAGGCTTGGCTTTTTTAAGAGAACATTCAGTACTATGAGAGGATTCTACACCTTCATCTGATCGTCTCTTGTGCTGGTTGCTTTCTGGAGAATCGTAGACAGGCGAAAGAGTTACTTTTGATGGAGAAATGTGGAATCTGCTGTCATTATCAAAGTTTTTATGCACTGGAGTTTTCTTATTTATCTGGTCAGGGCATGCAGAAGACAATGCCACGGGGCTATACTTTCTGTCAGGGATGGGAGGTGATTCCAATGAATCAGTGTATTCTTTGTCAGTAAAGTCTGCAACTTTAACCAAATTTGCAGTTTTAAAGGGAAATGAATAGATGTCTTCCATACTTTTTGAACGACGTCGATTGAACGACTGTTTCTTAGAAACTGACTGTTTCACATCTGCATGAAGAGGCTTCCATTTTTGTAATGGTGATATAGAACAATAGCCAGAAGTAGGTAATTTCTGCGGCGTATTGCAGATGCTTTCATCTATTTCAGCATATTTCGGACTGCCTGTGCTGTAAGGAATTGCATCAACAGTTGTAGAATATACAGGACTAGGACCAGGAGACTTTGATAAGCTTGACATCTGGTGCACAACATCTGTCTTGAACGCCTGTCCACCTATTGAATACATGTATATATAACAAGATAAGATCTTTCAGTCACAAATAAATACCACTGTATTGTTTCACATTTTCCTCAAGTGCTGAGTACTAAAACAAACATGTAGTCGACATAGCTTCAGAGGATGACCCTGCCTCATCAAGTGGGCGCCGGAAATATTTGAAAGTAAATCGGTTGGAGTATTACTGACTATATTACCTGCACTCAGAGAGCCTGCCACAGAAAATACGAGCCTAACAACATATCCCCAATATGCTTCAAGAGCATCTAAACCAGGGGTGGCCAACATTTTCAGCAGGCGGGCCAAATTTCAGAAATAATATTTCCTGCTGGGCCATGCACCTAATTTTGTGTGTGTTAATTAAAGTAAACAAGCAAGCATGCTACAGTTTCGACCGCATCATCGCTTCCTACTCCGCGGGCCGCAACAAGACTCCCGGCGGGCCGCATGCGGCCCGCGGGCCTCGTGTTGGCCACTCCTGATCTAAACAGTTATTAGACTTCAACATATACACACCGTCAACATCTTCAGATGAGAAGCTCGTGGAGATAGTTCATGTTGCTTGCCTCTTAAATTTATCAGCCTATTATCTATTCCCATGTGGGATTTGTTCCACCAGGGTGCATGCGGGAAGTGAAGAATAGTTCAGACTGCAGCCTAACATGCTTGTTGTGAGCGCCAACTAAGAAGGGCTGGCGTGGGAGTGACTACCTCATATTGAAGAAAACTTTAGTTGCAAAACCCAGCCAAGCATGAACAGGTGTAAAAGCAGGGCTTGATATGAGTGGTTATGGGGCTACGCTCCACTGGGAGGCAGAAGAAATAATGGACAATAGCTTGTAATCCATGCTTATTATCTTATGCTGGGGAAAGTTGAAGACACATGTCCAGCTTGGATTTCACTGAGTTTGTGTAGCACATCCACAATGGAATTTTCCCATCTGATTATTATCTTCCTCTAGCTATATAGCCAGATCTGCTTTGATTATAGGAACACAGTTGTAGTTTACTGCGCTTCATTCTCACACAATGTCCAAGCCACTTTTTTAATTGCCCTTAAGAACAGGGAGTGATACCTAAATTTCTAAAGTCACCAGTTCTAATGTTGCTTAGTTTAGCGAATGATGCAGTAAAAGATCCCATTCATATCTTCTTTTACTACCTCATAGCAACATTTGTTATTTGCTACAGGCAAGGTCTTGCCATTGCTGCCCATCTTCAGCAATATGTGTAACTGCATAAAAGCTGTGGCCTGTCTACTCTTCAGTGTCCTCATTCTATAATGCTTGGTAACAAGTGTATTTAATAGGATACGCCTATGTGAGGACAATTTCGACTGTCAAAATGTGGTTATATCGAAAATAGACGGGTTTCATGGCAAAACATGTTACAAAACTAATTAAAGGAAATATTACCAAATGAGATCAAAGTAAGACAATCTAAATACTTCAGGGATATAACAAATCAGCTCCTTGTGGGTTGGAATAGTGGAGGGAAGCTCACAAGAGGAGTATGTTGTATGTGAATGGACAACATCAAGAGATGGGTTGGAAGAAGTCAGTGGAAGAATAGTGGAGGTAAGCTCACAAGAGGAGTATATTGTATGTGAGTGGACAACATCAAGAGATGGGTTGGAAGAAGTCAGTGGAAGAATAGTGGAGGGAAGCTCACAAGAGGAGTATATTGTATGTGAGTGGACAACATCAAGAGATGGGTTGGAAGAAGTCAGTGGAAGAATAGTGGAGGGAAGCTCACGAAAGGAGTATATTGTATGTGAGTGGACAACATCAAGAGATGGGTTGGAAGAAGTCAGTGGAAGAATAGTGGAGGGAAGCTCACAAGAGGAGTATATTGTATGTGAGTGGACAACATCAAGAGATGGGTTGGAATAAGTCAGTGAAATAATGGAGGAAAGCTCATGAGAGAAGTATGTTTAACCCTTTACAGGGCAAAACGTCCATTTGCGGGCGATCGCTTAACCGAGCATATCGGCCGTTTACGTCCGATACTATTATGCATTGTAAAAACGCGATCTCTCGGCTTTCCGACACTTCCGACTGCTACTTTCGCTGATAGCTTGACAACGTGGCCGCCATTTGTAAGCGCCTACTATGAATTTGAACGGACTTTTACGGACTTTTTTGATAGTGTTTGGGATTTTTACGTTTAGTTTTTCAAAATGGATTTCGGCGATTCTTCAAGTGATAGCCGAGATTTCGCTAGGTTCAATGTAAGTGACATTAAAGGGCACGAAGTTGACTATTAATCGCAGCTAGATATCAGCGAAAAGCGTTACTTTGCATTATCAGTCGCCAGTCGAACTTTAAAGAAAGTGATTTTTTTTTTTTCCCCCGCATTTCCATCCTGTTTTCAGGATATTGCGGTCAACACCAGCATCTTTCAGCTGTATGTTGATTCCTAGGCTAGATTACGCTCATCAGCACGCCACGAGTTTCTGAGCGACCGGCTCCATACTCTCATAAGTCACTTTTACGATTCGAACCACTGCTAATTCTCGTCGCGTCACGTGACGAGAGTATTCGGAGTTAGCGGAGAAAGCTGCTAACTCCTCGGCCACGGAGCCGGTAAAGAAAGTGATTACGATTCTGAAAATGTAAATTGCTGTATAGATGACGGAAAATCACAAACATGCTGTATTTCGTAAATATTTGTGTTCATATATGGATTACCGACAACAATCATGTGAGTAACATATTTTGCATGCTTTTCCCTTTATTGTGTTGTTTATTTAACTAAAATCGGTTGACTAACACCTTATTTGTGATGTTTTTACTAACGCAACCTGAAATTTTACCGAACCTGAAAAAATCTTGCCCGTTCAGGGCTAAAAAACGGACAAGCGTCTGCCCTGTAAAGGGTTAAGGCGAGTGGACAACATCAAAAGATGGGATGGAATAAGTCAGTGGATTAGTGGAGGGAAGCTTACAGGAGGAGTATGTTGTATGTTAGTGGACAACATCAAGAGATGGGTTGGAAGAAGTCAGTGGAAGAATAGTGGAGGGAAGCTCACGAGTGAGTGAACAACATCAAGAGATGGGATGGAAGAAGTCAGTGGATGAATAGTGGAGGGAATCTCACAAGAGGAGTATATTGTATGTGAGTGGACAATGTCAAGAGATGGGTTGGAAGAAGTCAGTGGAATAGTGGAGGGAAGCTCATGAGAGGAGTATGTTGTATGTGAGTGGACAACATCAAGAGATGGGATGGGAGAAGTCTTGAGCGCAAAGTTGACCAACTTACCTGCAGCGTTGTGTGAGGATATTCTGGTCACAGCAGGTGAACTTGAAAATGATGAGGTAGAAAAGTGACTCTGTGAGTCTGGACATTTAGGAGCCAGTACTGGGCGTGCCTTAATGTTCCCTGCTGAGCTCCAGGGCTGGGCTGTGAACTTGTACAGACTTGATGCCGGGATCCTACATTAAATGTAAAGATAATCCCATACTGAATACTGCAATACGAGTATTAAAATGCAAGAAACTACAAACACAACTTCCTGAGATGAGGTTGGAAGCTTCCCATACATCCTGTACAAAAATCAGGCAATTAGTGTGATACTTGTTGCATTTGCACAATGTAAACATTTGGATTTGCACTCATTAACAAGGCCGTTAAGCAATTAACCTAACCAGGCAGTGGATTCTGTGAATTTATTATATTCAAGTACACCAAGGCAAACATTGGTTCCAGACCACCTCAATAAAGTCAACATTACAAAGAAGGAGTCAATTCCTAGTAAACTAAGTCAGGGCAGAAGAACAATAAAAGATCTTTTTTCATGCTGTGAAGCTAGCTGGGGTGCTAGCCCTATATTTTTAGAATTAACACTCGATGGGTTATGTGATCAGTATCATCCATTTTATGAGTCTCTACATCCCAGGAAATTGTAGGCTGAGTTGACAGGTCAATAAAAAAATCCCACATTAAAGGGATTCAAACACATAACCACAGGCAAGCGTGCTGATCACTGCACTACCATGGCTCCCAAAACTATCTAGGGCAGTGTTTCCCAACGTGGGGCCCACGCCCCACAGGGGGGCAATTCGATTGTTAAGGGGGGCAATTCGAAAATGGAAGAAATCGGCTGGATATAACAAAACAGGGAGACTTGAGACTGAAGTTAACTAAATTGGAACCTGACATAAAATCTCTTTGCAGCAAGCATCAAGCGCAAGGATCTCGCTAAATTTAAATAATAAATTATTACTAATAATTAAAATAATATAGAAAAATCTTTCATTAAAATTATGTGTGTACTTGAATTGCAGTTCTCGATTATCTTCTTCTTCAGCATTCCGAGCCATTGAGGTTCTTTGCTGCAGATACAAGCCGTCTCCATTCGTCTCTCTGGTTGACCTTCTCTTGCCAGTCGCTAATTCCAAGTGCTTGTAGGTCTGTATGTATATTATCTCTCTACCGTCTTCTTGGTCTACCTCGGGGTCTACGGTCATTTATTTCCTGAGCGTAAGCGAGTTTTGTTTCCCTATTATCTTCCATTCTTTCTATATGCCCCAGCCATTGCAGTCTATTAGCCTTCATGATACCAGTGATTAGCGGGGACTTAACAGATCACAAATGTCTTTGTTGCTTCTTCTTGTGTATCCCTAATGGGCCCAAAGATGCGTCTTAAGACTTTGTTCTCAAAGGTTTGTAACAAGGCTTCGTCTCCTTTAGTTGTACTCCAGGTTTCAGAGCCATACAGCACAACTGGTCTAATCAGTGTCTTGTATATTGTAAAAAAAAAATGTTTGCATATCCTTTACAGGACATCGCTGTCAACATTAGCATCTTTCAGCTGATTGTTGATTTCTTGGCAAGATTACGCTCAGTAGTTTGCCATTGCTTTCTGAGCGGCCGGCTCACATACCCCGTAAGTTACCGACGCGATTCGAACCACAGCTGATTCTCACCGTCGTCACGTTACTTACGAGAGTATACAAGATTACGGAGAAAAGTCGCTAACCTCTAGGCCAGGAAGCCGGCTTTGTATATTGTAGTTCTCCATTATATGTTTTGAAAATTTACTTAGTGTTTGCTCAATAATTTCCTAGTGATTTCTTACTAAAACCAATCATTCAAGTTTCTTTAGTGAACATTTCAATTTTTGAATATTAAAAATAATGTATATGTTGGGGGGGGGGGGGGGGGGGGGGAAAGAAATAAGAATTTTAGAAAGGCTTGGGTGGGGCATAGCACAAAAAAGGTTGGGAAACACTGATCTAGGGCAATATAATACTCTTTGGTTGCCATATCAGAAGTATGAGTTAAAATTAATCTTCTTCTTCTGCGTTCATCCAGAGTTTTTTTGGGGGACGTGATTGCATTGTGCCTGTTTACAGCAGAGCTGGGTTCTTGCGCCGTTAGGCCGACACACCCGACTTCTGCGGGCATTTGTTGACTGGGTTAACCTTCCTGGAGTTAAAATTAATAATTTATGTTTATTTTGAAGTGGTAACATATATTGCAAATATTTAAAAAATACATAATCAAACCAAATTTTTGGACTCCCAGTTCTGTTTCAACATTTTCAGGTAACATAGCGCTAATATTCATTTTAAACTATTAATCATTAAACTGATCGTATTGAAGACAATCTTCATATAAATGGAAACAATAATCATATCTCCCTCCACACAATTAAAATCAAACTAAGTTGAGCATTAAATACACAACTGTTATGCATAAAAAGAAACCAGTAAACTTACGCCCGAGATATGGTGGCAAACTTTGGTGGACTGCCACCCTGTGAAGACTGGTCCTGTAAAAAAAATTGTTAAAATCTTTGTTGTTCAACATGATTAAAGCAAAACTTTCTTACTGTAAGAAAATAAAAATGTATTATTTATAATAAAGAAATGATACCAGTGCACTTGATACAAGCGCATAAGTGTTCTGTCTCTACCAGCAAAAATCTGGAGAGTGTGATGCTGATTGCCCCAGTTGCAAGCTGGTTAGCTACATGTCAGAACTGCTCTTGTCTGTGGTTACTCCAGCAGTTCTATTTTTATTATCCACCTCAACTGGCGTAACTGGGAAGATTTATGAAGTAATACAGTGTAAGCCTGATAAAGCGAACTCACCTGGCACCCAAAAAATAGTTCTTCTTATCAGGGATAAACAAATTGTTCTTCACAACACAAATTTGCCACACCAGAGATCGCCTTAAGCGGTTTGCACTGTATGTCATCAGGCATAACAGTTGTCATGTATTGGCCATATTATATCCCCTTAACCCCGGGAAGGTTAACCCGGTCAACAAATGCCCACAGAAGTTGGATGTGTCGGCCTAACGGCGCAAGAACGCAGCTCTGCTGTAAACAGACACAACGCAATCACGTCTGGAAAAAAAACAACTCCAGATGAACGCAGAAGAAGAAGATATCCCCTTAAAAACAGAAAAGCTGTATTTCAGAAAATGAAAAGTATATTATGCACTAAGTCACTGTCATTGAATATCAGAAAGAGTACTGAAATTATATATAGAATCTGTTATGCTATATGGCAGTGAAGCATGGAACATAATGAATAAATTAATAATCATCTTATTAGTAATCATCCTTCTAAATGAAGTAATGGAAAACCACCTCAGTGCCCAAGTGGCAGCCTCAATTTACTTTATTATCATTTTTTGTTCGGTTATTGTTTTTGGGGTGCATATTCGTTTTGAACTCAAGCATAGTCCATACACACTAAATTTAGTAGTGCTGGATTGAATTTTGCGTGTGGATTAGCTTTCCCTATTACCAGTGTCCCTCGCCATCAGGTGAACCCACTCCGACTTAAGAGGTAATTTACATTATAATACTGGAGATTGTTACTTACTAAGTTCCATTCTGCTTCTAATGACTCTGCTTCTCACACTAGCTGAGAAACCACACCCTGAGTACTTTAAATAGATAGTACTTATTACCAGGCTTTTCTTCCACAAATTAACTAATAAAGTCTCACTATCAAAACCAAAACAACTAATTTTATAATTATATTTTATATTGTTCTGTTGCCCACATCTTTCTTGTTTTTCCTCAAACTGCAGGAAAGATATATTAACATTTACCACATACCCTCTGTTTTTCAAATGTGTATGATGATTTCTGTTTGTGACTTTGCACACTGTACCTAATTCAGGGAATTTACTTGATCCTAGAAAAATACTGTTCATTAATCATAGGAAATTAGAAGTCAGGTGTTGGAACTTGTACAGGGTGTTTGTAAAGTCTTGCTACACACTGCATGTAAGTTAAATTTGAAAAGTGAAGTACATGACATCATCAAAATATGTGCTAATAAATTCATTAAATTAGTTACAACATGGTCTAACGCTGTTTTGGGGAAGCTGGAAAGTACCAATGAAGTATTCATTATAACAGATGTTGGAAATGTCCACCACGGGCTTCAAGACATGACTGTACACGTCTCTTCATATTGTCAAATATCTTCTGCAACGTGTCTGTTGTTATTTTCACGTGTATCAACCACAATTTCGAACACTTGTTCAACCAAAAAAATTCTTTTCTTCCATTGATAACACCATTCTGTTTGGAGTGCAAAGAATTACTCCAGCAGATGACAGCCATGCAATGCATACTGCTTCACGTTGGACTGTGGAGCACATGTTTTTATGTCATGTACTTCATTGCAGGTCTGCATGGCCGAATGGATAAGAACGCGTGTTCTTAAATATCCGGTGTGCTGATGCCGAGATAGGTGGTTCAACCTCTACACCGGACAGCTGGACTAACATGTTGACCTGTCGTCCTTGACTTGGGGACGTTAATTACAAGTACCTCTGAAGTCAGAGTGGGTTCACCTGATGGCGAAGGACACTGTTAATATGGAAAGCTAACCCACATGCAAAATTCGGTCTATCACTACTATAAATAGTGTGTATGGGCTACGCTTGAGTTCAAAGCGAGCAAGCGCCCCAAAAAAAATAAAAAAAATCGTACTTCATTTTTCACATTTTTTCTACATACAAAGTGTAGTGAGACTTTACAAACACCCAGTATAATCCCTCCCCACGACGCCTAATGGCATAAGTGCAAGACAACAACAACAAGCAAATTCACCTATTTTTAAGTAGCCTGGCATATGTCGCTGCCAACTACAGTACTTAGTATCAGTTGATATGTTCACTTTTTGTGCTGTAAAAATGTCCACCTGTATGATATTTATGTTCATTATCCCACTGTAAAATGTTATGTTATGTTATAATGATCGACATCAGTGCACATTGGGCATTCCCATGCATACTTTGTGTGTGTACCAGCATGTCACTTGAGCCCCTTTCTACCACGTGAACCACTCATTCCTAGCATATGGCAGTTACCTTTCTTAGTTTTTCATTCAGTAGCATACATGGTTTTATAATACTGTGTGCTGGTTTATGATACTTGGGTTCCATTTTACTTTCCCCTTTTTCTATAATGACATGATATCCAATCACCCCAAAATATTTCCCTCTCAATAATATTATCCTTGTTTTTGTCCCCTCCATTCGTTCACTTTGAATTCAAGTGCAGTTCATAAACATGCTATTTCTACTGCACTGGCTTGATATTTGTTTGTGGATTAGCTTTCCCTATTAACAGTGTCCCTCCCGACTTCTGAGGTACTTGAAATTTACGTCCCCAAGTCAAAGATGAGAAGTTAACATTTTAGTCCAACTGACCGGTGTAGGGGTTGAACCCGCTACCTCGACATAATCCTTGTTTATTTGTATCGATAAGAATTTTTGAACGGTTATTAAATTAAAATAACTCAACTTTCAGATTCTTTAAAATGATAAGCCTAAGAAGTGAGCATAAGCTTTAGGCATCAGACCGAGGTTTGTCTCTGCGAAAGTTGAAATAAATATTGCCATTTCTTTCATTAGAAAAAAAAACAACAAAAATTGTTCCATTAACCATAGCAGATACTGAAATAACTATCACAATCAAAGAATCAACAATTCAGGCTATGATCTATAAACTAAACCAACTCAAAATACATACTTACATTGTTATATTTGTTATGTTTGTGAGGACTTCTTTCTTTTGTATTATCATCCCTCTTTTTGATACATTTTGTTGCATTAGTATCCTGTAAAAAAGACAACAATTGTTGCAGGTAAATTCATAACGATCATATTCATTTGAATGATTGGTAAGTACATTTAATGGTTGCTATTGATACCAAAACCACAGCGTTGTCTACCTTGGAAACCCAAAGCCAGTCTTACGAAGTTGTATATGTCTTTTGAAGTTGTTCCAGGAATCCACACATAAATAATAAAGTTTTTTGTTGATGCACTAAAACCCTAGGATGTAGAGGGAATTTGGACTTCGCAGTTTTGTAATTTAAAAGTGCCTAGTATATCATGATTCGCTTAAAGACCGAAATGGCGAGTCATGACCGCCCACGCTTTCCAGCATGGCACATGATTGATTGATTGAGTTTTGTAAATTTGGCATAAGCAGACACATACTGAATTGGTTTGTCAGACCACAGTCATGAGTGCTATTTCATGGAAAACACAAACCCCAGACCCACATAAAGGACTGAGTCAAACCATTCTACCACAGATCTATGTTTTACAGCACCAGAATAACATTTCCTTGTGATGTGCTTATTCTGTTGCATGAGCAAGTAAGTGCAAGTGTGCTTGTGGAATGAAACACACAAATAGCTAGGAAAGTTGGATTCTGTGTAAGACAGGCTAATGGTTAACATATCTTTAGTCTGTATTAATAAAGTATTTTATTAAATAAGTCACAATCGATGAATATATCTCTCTTTCTCTCTCACATACATAGACCTTGGAATGTCAGAGTAATTAATAATGAGTACCTGGAAAGGCAGATCATTATACACAAATATAAGAAGGAGACAAACTATTTCTCTGGTAATGTAATGAAAAAAGAGGCATTGGAAAACATAACAGTGACTAGACAAATCATCAGCAGAAGAGACAGATGAAGACCGAGAACAATGATACTGGATGGACTGAGATGGGGGAATATTGCCAACATAATCAATCCAAAACATCAAGGATCGAGATCTGTGGAGTTGCATGAAAGCCAAAGCCAGCTGGCAGCGAATATGATCATGATGACGTATTAATTATTGAGACAGACAAACAAATTCACTCATATGAATGTCGGTGAGCTTTGTTTAGCAATATATTTGAAAATTTCACTGCTAATTTAATCTTCCTGGTGTTTTCCATCGCTTTAACACGTTTATTTTCACCAGTATGTCTCCTATTGTATTTACTACGAGATTTGTCAAAATATTTTTTTTTCTTTGCTAAGCTCTTTATTTATTTATTTATGGAAAGAAGAATGGCAGAACAATTACTAATTGTACTCTCTTCTGGTGAGTGTGGTGATAAGCATAATGAGGACAGTTTCTCCTCCTCATTGCCTCCCTTCCACAGAATATTCTGAAAATATCCAGCAGCAATTTTATGATGCTGGGCGAACCCCTGAGCTACACTGGTTGGAAAAAAACTCAAAAGTCAACAGGGTCAATTTCATTGCACCGGGTTTTTATCCCATATGGCTCAGTCTCTTTCCGGAGCACGGAAAGCATCACACAAAGCACTAACTCTGTAGCTCCAGTGGCGACCCTCAGGAGTCTAAGAAAAAATGCACTTGTGAACCGAAGGATGCGGCCCGGAATCGTACCCACAACCTTCAGAGCCCAAGGCAGATGGCTTGACTACTTCACCACGGAGACTCCTTCCACTGTTGGGGGGCTTGAACCCAAACTACTGTCATGGTAAGCAAGTGTAACTACTATGCTACTACAGCTCCTTGATAAAAGTCAAAATAATTCCTTGAAAGATACTCTCTGAGGGGTGTGAACTGTCAGGCTTTCAAATATCCTAGGTCAAGGCATAAGAAAAAACTAAGTAACTAGTTTCGTTCATCCTATAAAAATCTCTTATGCCCATTTATAAGGATGAATCACCCCTAGAGTTATACTTCTTCTCATCTTTCATCTCCTAATAATGCATAGGCACTGAACCAAATCAAGCCAAGCTCTTTGAAGTCGTTATTGATCGATAAGATTTTCATCGAAAGTTTTCTACCAAATGATGTAGAAAGTCTCATGCTAACCCTCATAGTGCCCTTGAAGACATACATGGTTAGTATTACTATTCTTTTTGTCCTCATGGGCCCTGGTTACACATAAACGAGTGCCATTTTTGTTAGGAAAATAATGCAGCCCTGCTCCTACTCAGGTCTGAACCCAAACCACTGTAGACAAGCAAACACACTAACCAACACGGCTTGCCAATATAGTATTACAATATCAAATATTCTTATTTTTTAAAATACACATACGAATGTAATAAATGTACCTGTTCTTCAAAAACAGCTGCACTTGGAAGGAGATCACATTTTCCAAATGTTGAGAACGGGGACCCTACATTATTCAAGTTCTCTTCTCGGGGTAGGTTGAGTGGTGTGTGAAGGATCGACGAGGAGAATTTAGCTGATTCCTCAAATGGAGAACACTGATAATTCATAGGCTGTTGAGCGTATGCAGGAGACAGACCATCATCATTATCCAAATCCACTGAACAGGACTTATAATACTTGAGGGGCAGCTTTCGCTTGTTCCATAGTTTCACAAATGTTTTAAAATGGGCTTTCAGTTTAGGAGACTTTATGTTGTCCACATCTTTCTTTTGCTAAAAAAATATTAAGAAAACCACACTAGCAGTTACAATACAAACCAAGGATAATGTAAGCATTAAAACAGTATGTTACTGCACAATTTTAATATGACAGAAAATGTGCTCTCACCAGTAAAAACATAAAATAACAAATTTACAAAATTTAACATACAAATGGTAATGTTTCTTACATAGGCTATTTAAATTTTAATCTGACTAAACAACAGAACTATAAGTAATGACTGCTAGAATGTGTCTTGAGATAAACGTAAATGCAACTCATCAACGATAAACGGTCCAGGGTGGCACAAAATCCAGCAACGTACTGAAGCATAAAATGAACAGCAATCAAAGACTCGAAGGCCGGCAATCATGTCTTTGAGGCATTATTTATTTGCCCAACGTTCAAGGCTGTCGCATCTCAACAAGATCAAAGTTAAATGACAATTTATGTTTACCGTGTCTGTTATGGCCAGACGGGACGGTAATTACAATATTAAATGTAGATTAGATATAGTTGAATATGCTAGGCTCTTGTGATTATCAAGTCCATGTCCCGGTCCTTCTGTCCTTCAGCAACCTAGATAGGTTTCACCTTGCCGTGACATTCTAAGTCCCGTTCTGATATGTTTACATCTGTCCATGATTTTTGGGCTGATATATATCGTTCATTAATATTCTCGTTCTCCTCTCTAATATTTGTTGGCCATGATAACGTTGTCCTGCCAGTAAATATCTTCTCACGTTCCAGAGAATCTAAACGTGCAGCCTCCTTGTTCAAGCTCTAAGATCTGACTCTTTGTTGCTGTTGACAATTTTTCTGACGTTTTATCCTTTTTACGTCAGCTCATTGGATACTCATACAAATTGGTTCGTGATTTTCTCAGGAACTTTATTTTGCATCATTTTATCTGTTCTGCTACTTGGCAATGACATCGTACTCATAAATTAATTAAACGAAAACGACGTATGTATGTTGAAATAGAATGGCACATGATTTTAACTTATGGACATAATTAATAAAACAGACAAAAACTTAAGGACATAATTAATAAAACAGACAAACACAATAATACACAATTTATGAAACAGACTATAAAGTGATGATAAAAATGCACAATTATAGTAAGATAGAAATTATGCGTGTAAATTAAACCGTGACAGTAGAAATATGATGCAATATCCAACAATAATATGCCTACTATGAACATATAAAAAAAACTTTATGCAAGTTAACATTCTCTAATTATTACCATAAATTAACAGAGTGAAGAGGACATAAATATTTAATTTAGTTTTTTTTATGAAGAAAAAAACAACAACAACACACACACACATAGGTTCATGCAAACATCAAATGTGTTAGCCCAAATACTCCCAAGAATTAGAATATAGCTAATATGATTATGCAGTAAAATACACTACTTCTTCTTTGAGCCAGGTTTTCAGTTCAGATAACTTGCCAAGATAATCATCCATGGAGATTAACTCTGTCGAAGGGAAACAAGAAATGTGTGTTAACTGTTGCAGACTATACTAAAGCATTTGATATAGTGAAATGATAATTTGAACGTTGCAAGATTTAAACATTGATGGCAAATATTTGAGAATAAAAAAACATATATTGACAATAAAAACGCAGTCATACTAACTGACAACTAAATGGGAACTTTTCAACACCTTACACAATTTGTTAGACAGAGTATTATACTGTCATCTGATCTGTTCAATTTGTACACTGAAATAATCCATACAATAACAAACAAACTTTATTTGCAAAGGGTCACAAATTGGGCACGCAGGCCTGCCTTACATTTGACCCTTCCAATCACTCATCTTTCATTCATCAATTGTGCATTTTACATTCAGATAGGAAAAAAAAAAAAAAACATTGTCAAATCAATGTTGTGAACATAAACAAAACAATAAGACATATCAGATGGCGGGCATAATGACAACAGGCCGTGATATGCTGGTAATATGGTTTTGATTGCTGAAAATGAAATGCAGTTACAGGAAATGACAGACATAATTACAACATACAGACTAAAGAAGTCTTTGAATTAAAAAATCCCCTCTGCTGTGTGTCCACCGTGACGAGGTAGAGGGGCTTGTGCGTCCCAATGACCCCAAGAGCTATGGCGACGGTAGCACAGCTACTGGTAGGGCCACCCATGTCGGACAGGTCAAGGGAGAGGGACCAGACGAAGAGACACACAAACCTGCTGCCTTGTAGGTAGACTGGGGACAGTCAAAGGCTAGGGAAAGCACCCCGAATACATGCTTGTCAAAATCGGATGTACTGAGCCACAGGCTTGACAAAGCAGTGCAACGTAACTTAATTCATGATGTCACAAATCAAAATTAATCGTTATGGTGCTAATCCCGTGAAGTCCCATCAGGCGGCGATAGTGCCGGGCCCCCTGCCTCGAGGGGGTCCACCCATGACTACTGGTGGTCACCTTCCCCTGTGCTGTGGAGTCAAGGCACAGAGGAGTAGGTTAAGAGCTATTGACCAAATACCCCGGACACTCAACATACTACAGTGGAATGCCGAAGGAGTTTACAAGAAGAAAGACTCCCTAACACAACGTCTTCATAAAGATAGAATAGATGTGGCATGCATTCAAGAGACACACCTCAACGCCAATCACAAATTCTCAGTCAGAGGATATCAGGCCACACGTTTTGACCGCGAAGGACACAAAGGAGGAGTTCTAATACTTACACGAAATACAATACCTTGCAGAGAAGTATCTGTGATCTCTGAAAACCAAACGGAAATTATAGGTGTTGATATAATGATAAAGGACGTGAAAATAAGAATCTACAATCTGTATAGCCCAGCAGATAAGGACCTTACACTCTCAAACATGAAAATAACTGACACAAACTGCATTATTGTCGGAGACTTTAATAGCCGTTCAGAAAGATGGGGATACCCAGATACTGACAAAAGAGGAGATGAATTGGAGGATTGGGAAATAGACTCAAATCTCCACCTACTCAACAAAGCGGATGACACACCGAGCTTCTACTCCAGAAGATGGCTTACCACTTCTACTCCAGACTTAGCTTTCTGCACAGGAGACATCCTCCACAAAATCGATCGCCATGTGCTGGACCAATTAGCAGGTAGTGACCACAGACCAATCAAGCTTGTAATGAATATGGAGTATGTTTCACAGGAGCAAAAGCCCTTGCCCCGCTGGAATTACAAACGAGCAGATTGGGACAGATTTGCCATACTAACAGACAAATATTGTGAAAACATAAATACACGATATGGCAACATAAAGCAAATGGTGGAAAGTCTAAACAGAGCGATAATACAGGCAGCCACTGAGTCCATTCAAAGAGGAGCGAGGAAAAATTACAAACCATACTGGACTGAAGAACTACAATGTTTGGAGGACAAAGTTGAAGATGCCAGGAAGACAGCAGAGAGAGAGAACAAACAATTGAAGCGAACATCTCTCTCAAAGCCATCTCAGCAAAATATAAAAGAACAGTAAATCAAACAACAAGAGATTGTTGGAGGGAAAAAACATAAAACCTGAATTTTGACAGGGATGGAAACAAACTATGGAAACTAGTGAAAGCCATGAACAATGAAGGACCTAGAAACAAACAAATAACAATTAAACAAGGAAATGCCTTGCTTACAGGAAAAAAGGCTGCAAATGCACTAACGGAACACTATGCAAATGCAAACCACATTGATATTACAACCGAACAGAAGAAAGCAATCAAAGACAAACAGATACATCATACTAATACAGAGACAGCAGCAGAATATATGGTGGCAAATCTAACAATGGAAGAAATGGAACAGGCAATGAATACCCTAAAAAAGAAGAAATCACCAGGAAAGGATGGAATCACAAATGAAATGCTAATAGGACTAGGCACCAAGGCAAAGAAGAAACTACTAGCAGTCATAAATAACAGCTGGAAGGAAGCTATACTAATACCAGTCCCAAAGAAAGGAAAAGACCTGGAAGAACCAAATGGCTATCGACCTATCAGTCTACTTAGCTGTGTAGGAAAATTAATGGAACGCATTATCAATGGCAGGCTAACATGGCATCTGGAAGAAAACAAACTCTTAACACCACACCAAGCAGGATTCAGAAAGTACAGATCCACTGAAGATCAAATAACCTATATAGCTCAGGAAATAGAGGATGCCTTCCAAGAGAAAAAGCACACACTAGCAGTCTGGATAGATTTAGAAAAAGCATTTGATAAAGTATGGAAGGAAGGACTGAAAGTAAAACTGCAAAACATGCATGTTTGTGGAAAAATGTATAAATGGATCAGCCACTACCTTGAGAACAGAACTGCCAGGACAAAAGTACAAGGACAAACAAGCAAAATGATGCTGTTGGAGCAAGGTGTCCCCCAAGGAGGAGTTCTTTCACCAACATTATTCCTAGCATATATAAATGACATCACGGAAAATTTTTCAGCCAGAGTACACACATCCTCCTTTGCAGATGACCTAGCCATATGGACATCTGAAGAATATATTAGTACAGCTAACAGCAGAATACAGCAAGCCTTATTAGCGCTAGAGGACTGGTCAAAATCATGGCTAGTGAAGATAAGTGAGGAGAAAACAACATGCACAGTGTTCTCCCTCTCAAATAAAACTCAGCAACCTAAGCTAGTATTGAATGGAAAAATATTGCGCCATGAAGAAAATCCAAACTATCTAGGAGTCACCTTTGATCGTCGCCTGACATGGAAGACACAGGTTGAGAAAAATCGAACAAGAGCAAGGCAGAGAATGGCAATCATGAAAAAGCTTGCTGGTACAACGTGGGGAGCAGATGAGAAAGTTCTCAAGAAGTTATATACTGGACGGGTGAGGCCAGCACTGGAATATGGCATTGCAGCTTGGGCAACAGCAGCTAAGTCAAACTTTAACAAAATAAGTAGAGTTCAAAACCAAGGAATGTGAATCATAACTGGAAGCCTGAAGACAACGCCTATTAATGAACTAGAAAAGATCACTTGTTTACAACCAATGCAGGATAGAAGAGATAGCAGAGCCCAGCAACAAGCAGAAAAATTTAGAAGATTGACAGACCACCCTATGTATAAAAGGATTAATGGTTTTGGAAAGGGAAGACTGAAGCGTAGCAACTTTGTAAAAACTGCAAAACGAAAGATTAGGGCAGATCCTATACTTAACATATCAACAGTCAAACCCATTTACAATGCACACAAGTTCCCAGCTTGGAGACAGCAGCAACTGCCTGAGATGATAGAAAACATTCCTGGTATTGAGAAAAAGAACACTCAGCATGAAACTGAAAGAAGAGAAATAACCCTAAACTACATAAAAGAACATTACCCAAGCAGCAATTGGACCCATGCATATACAGATGGATCAACCAAAAATTCAACAGAGAATGGAGGAGGAGGAATTCTCCTAAATTTAAAAAATGGAGTGAAAAAAACACATACAGTGGCAACTGGAAAATTTTCAAGTAACTTCAAAGCAGAGGTAGAGACTCTGAAAACTGCAGCAGAAATGCTCTTGATGGAGGAAAATAAAGAGAAGCAAATAGCTATCTTCACAGATGCAAAGTCAGCTGTCTCAATACTGAAGAGCAATAACAGCACAGAACTAACTAACCTAAGAGCAGCACTCCATGGTCTATGCCAGAAATCCAAAAAAGTTGTAATACAGTGGATCCCATCACATTGCAGTATACCTGGAAATGAAGAGGCTGACAGACTAGCAAAAGAGGGCGGACAACTACCACAGCCTGACAAAGACATAACCTATAATGAGGAAAAAGGTTTATAAAAAGCACTTATAGAACCAAATGGGAATCAGAGCATCCAGGCCACCAGAAGGATGATGCATATTACAAACTCGACCGAAGAGAACAAGTAGCAATCTTCAGACTCCGCACAGGACATAACAGGCTGAAACACCACTTGTTCAATAAACTAAAGATAGGAGATACCGATGAATGTAATTGTAGAACTGGTAAAATGACAGCTAAACATTTGCTGCAGGAGTGCCCAATATATGCAGAACAGAGAAAGATATTTTGGCCCACGCCTGCTTCATTTGAGGATAAGCTCTATGGAGATATCAACAAGCTCAAGTTGACTACAGCTTACTTTAACTACATTCAGGTTGACATCTAAAGGTGCATGAAGATGTTTTTAGACTGCCACACTTCATACCACAGGTATGTCGATTACAAAAGCGTCCCATAGGCATGAAATGGAATATTGCTTGGATAGCAAATCCATTACGTGGAAAGTCTGAATCAAAAGCTCACTGTGTGGGCTTCATAAAAGGTGGAAAAAGTGTCCTAGTGACACGAAATGGAATATTGCTTGGATAGCAAATCCATTATGTGAAAAGTCTGAATCGAAAGCTCACTGTGTGGATGTCATCTGCAGAGTGCATTCTTCTGGTTTCCGGAGGAACAGCCTATGGTGAACGGAAGTCCCAATATATGGAAGTGAGGCTAAGCAGCCATGTGCAGGACGTGACGATTCCTTGGGTGAGCCCAGTACCAGAGCGCTGTGTGTCGGCTCTGCAAGTATGGAAGCCTCCTTGGATGGCGGGGAATGCCCATGGTCTGCCCCTGCCTTCCCTTGAGGGCTGACCAGGATGTGTTGGCTGTTCTATATGGGCCAGCTGGGATGGGGGATAACACCACAACAGTGAGAGTCAAACGTCCTAAGAAACCCCCGGGAAGGTTAACCCGGTCAACAAATGCCCGCAGAAGTTGGATGTGTCGGCCTAACGGCGCAAGAGCGCAGCTCTGCTGTAAACAGGCACAACGCAATCATGTCCGGAAAAAAACTCAAGATGAACGAAGAAGAAGAAGAAGAAGAAGAATTAAAAAATAAATAGATGTAATAGTAATTACCAAGAACAAAAGTCTACCCAAATGTAGCATCAAAGTAAATAGAACTAGCCTGAAACAAGTCAATGGATTACTCAAGCTGAAGTGTAAAATGTGTATATTTCAACTTGAAGGATTTATCTAGTTAATTCACGTAAGTTGTGTGATTTCTGCAGTATGTACCTGACGAGATGCAGCGAAATATGCCAGGCAATAAATCGTGCAATCTATTGTTTGTGTCTTTGTTATTCAAAGTCACTACGGGAAAACATTGTTTTGAATTTCACAAGTCAATGTATTTATGTATTTGGATGCTTTGATAACAGCAGATGGAAGATGTATTAAAGAAGTTAAACATAGAATAGTTCAAGCAAAAACAGCACGTCAGAAGATGAAAAATATTTCATGTAACATATCTCTGTCAACTGAGGTGAGAAAGAGTTCTTAAGAGCTATATTGAGCCAATCTTGATGAACAGAAGTAAATCATGGATAATTGGCACAATAGTGAAAAATTATGTGGAAGCCGGACAGATGTAGTTTTATAGACAAATGATGAGAATACCATGGATGGAATAATAAGCGCAATGAAGATATCTTGAAAGTATCTCATAAAGAAAACAGTTCATATTCTTTCAAGGCATAATAAGAAGAAGGAAAGTTGGAGTATGTCACAGGCGAGGCATGAGGAGACTAAGAGAGAAGATGCTAGGCAGTTTGACATCATTGCTTGGATGAATCAATATCAGAAATGACTGGAAGTACACAAGACAGAACACTATGGACGATCATAATTACCAATGTCATACTGTAAAAAGAATAGTTGCATGAAAAAAACATATAGAAACATCAACAAACATTTTTCTGGCACGTGAACAGACAACAGTGTAACAAGTATGACTTCACAGATTTTTGTGTGCCAACGGTTTCAAGCAGAGGAGCGCAATTGGGAAGGTACAAGCCTGATCCTAGTACAAGGGAATGCAACCTAAAAACTCAGTGTCATGGCAGGGCAGACTAGGCCCTAAGCCTTGGTCAGCAAATGGTCTAGAATTGAAGCTCTAACACGTGGACGGTTATAGCATTGCTTTGCTGCTCCAGCAGCTTGTCTTGTTCCAAGACTTTTCTTTTGTCCTCTGGAGTAAACTAGACAGGCCGAGAGAGGGATCATGCTGTATAGGCAACACATGGTCTCTGGAGTAAACTAGACAGGCCGAGAGAGGGATCATGCTGTATAGGCAACACATGGTCTCTACAATTCAGCCCAAGCTTTGTGCTATGGAGAAGTATTTGCCTGCCATGGATTGTCGTTATTGTGCCTTTTTTTGAAGCACAATGTGCATAGATATATATGTTTGATACTATGATAAATATACAAAATAATTTAAGAACAGACCCTCTTTTCAACTATGCATAATGTGCTGTTATATTATATTTGAAGAGAATAAGTAAATCATGTCTAAATATTTCATTTTCAATAGGTTTATGTGCGAGTGACATTTTATTTGCACTATTCCACATACATCAATAGACTCCTATACTATTTATCACAGAATTAAACAAAGAAATGTATCACAAAATTATTGCATAAATGCAGCACTGAAAGGCCATCAATCTAACACTTACTTTTCTCTGCATTTTCCTTCTTTTCTTTTTCCTTCTTGTGAACTCGCCGAATGGATCGTTGAACTTTAAGCCTTCCAACAAACTTTTTAGTAGCATCATCATCAGACTCTGCAAAAGTAATTACCAAAATATGCCCTAGAGAATAATAAAATACATCGACAAAACATAGAAAATTAACTTGTGATTGAGTTTTTGAAAAGCTGAATAATTCCACTTTTGTAGATATACTCCCTGAGTTCACCAAAACATAAAAATATACTTCATAGATTCGCATCCTTAGCATATCTTCCATTTTCATCATATTGTCTGTGAGCCTTGAAAGGACAGAACACCAAGACTGTTATGTGTGTTTCAGAGACTGAGTTGATTCTAGAGCTGAGCTGTACTTCTTTTTCTGCCTTTCATCTTCAAATGAAGGATAGGCCATCAACCAACTTATGCCAAGTCATCGGACTGATGATTGGTTGGACTTTGCAGCTGTTTTTTATAGAATGAGGTAGCCAGTCTCATGTCGACACCCCTAGTCACCTCTTATGACATACATGGAGGGTTGCAGTGTTACTATTCTCTGCGCCCCCTATATGCCCCACAAACCACTGGGCTAGAGCATACTAGTTAGGTGTGATGCTGAGAGATAAACTTCTGCCACAGAATGAATGTGAACCTCAAAGCTGTATTGGCATGTTCGTGCACTATCTACAATGACATCAAGCCTTTTAAAAATATTCCTAACCATGAATCCTGTCACATTTGCTGGGGACTCAAGGAACTATTGTGATTTAAAACATGTTCAAAATGTAAGAGCTCAATGAATCAAGATGTAAGAGCTCAATGAATCAAGATGTTAGAGTTCAATGAATCAAGATGTAAGAGCTCAATGAATCAAGATGTAAGAGCTCAACGAATCAAGATATTAGAGCTCAACGAATCATGATGTAAGAGATCAATGAATCAAGATGTAAGAGTTCAATGAATCAAGATGTTAGAGATCAATGAATCAAGATGTTAGAGTTCAATTAATCAAGATGTTAGAGATCAATGAATCAAGATGTTAGAGATCAATGAATCAAGATGTTAGAGATCAATGAATCAAGATGTTAGAGATCAATGAATCAAGATGTTAGAGCTCAATGAATCAAGATGTTGAACTAAGATGTTAGAGATCAATGAATCAAGATGTTAGAGTTCAATGAATCAAGATGTAAGAGTTCAATGAATCAAGATGTAAGAGTTCAATGAATCAAGATGTTAGAGCTCAATGAATCAAGATGTAAGAGTTCAATTAATCAAGATGTTAGAGATCAATGAATCAAGATGTTAGAGATCAATGAATCAAGATGTTAGAGTTCAATGAATCAAGATGTTAGAGTTCAATGAATCAAGATGTTAGAGCTCAATGAATCAAGATGTTAGAGTTCAATGAATCAAGATGTTAGAGTTCAATGAATCAAGATGTTAGAGCTCAATGAATCAAGATGTTAGAGCTCAATGAATTAAGATGTTAGAGTTCAATAAATCAAGATGTTAGAGTTCAATGAATCAAGATGTTAGAGCTCAATGAATCAAGATGTTAGAGTTCAATGAATCAAGATGTTAGAGCTCAATGAATCAAGATATTAGAGCTCAATGAATCAAGATGTAAGAGCTCAATGAATCAAGATGTTAGAGCTCAATGAATCAAGATGTTAGAGTTCAATAAATCAGACTAGTGTCTGCCCAGGATGCCTCGAAGACAATTGTCTGCCCAGGATGCCTCACAGACTAGCATCTGCCCAGGATACCTCACAGACTAGTGTCTGCCCAGGATGCCTCGAAGACAAGTGTCTGCCCAGGATGCCTCACAGACTAGCATCTGCCCAGGATACTTCACAGACTAGTGTCTGCCAGGATGCCTCACAGATTAATGTCTGCCAGGATGCCTCACAGACTAGTGTCTGCCCAGGATACCTCACAGACTAGTGTCTGCCCAGGATACCTCACAGACTAGTGTCTGCCCAGGATGCCTCACAGACTAGTATCTGCCCAGGATGCCTCAAGTGGAGATGAAGAGAGGTCTTGGACAGTGTAAAGCCCCACCCTGGTACATTAGTATCTGAGTATTCCAACCTAAAACGTAAAAGCAGTATGTTACCTGATTCAGAGGTTGATATGAAAGCATTGTTGTTCTGAGAATTCTTTCCTTGTATTTCAGATTCTTGTGATAAATTCTCCAAGTTAGGACACGAAGCACTTCGTCTTCTTGTCGATCGGAGATTGTCACGCCAAAACAACCTTCACATTGTAAAACATTGAGAGAAATAACCAATAATAAATAATCAGATAAAACATGAGACATATTAAATAATATTTCAGGTTATTTTTAATACATGTTCACAATTAGAAAGTCAAAGAAGGAATAGAGAGTATAAAGAATGAATAGCAGAAGAATAATATAGCTTTCATATACAATATAGTGCTTAAGAATTGTTAGAATGGACAGTGAGTTTTTAAATTATTAAAAGTATTAGCGCAATTAACTTTTAAATGATTTAGTGCCAAATGATAATATATTGCCCTGAATGACTTCCCATTTGGATAGAAGGGCGATATATCGCCATACTATAGTAATCGTGTTATTTGTTTATTATGAAGTATCTTCAACAATTTTAATGCCCAGTGAATGGAAATTTATGTTATAATACATGTTCATTTGATTGTGCATCAAGTTTGGTCCAAACCTACTTGTTTGTCTGGCACTGACTGAATCAGTTAATAATTTTACAATCATTGAAATGATTGCATGTTTATAGTAAATAATGGGGTAGTGAAACAATCAGAGCACCCGTTGCATGAGGCGCTGGACGCAGTTAAGGGCCAGCGACTGATAAGAGGGAAATCATGGATGGCTCAGGCGGAGGATGCGATCAGACAGGTGTGCCCCTTAGAGAACATTAGGTGAGGAGAGGAGTGGGTCAGAGTGCCAGCGGAGCAGTCAGACTTGTGCAGAGTTATAATCACATTGAGCCAGGAGTGCAGGGAGTGGCCAGCAGGGGCCATGGAAGTGGAAATCCAGCAACTAATTCAGGATAATGCTTATGGGAATGCCCCGAATGCTGTGATGTCGGTTCCTAAATCAATCAATCAATCAGAGCATTCATTTTTTTTCAAAAAACCTCTCGCTTTCAAGAATAACTGATCCCCATGGAAATTAGCTAGCATACAGATTGCTCTAACTCTAATAATCTTCATGAATAAGGCACCCACAATCAGGGAGTTCTCCAGTTCTAATAATGAAACTGAACCTGGTTTGAAGTTTTTGGTCATGTACCTAGAGTGGATGCTTTTATTTATTATACTTAGGACTCTGGGGCTTGCCTAGAAGCCCAGTGGTCGTGTGTTAGAATTCCCTTCGAGAAGGGATTTTACAAAAATTACCCGAGGTACCTGGATAATAGGTGCCAGGAAATGTTTTGGAAAGTGAAGCCAGCCAGCAGATATTGATCACATAATCCATCAAATTTTTATTATTAGTCTATAAAAGCATGGAATTACCACCATATACCCAATTTGCATCAAAGTATTGAAACAGGTACTTAAAAAAAAATATTACATACTGATGAATCCTTATTGCCATCGCTGATTGCTAAATGAGAGAATGGAAAACAAGATGAAAACCATCAAAACTGTAATGTTCTAAGATATCAATTATCAGAGGAAGGAAAATATGCCAGGGTGGTAAGTGGTAGGAATGGGGACAAAACAAAAGTTGAATGTCTAAAGAATGTAGATGAATAATATATGTTGAGACATTTTATTAAATAAGGGCTCGCAGTTCCCCCAGGGGCCAGAGCCAGCCCATCTTGGTAGTCTAATGATACTATCAGATAGGGATCATCTATTCCTATCCTATTCCTAGTGATTTCATTGTCTACCGCAATCTTATCCGAAACCGGAAATAATATTCCGCGCCTGCGCAGAAGGATCCATAGGGTCCCTAAAATGACTATGTAAAGACAATGCATGCTTCCAAAATCATTCATTCATTCATTCAAATATCACGTGACATTAACAAACGCCATCTTAGTTTCAGCAGGATAGGTCAGTCTAACATTCTGTGCATAGTGATTGGTTGAAATTATCTTGTATTTGAAATAAAGTAAATTTTTTGGCACAAAGTGAGTAATTTTATTTTCTAAAGCTGTATTTGTAAATCTTTGAATACTTTGAGATGGATTTTTGAATTCTGCATCCATTTTGTACAGTTTCATTGCCAATCGTCTTCAATTTGTGGTCGAAAAAAATATTTCTGCGGATATGTTGTTTCATCTTTGCAAATGGAAATCCAAAATAACAGCACCACACATATCAATCGGACTAAGTCCTGTATACTTTTCACACTCAAAATGTGCAATCTGAACTGCTTAAGTGAAAGAGAATACAAGTTTAAAGATTATTAATAATTTAATTGTATACTTTTACTATTTTTTATCATTTAGCATAACGGAACATATTTTTAAAGTAAGTTTTCATATCCGTCTATGACCCGTTTCAGACAATCTCACCTGTCTGTGACCCGTTTGAGACAATCTCGCATGAACTGGCAGTACAATTTATTTTAGAATTAACTGTAAATGAGAAAATACTGTTGTTCATCAATGGTAGTGTCTGTTAGAGACATTTTTCTACATGGACCCCATCATACTCAGAAAATTAATTTTCATGACAACATCATGCCTAGTCTTTGATAGGTATATTGACCATGTTTACCAAATTGAGTATTTACCAACGTGACCACCACAGATAGATAGGCCTTGAAAAACCAAATCCAATGGTATCTCAATGAAGCCTGTAAGTCAATTCTAAGCGGAGATATGAGCAGTTAGGGCTCGCTGCCCACAATGATGTATGGTTGCTAAGATGTTCGTTTCAAAACAAAAAGTTATAGTAGTATGAAGCCTAAATGTTATAATTACAGCTGTCGCTACGATTGGGACAAAAAGGAAAGCTGCTCAGAGAGCCAAATCCTGAATAATTCTGTTTTCAAGATCCTGACACTCAAACGTCAATATCTCGACTTAGAATTAGTAGCAATGTCAGTTGTCGTTCTTTGTGAATAGGGGGTGTGTGAAGGCGTACGCGTTTTTCCTGGAAATTTTTTAGCGACCATCCAGTGACTTCCGGTTTTTAACCATGCTTGCTTATGACCTTATGTATTCAAAAACAACGTGGCATATGCGACGGAAAACCACTCTAATAAATTCAGAAGTGTTCTGTCTGCTAGGCTGCAAGCATATGTCACTTAGAACCTTTTTCTCTTGAAGTTATTAAGTTTTTATGATGTTCAGTAAGTTAATTTTGTTTTAAACTCATGTTTCTTTTTGTCTCTGGTTACTGTTTAATGCATTTTTGAATTCTGCATTCAATTTTTACATATACTTGAAGAGTTTCAACAATTACCTCCTTTTACTGTGTTCAGGAGAAAATATTCAGCACAGCCATGAACAAGACATAGCGCAATCATAACTCAAAATTCAAAATGGCGGCGCCCTGACATTACTAATTACTATGGTGGACATGTATTTATTTATAATTAGAACTGGCAATTTAGCTACTAAAATTAAACAGAATAAAGTTTCATTTGTAGCAGTAATTTATCAGTGTACATGTATAATTTTTCAGCATTTGACATGACTGAAAATAATTTTGAAAGCTTTTCAGACCCGTCTGTATACCTGTAAGTAGTGTAAGGAGTACTTTTTTTCTTAGCAGCACATATTTAAATTTAAATAAAATACTGTGATATAAGTTATGTTTTTAAAAAAAAAGTTAGCATTTGATTATTAATTGCTCACTTTTAGATATAGAACAGTGTAATTATAGAGCAGAAGTAGAAATCAATTATTAGCAATAGTGACTGCTTAATTTATGCAGCAGTTACAAATTTATTTACTTACATTAATGCATGATATTTAATCAACAAAAGAAAGATGTCGCAATGCAGTGGTTAAGACAATGTGAGTACATTTTTATGAATTGTTCTTTCACTAACGACGAACATTTCACACGACATTTATTTAATATAAAAGGGCAGCTATTTATAACTGTTAATTAGGTCACAGCACATCCTATCGAAAAGTCAAGTGCATTTTTCTCGGAGACTCTAAGACTCTCATGCTTTGTGCGATGCTTTTGTCAGGCTGCCCTGCAGAAAGAGACCGAGCCATATGGAATAAAACCTGGTGCAATGAAGTTGATCATCTCGATCTTGTCGACATTCTACCGAAAGAGGAATGTGACCTTTAATTTCCTGTTACCAAAAACGCACAATAAAGAATACATCTTGTCAGGTTTGTTAGCGATGCGACAGACTTTTAATAAATAATACACAATTGGTAGCCATTTTTAATTGTTATTAGGTCACGGCACATCCTATCGAAAAACAGATAATACGTCCAGTTAGGCCTCGCCACCCCGGACGCAATGATATACGGTACTATGTTGTCCATTTAAAAATAAACAAGCCACAGTAATAGAAAGCAGAAGTTCTCAGCATCCAATTTATTGGGCCATGATCAGCTGTGTTCAAATTACTAAGATTCCTTTACACTTTCTGGTTGTAGATCAGGCCACAAAAATATTAATAACTCCGCTTAGAATCAACATAGTCTTCATTAAGATACCGTTAGATTTGTCTTGCCAAGCTGTATCCAACTGTCATTGTTTCATAAGTAAAATCCCAATTTGTAAATATTGTCTTCTATATTAAAACTAAGGATAAGAAGTAACAGTAACAAACTGGCGTCGAGGTACCGTTGGATCTGGTTTTTCAAGACCTATCTTATCTGCAGGCAAAAGCCGCATTTCAGAAATTGAAGAGTATCTTATGCAATAAGTTATTAATAAGTTGCTATCAATGAATGTAAGAAAGAGAGTACTAAAATGCTATATAGAACCAGTTTTGCTGTATGGCAGCGAATCTTGAAATGTAAATGAACAAATTAGGTAGAACTTAGAAGCAACAGAGATGTGGTTTGTAAGACGAATGTTGCGAATTCCTTGGACTGCCAAAGTAACTAACAACGATTGCCTGAAAGAGGCTAATGAAACTAGAACACATATACAACAATAAGAAAGAGACAAACAGCTTTCTTTGGCCATGTGATGAGAAGAAAGGCAGAGGCAGACTAAGAGAAATGATGCTGGATGGATTGAGACGGTGGCATGGAGGAATATCATCAGCAGAGTTGATCCTGAACACCAAAGACCGAGATCTGTTGAGAGCCATGAACGCCTACGCCAGCCGGCACGGCACTTGATGATGATGGTGATCTTATCTGTGATGATCCCATTAGTAAATACCCAATTTGACAAACAAGATCAGAATACCTACCCTACACTATTCCATTAGACGTGACACAGCACTCACAATTTCCATTTGATAATTAAATTAATTTGATTGACTGACACTCTACTCTTAGCAAGTTCCTTCGTGCTGCGACCGGAAATGAAAACAGAAATCATATACAGAATCATATAGCCATGATTCACTGTGTCTCCCAGTTCGCGCTAGTTCAGACCATGCATTCTTTCGACGTCATTCATTCATTCAAATCTCACGTGACAATAACACACGTCATCCAGGGTTTTCCAGGAAAGGTTTGCTTAATATTCCATGCACAGCGATTGGTTGAAATCATCGTGACCTTTTATATAAATAAGAATATATTTCATACTTACTGTAATTAATGTTTTTCTGATGTTTTAAATCGAATTAATTCAATTATAGATGTATTTAATTCTGCATACAATTTTAAATATATCTGGACAGTTTAATCCTACTTAATAGCTTTTAATTGTGGATGAAACAACATTTCTGCGAAGCTGTGTTTTTCTTCTTTGCGCATAATAATCGGACGTGCATGTGCACTTTGTAACACAATTCTGGTGTTTTCAATCGAATTAAATCAATTATAGACGTATTTTTGAACTTTGCCTACAATTTTAAATATATCTGAAAAGTTTAATCCTACTTAATAGATTTTAATTGTTGATGAAACAACATTTTTGGCGAAGCGTGCCTTTGTGAATGGAGAAACTCGTGGCATGCGCCATGGCGACTGCGCATGCACGAATCGATCGAAGTGGCATGTTACACTTTCACTTTTCAACACCCAAAACGTGCAATCTGACCTACTAAGGTTAAAGAGAACACAAGTTTAAAGATTATTAATAATTTATTTGTATACTTGTATTATCATTTAATCATTTAACATGACGGAACATATTTTTGAAGTCAATTTTCATAATCCGCCTATGACGCGTTGGTTGAGACCAGCCTCGCACACGGAGAAAAATGAAAACGGCACACTGAACCGTAAATAATTTTGTTCTGGCGCTTGCAATAGAAAACCATCAACTGTAGATGGATCTTCGAATTCTGCATCAGATTTTTCAGAAATTTGGAAAGTTTCATCGCGAACTTGCTTTAAGGGAGAGTTTATTCACAGGGCCCTACGAATAGACACTTTGTTTATACACAGGGCCCTACGAATAGACACTTTGTTTATACACAGGGCCCTATGAATAGACACTTTGTTTATACACAGGGCCCTATGAATCGATACTTTATACTTAGTTGAAGTATGGCTGTTTAATTTTCAGGCGAGTTTAAGAATTGTTAACTTGCGTTTCTGTACACTTACTGTTTACAGGCATCCATCTTTGTTTACGTTACCCACCTACTATTTATGTCCTGATAATTATGGTCCAAGCTGACAGTAATATGCGTCACATCAGAGAGACAGCCGGTCTCTCTGGCTGAGGGGTTACACCACTTTCTCCGTAATCCCGTTTATCCACGCAGGGTCTTGCAGCGAAGCGAGAATTGGAAGCGGTTCGACCCACGCTCGTGACTTGCGGGATAATGAGCCGGCCGCTCAGAAAGCAATGGCATACTACTGAGCGTAATCTTGCCAAGAAATCAACATACAACTGAAAGATGCTGATGTTGACAGCGATGTCCTGTAAAGGATATGCAAAACATTTCTTTCAGAGACGTGATTAGGGTCGTTAGGCAATACAAACACCAGGCTTTCGACTGACTGGCCTCATGAATTAACAAATAAACAAGGAAATGCTACGCATATAAAGTGCAGGAAAACCTGGTATATGTGAAGCGGGTTGAAAAGAGAGAAGAGAGAGATAGATAATGAAGATAGTGTGCGAGACAGAGATATGAGAAAGATGTGTTGAAAGACATAAAAAAGTGATAAAGACAAGAAAGAGAGAGAGGGGGAGGGAGATAGAGAAGAAGAGAGAGAGAGATGTCTGTATGCCTCTCTATATGTCCGCCTGTCTGTATGCCTCCGAAGCAACGGAGTACGTGCTTTGTGCTCGATACTTTTGACAACAGCCAGCGGGGAGAGAATGAAGCGGAGGAGAAGAGGTAGGGGAGAGGGGGAAGGAAAAGGAAGAAGAGGGCTGGAGCCAGAAGGGGTAGAAGGAAAACGGATCGTTTGGGACTCAAAAATGTGTGAGTTGGGTATTGGAATTGCCGTAGTGCAAAGCAACGAGGACCAATACTGGAGAAACTGGTACTAACTAAATTACACACAATTTAAACAACACAATTCTAAATACCCAAAGAGATGAAGGATTGACTTTCACCCAATGAATTGCTGAAAAATTAAAAAAAAACATTGTCCGGCAAGGAAACGAACGATTGACATTTGACTTTCATCCAATTAATTGCTGAACAATTAAAAATAAAACCAAAAAAAAATGTCTGGCAAGGAAACGAACCTCGAGCTCCCGCCCATCAGGCGGGGACACTATCAACTATGCCACTGACGACACGTTTTCCAATCAACGAAAATATATAATATAGCCGCAAACTTACGTTAAATCACGTGACCAGCCGTGCCCTGTGAATACACTTTGTTTATACACAGGGCCCTGTGAATAGACACTTCCTTGCTTTAATTGTGGTTGAAAAACAGGCGACAATGTTACGATCATAAAACCCGAGACGGCGCCTTGACTATATAAATATCTATGTAGAGCAAACACTGTGATCTCTCTAGCGCAAGTCGTAAGCAGTCCACCTGTCACGCGGGAGACCGGGATTCTGTTCCCGGCTGGGCATTTTTTTTTTTTTTTTAATTTATCACAAAATTATTAGATGATATAATAGAAACTATTAAACATTACGAACTAAAATATTATATAGAACTAAGAAACTGAAAGTTTGTGAATAAAGTGTGCTCTATGGATCTGTGCAAGCTGCCAACTGCCAGAGAACGCGAGCCACAGAGGCAGCCGAATGATCGCGATCGGAATCGATGAATCCAATAGATATCTTTGTTTAATGTAAATTTTAATTGCCATATAAAATATCGCTCCTGAATCAGCAAAGTTTCATCGCTAAACTTGCTCGAATTGTGCTTGAAAAACAGATTTTCTGCAAAGATGTGACTTTATGAATTGGAAACCCACGGGCCATTACGGCCGCCGCATATCGATTGCGCTACACTTTTCAACACACAAAACGTGCGATTTGACCTACTAAAGTTAAAGAGAATACAAGTTTAAAGATTATTAATAATTTATTTGTATACTTGTACTATTTTGTAATCATTTAACATGACGGAACAGTTTTGAAGTCAGTTTTTATATGACCGTTTGAAACAATCTCGCACACATAGACGCGCAGACACCAGCGGGTGTCGCTGGTGGAGGAAAACGGACACATTGGAGAGCTCCACTTACGGGTGGATAGCATGAAAAATCCCAACTCGTCTAACCTTCACAAAGATGTGAATATCTTCACTTATAAGTGGCATACAGGACAGGCATCATTGAGGTACCATTAGATTTTGAATTTCAAGGCCTATCTACTGTCGTGCTCTCATTTACGACCCACATGCGATAATTTATAAACGATAACTAAAAAAAAATAGAACAACAATTCAACAACTGTATTAATTATTATAAATATTTACCGGAAGACTTTGGAATTTAACATCTGTTATGTTAGATAGTTTGTGAAGTCACTGTAATAAACTCGTCCGTAATTGTTTAATACGAATGTTTCATTGTTTACAAACAATGTTTACAAACGCAACGACGACGGATGCATTCAAATGTTTCCGCCACAAATAGTGATGACGTTTCATTTGATGATGTTTTAAGGGGAGTCAACTCCACTTAAAAATACTTAAATTCCAGGCTTTCCCCCCTTTGTTGTGCGCTCACTCGCTTTGAACTTATGTGGAGTCCTAGTAGCATTGGACTGAACTTTGCGTGTGGACTAGCTTTCCCAATTAAGCGTGTCCTTCAGGAATACTTGTAATTCGGTACTTTTGCCTTAATTCACCCCAAACAAACGGAATCCCCAGGGGTTCCCTGTTAGTTAGTTAGTTAGTTAGTCGACAGATCATCCTCATTGCACATCGAACCATTCAGTCCATAAGTGCTCGGATCCCCTCCTCAGCAAATCCCGCAGCGTGTAGCGGCTAACGACGCCAGTTCTGTGTTGGTTTATCAATCTTCTTTGGCTTCCTGCGTAGTGTTCTTGTTTGGCTACACCTCTTTTAATTTGCTGCTCTAGCAGTCTGGCCATTGTTGTAGATTCACAGTCATCACTTGGTTCTCGCAAAAGTCTTACTTCTCGTAGAGCATTCAGAATGTCAGCCTGGCCCATGGCGCGTCCGCCCTCCACAGTAGCCTCACCTGCGAGCTTGTCAGCCCGCTCATTTCCTTGTACTCCCGCATGCCCTGGCACGAAGATGAAACTAATCTTTGCCAGTCGAGACCGCTCCAAAGGCAGCAACCATTCTCTTCGGATCGACCCCTCCTCTATCCTCTTGATCATGTTCATTGAGTCGCTAAGGAAACAAGCCCTAGTGAATGTCTGTGTCTCGAGCCATGTTATTGCTTTACTTACTGCCATGACTTCCATGGTCAGGCTACTTGTGGTTTCAGTGAAAGCACCAGAGTCCTCCTTCACAATTCTCCCTCCGGCCCGAGCTGTAAAGGCCCATGAGCTTCTCACATGTCGGACGACCGACCCATCTGTGTAGATGACCGCGTCACCGTCTAGCGAATTCTCGAAAATCAACGCTTGTACTTCAGCCTCAACAGCGGCCGGATTTTCATGTCTGCATTTTCTATCTAGTTGGATGCAAACTGAAAAGGATGTGCAGAAGTCTGTTGGCACTTGCACCCACTCCTCGCCAGGTTCTAAGTCCTCAAGTGAACACACCTGTTGAAGAATGTCTTCGGCTTGACCCATCCACGACCGTCCTCTTTTTAACCTGCTGCCCTTCACCTTCCTAATTTCACTATGCAGTGGATGTTGTGTGTTTGCGTTAATTCTGAGGTAGTCGCGTGCCCTGCAACCTTGTATTCTCTCTTCAATGGTTGGAAAACCAAGAAGGTAGCGCATCGCCCTGCATGCTGTATCTCTTGTACATCCAAGAATAATGCGCATAGCTTCATTCTGTATCCTTTCCCTGTGTTGTGCCGTAGCTCGGTGCGCAATTTTATCGGTGTGCAACAGTTGCTCTCGGCGACACCCCCCCCCCCCCCCCGACCCCCGACCCCCGACTGTAACTGGCAAAATGAAATACTTGTCACCTCTTGAGGCCAGCAGTATACGAAAAGAATGATGATGATCTGTCTGTACGATAGACGCGAGCCTTGCGGCCATGTGGCCTTGTCTCAGCGGGGGGATGTCCTGCCGACATACATGGTGAATGTCGTCGTCGGCATCTCCATCTGTCCTGACGCTCAGTACGCTTCTTCTTCTTCTTCTTCTTCTTCTTCTTCTTCTTCTTCTTCTTCTTCTTCTTCTTCTTCTTCTTCTTCTTCTTCTTCTTCTTCCGTTCGCTTGAAATATGTTTATAACTGCAATGTTGTCTCTTGTATGAATCTAACAGTATTTTTTAGTTCACTCAGCGGTCCATAGAGTTTATCTTCCATTGCTGTCTCTCTAGGCCAGAAGGTCAGCCTGGGCATGTTGGTAGTTTGGGCAGTCTTGGAGTGTGTGCTCCACTGTCTGCGACGCCAAACCGCATGTGCACATGGCTGAGTCACCAATCTAGAATTTTGTATACATATGGTTGCGTAATTTATTGTGCCCTGTTCTGAGGCGCAGAATAATGACTTGTTCTGGTCTGTTCATAACGTGGTAGTCGTCTTGAGCAGCTTTTGGTGGCCTTCTGACTGATTTGATCATTCTTTTCTGTTGGTGGTATGTAATGGGCACATCAGGCTGTTCTTTGTTGGCTCCTTCCTTAGCCAATTGATCAGCTCTGTCGTTTCCGGGTACTCCACAGAAAAGCAACGCTACTCTGCTTGTCGTGGACAGCTGCTGCTGCCAGTTCCAGAAAACTAATGATGACACACACACACACACACACACACACACACACACACACACAGAGAGAGAGAGAGAGAGAGAGAGAGAGAGAGAGAGAGAGAGAGAGAGAGAAACGGTTGCCAAAGCCAAAGAAACACTGTGGGGCAATTGAAACGCACGGACACGCACTGTATCCGAACACAGAGGAGATCACCGTCAGTGCTAAATATAGCTTCTTCTTCTTCTTCAGCGTTCCGAGCCATTGAGGTTCTTTGCTGCAAATACAATCCGTCTCCATTCGTCTCTCTGGTGGACCTTCTCTTGCCAGTCGTTGATTCCAAGTGTTTGTAGGTCTGTACATGTATTATCTCTCCACCGCCTTCTTGGTCTACCTCGGGGTCTACGGTCATTTATTTCCTGAGTGTAAGCGAGTTTTGTTTCCCTATTATCTTCCATTCTTTCTATATGCCCCAGCCATTGTAGTCTATTAGCCTTCATGATACCAGTGATTAGCGGGGACTTAAACAGATCATAAATGTCTTTGTTACTTCTTCTTTTCCACTCTCCACTTTGTGTATCCCTAATGGGTCCAAAGATGCGTCTTAAAATTTTGTTCTCAAAGGTTTGTAACAAGGCTTCGTCTCCTTTCGTTGTACTCCAGGTTTCAGAGCCATACAGCACAACTGGTCTGATCAGTGTTTTGTATATTGTGATTTTGGTGTTACGAGATAGCGCCTTTGATTTTAGTAGATGTTGTAGTGCATAGTATATCTTATTTCCAGAGTTGATTCTAGTTTGTATTTCTTCCCTTATGATGTTGGAGCAGTTGAAGATCGTACCCAGGTATTTGTATGTTTCCGTTCTTTTAATGGTCATATTATCTATTTGTATGTGGCCAGAGTTTCTAGCCATTCCGTCTCTTGAAATTACCATATATTCTGTCTTATCTTGGTTGATAACCAGCCCCATCTGTTGGGCTTTTTCCTTTAAGTGAGTCAATATTTCCAATGTCTTTTGTTCACTTTGCCCTATAATATCTATATCATCTGCATAACCAAGCAGCTTGGATGTTCCTCCAATATCACATTCCTCCTTTACCTTCCTTACAACTTTCTCTAGAGCCAGATTGAAGAGTAGCGGCGATAGTGCATCACCCTGTTTCAAGCCAGATGTTATTTGGAAGGGGTCTGATTTCCTGCCTTTATATGTTACTATATTATAAGTATCTTCCATGCATAGTCTGGTCATGTTGATTAACTTCCTTGGTATTCCAAATTCCTGCATAGCATTCCATAGACTATTCCTATGGACACTATCATAAGCCTTTTTAAAATCCACAAAAATGTTATGGAGATCTCTTTTATATTCCCAATGTTTCTCGGCTATTTGTCGTAAGATAAATATCTGATCTATTGTTGATCTGTTTTGTCTAAAACCCGCCTGGTAGTCACCTAATATGTCTTCTGAATATGGTTTTAATCTATTTAGTAATACTGCGGATAGTATCTTATAGCTTGTGGACAGTAGTGATATTCCTCTATAATTTCCACATTGGAACTTGTCTCCTTTCTTAAAGATAGGTATCAATAATGACTCTTTCCAGTCATGGGGTAATTCTTCTGTCCTCCAGATTTTTATTATTAGTTCGTATAGCTTTAGATGTAATGCATGGCCACCTGCCTTTATAAATTCAGCAGCAATTCCATCAGTCCCAGTTGCCTTATTGTTTTTAAGTCGTGTGATTACATATAGGATTTCTTCAAATGTAGGTTCTTCAATTTGTGGTTCGCATGTTAGAACCTCTTCCTGTGAGAAAATGTTACTTGGAGCTTCACAATTTAGTAATTCAATAAAATATTCTTTCCATGTGTTGCACATTTCCTCATTGGTATTTATCATATTCCCATTTTTGTCTTTTAAACCATATGTGTTTTGTTGGTGCCCTCGTTTCATTGACTTCAGTTCTTTAAAAAATTTTCTGGATTCATTTTTCTGGTGATTAGTTTCCATATCTTTGATTATATTACTCATATATTCTCGCTTCTGCTGTCTGACTATTTTTGTAGCCTCTTTACATTCATTTCTATAATGCTCTTCCTTTTGGATGTTATTGATGTCATTTAACCATACATGTCTGGCATTCTTCTTCCTAATGACTGCTTCTTCACATTTTTGATTGAACCATCTGTTCTTTCTATGCGTGGTTAACACACCGAGACATTCTTCTGCGGTAGACTGAATTGTATTCTTGATGTTCAACCAAGTTTGGTCAATGCTTTCCTCCAAAGGGTTTTGCAGAGTTTCAAGTTTACATTTTATTTCATCTGTAAATTTCTCTTTGACTGTAATGTCTTGCAGTTTTTCTCTGTTATATGTTGGGTGTAATCTTTGTAATTTAGTATAGAAAGCTCTCTTAAGTTTTATTTTAAATTTTGCTCCAACGAGGAAGTGGTCACTGTGGCATTCAGCTCCTCTATAACTTCTGACTTGCTGTATGTTTGATGCATTTCTGTTGTTAATTAAAATGTGATCTATTTGATTATAGGTTCTCTTGTCACATGATTTCCAAGTTTGTTTGTGTATATCCTTTCTTTGTAGTCTGGTACTGCTAACCTGCAGTCCTTTGGCTTCTGCCAGGTTGATGACTCTCCATCCATTATCATTTGAAGTTGTATGTAGGCTTTCCATACCGGCCACTTTTTTATTAGTTTGCTCTCTACCTATTTTTGCATTGAAGTCTCCCAGCACAATCAGGATGTCCTGTTTGGGGGTTTCTTCTATGACATCTTCCAGATCATTATAAAAGTCTTCTTTAATATCATCTTCTTTCTCTTCAGTAGGTGCATGTACATTAATCATCGTTATATTTTCCATTTACCTTTTATTCGTAATTTACTAATCCTGTCATTAAAAGCTTTAAAGTTTAAAACGTTCCCCCATAACTCTTTTTTGATGACAAATCCTGTTCCTAATTCATGTTTATTTTGGGTGTTTCCTCCATATATTATAATCATTCCATTTTGCTCTAAAGTACCCTCTCCTGGCCACCTTATTTCTTGAATTGCTGTTATATCCATTTGATATTCAATCAGCTCCCGGGTTAGTTCTTCGGCCGCTCCAGCTCGATATAGTGTCCGTACATTCCATGTTCCAAATCTCAAAAGTCCTTTAACGTTCCAAGGTCGTTGTCCAGATAAGTCAGTCCGATATCGAGGCTCATGTATTTGTTTCGTAACAAAGAAAGGTTTTTACAAAGGTGGGGATGTTAACCCCACGCTTCAACCCCCAACCTGGAGGACCAGGGTGTTTCTCTTTGTCTGTTCTCTACCCTTTGACCTGTCCGGCTTGGGAGGCCCTGCTGGTAGCTACGCTACCGCCGGCATAGCTCTCAGGGTCATTGAGAAACTCAAGCTCCCCCACCACGACAAGGTGGAAACACCATCGGGGGAGGCTAAATATAGCTGGTGACCCTAAATATAGCTGGTGACGTTTGTTTGGGGTGAATTAAGGCAAAAGTACCTGTAATTCACGTCCAAAATCAATGACGAGAAGTCAACATTTTAGTCCAACTGACGGGTGCCGGTGTAGAGGTTGAATCCCTACCTCAGCATAAACACACCGGATGTTTACGAACATTTTTATCCACCCGGCCATGTTGACCTTCTTTCCCCCTTTTTATAAAAAAGAGTTGTTTCTTTTTTTGTTGTTGCGGGAATGTGTATGAGAAGAGGAAAGTCGACAGATTGGCAAAGTTGATGCTAATTCCTTTGCATGTACAGTATTACCATGTTGACGTCTGAAAATGAATGAAGAAGAGAGATAGAGGAAGACAGCGTGCGAAAATTTTTTGACTGATGTGTCGTTTAGACACAGAAGCCATAAACAATGTAAATGAGTAAATGTATTGCATGATTTATTACCTGACATATTTCGCTGCATCTCGCCAGGTGCATACTGCGGAGTTACATATCATATGCGGCGAATAAATGAATAATACTCTGGCTGAAATACTTAAAACACATTTGGGAGGTCCGGGTTCGAATCCTCGGTATGGTGGTGGATCTTTTCCTGTCAGGAGCAAAAAAGAAAACCCTAAACTGCACAGTTCGCGATGACTGCCCTAGCGAGGGTGCCTTAATCCCTCAAGTTGTTGCTGTAGTTGTTGTTTCTTCCACTTTTGCCGCTGGGCGTCGTGGGGGAGGAGTCATTGCAGTTCAGGCGCCTGTGACTAGCGCCTTTCCTCCAATTTTCTCCATGAATCTTGAGCAGAATTTTAGGATCAAGTAAATTCCCTACCAGTTTGCTAGACCAGTCGTAGGTTCCTTACCTACTCAACCCATGTATATTTGCTACTACCACCATGTCTCATCCACTTGTCGCCTGCTGGCAAGCTTCGAGCTGTGCCATGTAGGACTGACTGACTGACAATGAAACTTGCCCTCCAAGTGTACTCAATTCATTCCAATTTCGGGGTCTCGATAGAGTCCCGCCCGTAAGGTAAGCGTATGACTACTGGCAGGATCAACCAGATATCTATCTGACAGACGGACTATTCACGCACACGCAGGCCAAGAGTAGAATCGCTAAAGCGCGCCCTCCCGGTACCCGGTGATACATGCAAAACCACTGGTTGCCTACCGACGAGCTTTCAAGCTACGCCGGCAGGACTGACCGAAAAGCTATACCATCTTATTGACTGCAGGCCTACTACTCATCGAGAGAGAGTGAGCGCTTATCGAGACTTTGTTGAACGATCGTACAAATTTGCTCTTTTGCCCGCTCAAACCACGACTCTAGCTACACAATGCGGTTACATTCTCGAAACGCCTGCCCCGCTAACTTGCGTCTGCTGGGAAGATCCCAGTTTGGTGCACCTCACACAGCCATCCGAGATAACGAACGCTAGACGCGGAACTGATATTGCGAACCAGACCAGCCCTCACATCCCTCAAGTGATCCCCACAAAGAAGTTGCTCTCTGGGATGGGTTGGAAGGCGTTCCTGAAAACTAAAAACCAATTAAACGTTTTAGATCCACTGTGTCTTAACAAACGGCAGCTGGCGATCTGCTCGGCAGTGTCCTAAAAATGGCGTCAGCTGCCAAAAGGGTAAAAGAAGTCTCAGCCTCCGGTCCCCAGCACGGCGGATAGGCATTGAACCGTTAAGGCCTCTGGAGTGTTTATGCTTGTGGCTAAGGTTTGCATTCGCATTTTCCCCCATGTTGGACTGGTAGTACATGGTTCCGTCGCCCTGCTACTGAGTGAGTGCGTGGTGCGACACTGTGAGCTGTGGATTTCGTGTGGAATGCTTTTAGATCTGTCTGCTTTTGTTTGTACAGTGAACTGCATGTTCGGAACATTGGCGACCGGCTGTTGATGAATTGAAGAGGCCTTTTCGGTTCACTAGTGCATTTTTCAAGAGACTCATGAAGTCGTTGCTGGAGCTACGGAGTTCGTGCTTTGTGCAGCGCTTTCGGCAGGTCACCCTGCGGAAAGAGACCGAGCCATGTGGTATAAAACCCGGGTCAATGAAGTCTTTCTAGTGACTGCGGATTCCTTCGACGATGAACTGTATTATTCGTGGAGGACTTTTCTGTCGGCATTCTGGCGGCGATATTATGCACAGTGTACTTGTGCGGGCTGTTGGCTTGCCGAGACTCCTGTCTGTTCCACTTTTCACATCGGACAGTGGGAAACATTTTGTGTGATATTCACTGGCACAAGAACATACCATAATGGAGACGACCCGTTGCCGTGAAGTTGGAACCGCGACTAACTAACTAACTAACTAACTGATGTCCTCACTATGTCAGGAAATGTGATTGACGCCTGGCACGCACATAGGCGGAGCTTTGGTCGCTTTTGGACAGAAATTTGTGCCACTACGGAAGCCCTTCTGACATCACAGACAGTGGAGGGAAACTCCTCTAAAGGCGCAGTTGACTATGGAAAACTATGGCGGAACTTCTGTTGCACTTCAATATGCTTGTGACATTGGGAGATCTCTTTAAGGAATTAAAATCGCTGAACAATATAATGACAGCTTTACGCTTTACATTTATTTACTCTAAACGTTTGGTTTGCTTTCAGTGGTAAAAAAAAACTCTGCAGTGGAGCAAGCACGACAGAAGGCTTCAGATTATCAGAAGCTGTCCCCTCTTGCCAAATGTTTCGGCCCCTTTACACGAGATATCTTCATAAATGTTCCAGTCTCCGCTCACGGCTCACCCATTGTAGGCTGGTAGCACACGTCAGTGTTAAAAACCGCCTCTATGAGAAGTCAAAACCATAACCACGGAGCTGGCAGGTAAGCATGTTAGCCACTGCACTACCTCAGCTCCCTAAATTAAATATAATAAACAATTATTTGGCAGGCTCCTCCTTCTGTTTATCATTTTTTTTTTCGAAATGGGATAGGGGGATGGGCATGACATCTGTTCATCTTACCTGTGGTTAAGATCCTTAGAAACCCCTCGATATGTTTGTTTGTTTGTTTTTTTTGTGGGTTTTTTTTTTTTGCGCTCGCCCGCTTTGAACTCAAGCGTAGTCCATACACACTATTTATAGTAGTGATGGACTGAATTTTTCGTGTGGATTAGCTTTCCATATTAACAGTGTCCGTCGCCATCAAGCGAACCCACTCCGATTTCAGAGGTACTTGTAATTTACGTCCCAAAGTCAAGGACGATAGGTCAACATTTTAGTCTAACTGTCCGGTGTAGGGGTTGAACCGCTTACCTCGGCATCAGCACACCGGATATTTAAGAACACGCGTTCTTACTCATACGGTCATGCGGACATGCACCCCTCGATATATTACTATTCTGAACGTGGCACTTAAAGGTGTGGCTGGATTGTGACATAGAAGAGGCGGGTTCTGAGGTTAACGTGTGCGCATCAAGCTCAGATTTTTTTTTTTTTTGGATCGCTCTATTTGAACTCAAGCGTAGTCCATACACGTTCTCCTACTTCTGGTGCACTGGGCTGCTTTATGCGTGTGGATTAGTTTTCCATATTTCCAGTGTCCCTCGCCATCAGGAAAAGCCTATCCGACTTCTGTGGTACTTGTAATTTACGCCCCAAGTCAACATTTTAGTCCAACAGACCGGTGTTTGGGTTAAACCGGCTACCTCGGCGTCAGCACACCGGAAATTTAAGAGCGAGCTCTTTTATCCCTTCGGCCATGCTGACCTCATCAAGCTCAGATGTTGTCAGGTTTTAATCCTAACTTAGGGTTAGGATTGTTTAAAAAAAAATAAGAACCATTGGTTTCTAATTGTATCACAGATCTCCCGGATCTCTTCGGAAGTTCAAGAAGTTAAAGAGGATAGGCATCATTGCACTGGTTGCATTAGATCTCCCGGATCTCTTCGGAAGTTCAAGAAGTTAAAGAGGATAGGCATCATTGCACTGGTTGCATTAGATCTCCCGGATCTCTTCGGAAGTTCAAGAAGTTAAAGAGGATAGGCATCATTGCACTGGTTGCATTAGATCTCCCTGATCTCTTCGGAAGTTCAAAAAGTTAAAGAGGATATGCATCATTGTACTGGTTACATTCCATATGGCACGGTCTTCTTTCAGTAGAGTAGCCTGTCATAAGCTTCGCTCAGAGCACGGGCTCAGTAGCTCCAGTAACGTGCCCATGGAGCTTCGGTGGTTAGACTGAATAACTGGCTTTCTCGGATAACGTCGAAAAACTAGAAATTCGTGTTGAAGTTGTTAACGTTAAAAAGCAGTTGGAAATCGCAGCGAGTAGGCCACAAGGCCACCCACCTGGCAAAGTTGTCGGGATTGAAAACCTACCAACGGGTAGATGGAGCCCTCTACTCCTTGAACATAATCTGTCTAGAGGAATTTAGTTGCATATCCTTCACAGGACATTGTAGTCAACGCCAGAACGTTTAGCTGTTTTAGATGTATTGACAAGTTTACGTTCAGTAGTTTGCCATTGATTTCTGAACGATTGGAACTCATTCCATTGTATGAAATACCAGCGCAAGGCGGTCTGCTGCCAAATCCCCCGCAGCTGTGTTTCGAACGCGGTATGCGGGATTGCGAATTGCGTTTGCAACCCCTTGGCCATATCGAGGGCAGGGGAAGTAAACCTTGCACAAATCATTCTGAAGCCGGCCACATTGACCTTTGAGGTAAATAAATGGGTGTGACTCACTCAACGCGAAAGAGAAACATGGAAGAAGAAGAAGAGGAGGGGGGTGAAGGGGGGAGAGGAGAACGAAGGGCAGAGGAGAAGGCATAGAAGAAGAAGAGGAGGGGTGGGGAAATGAGGAGGGGGAGAGTGAAGAGGAAGATGAAATGAAAAAGTAGAGTTGTGACATGTTTAACATTCTCAATTGCTCCAGCTTCACTTTGCACAGCGTGTGAACCTAATATGACAAATATTGACTCGTGTGCTAGAGGTGAACAAATGTAACAGAACAGCGCATACAAAGCGTAAAAACGTGCATAACAATCATCACAGAATTGCATTATTCAATGATACATAATTCGTGTACACAAAAGTAAAGCCATATATGGAAAAAATAACTACAGCAGGATCAGAAAAGGTAAGTATTGAAGAAAGCAATTCTCTTCTTCTTTGGTTCGCCTGAAATTTGCCTATATCTGCAATGTTGTCTCTGGTATGAATTTCATTGTCTTTGTTAGTTCACTCAGTGGCCGCTAAAGTTTATCTTTCACTTTTGTTTTTCTAGTTCAGAAGGTTTGCCTGGATGTGTCGTATTTGGGCAGTCGTGGAGTATGTGATCTGCTGTCTGTGGCGCCAATTCACATGGCTGATTCGTCAATCTTGAATTGTGTGTACATGTGGTTGCGCAATCTATTGTGTCATGTTATGTAGCGCCGAATAATGACTTGTTCTGGTAGAAGAACATAATGGCAAATATGTTACTGATCCTAGAAAATCCACAAACGCACATATACAGTTCATCAACAAGTGCACATATACATTTCATCAACAAACGTACATATACATTTCATCAACAAACGCACGTATACATTTCATCAAAAAGCGCACATATACATTTCATCAACAAGTGCACATATACATTTCATCAACAAGTGCACATATACATTTCATCAGTAAATGCACATATACATTTCATCAACAAGTGCACATATACATTTCATTAACAAGTGCACATATACATTTCATCAGTAAAAGCACATATACATTTCATCAACAAGCGCACATATACATTTCATCGACAAGTGCTCATATATATTTCATCAACAAGTGCACACAAACATTTCATCAACAAGTGCACATATTCATTTCATCAACAAGTGCACATATACATTTCATCAACAAGTGCACATACACATTTCATCAACAAGTGCACATATACATTTCATCAACAAGTGCACATATACGTTTCATCAACAAGTGCACATATACATTTCATCAGTAAATACACATATACATTTCATAAACAAGTACACATATACATTTCATCAGTAAATGCACATATACATTTCATCAACAAGTGCACATATACATTTCATTAACAAGTGCACATATACATTTCATCAACAAGTGCACATATACATTTCATCAGTAAATGCACATATACATTTCATTAACAAGCGCACATATACATTTCATCGACAAGTGCACATATATATTTCATCAACAAGTGCACACAAACATTTCATCAACAAGTGCACACAAACATTTCATCAACAAGTGCACATACACATTTCATCAACAGGTGCGCATATTCATTTCATCAACAAGTGCACATATACATTTCATCAGTAAATGCACATACACATTTCATCAACAAGCGCACATATTAATTTCATCAACAAGTGCACATATACATTTCATCAGTAAATGCACATACACATTTCATCAACAAGTGCACATATTCATTTCATCAACAAGCGCACATATTCATTTCATCAACAGTGCACATATATATTTCATCAGTAAATGCACATACACATTTCATCAACAAGTGCACATATACATTTCATCAACAAGCGCACATATTCATTTCATCAACAAGTGCACATATACATTTCATCAGTAAATGCACATACACATTTCATCAACAGGTGCACATATTCATTTCATCAACAAGTGCACATATACATTTCATCAACAAGTGCACATATACATTTCATCAACAAGTGCACATATACATTTCATCAACAAGCGCACATATACATTTCATCAACAAGTGCACATATACATTTCATCAAGAAGCGCACATATACATTTCATCAAGAAGCGCACATATACATTTCATCAACAAGCGCACATATACATTTCATCAACAAGCGCACATATACATTTCATGAACAAGTGCACATATACATTTCATCGACAAGCTCACATATACATTTCAACCCAAAACGATAGTGTTAGAAGACAAAGACTTTAATGAAAAAATGACAAAATGAGTATGGTGTCAAAGTAATTGCAATATAACGTATGAAATAATGTGATTATAAAGGCATATAATTACTCCATAATAAACATCAAATATAGTCATATGTAAAGTAAAGTAAAGTAAAGTAAAGTAAAGACACTTTCCCGCACCTTTAGGCGCATTGGGTATATGGTGCTAGTCCTACATTGATATAAACCAGAAGGCGATTGTGGTGTGGTCAATATTACCTCCCAGGACAGAGGTCATCGTGGCCGCTCTTAAACTTCCGGCGTGCTGATGGCGATGTAGCGGGTTCAACACTTACTCCGGTCAGTTGGACTAAAATGTTGACTTCTGGCCTTGGCTTGGGGACGAACCTCAGAAGTCGGAGTGGGTTCGCCTGACGGCGAGAGACACAGGTAATCGGGAAAGCTAATCCACACGTAAAAATCGGCCCAGTAGACTAGAAGTAGTAGCTCGTGTATGGATTACGCTTGAGTTAAAAGTGAGCGAGCAATAATAACAACAACCAGGAGAACTTTTAATCACATAGGGGTGGGAACGAGTGACTCTTCGCTGGCTGTTGAACGAGGGGACGGAGCATGTATGGGAATGTCCTGAGTGCAGCGATGTCGGTTGTAAACTCAACTCAACTCAACTCAACTAATAACACCAACTACAAACTTCCAAGGACATCTTTTGCCCATTTTAGGCAGGGTCGTCCTGAAGCCCTGGTCAGTTATAAACAATCCGCTTCGTTAGGGGCCCGAACATACGACCGTAGGGCCGGCCGGCAGGCAAGCGTGCCAGCCACTATGATACTGCGCCATTTCAGATGTCATAGGAAAATGTACACGTTTGCACGTACAAAACCGAGAGGAATAAAAGAGGTGACAAATGCAGTCTTCAAGAAGGAGAAATGATATGATGTTTAATTTACGACAATGATATATAAAGTTAGTTGCATAGCCTTTCAGGACTTAAGTTGACCGGTCAGACCTAGCAGTTGTTGGCTGTTCGTGATTTCTTGGCAAGTTTACATTCAGTACTGTAGTTTGCCATTGCTTTCTGAACGACCGGAACTCATACCATTACATGAAAACCAGAGCAAGACGGTCTGCTTCCAAACCGCTGCTGTATTTCGAACGCAGTATGCGGGTTATGAATTGCCTTCGTAACCTCATCACCACAGCGACAGATAGGTAATAGGCCTACGTAGGAAAATGACATAAGGAAAATAATAACAATAAAAATAATAACAGTACACTAACAATATAATTTTAACAAGCGAACAATAAAATTAGCAAGTGTGATGTGTACACATTAACAAAACATAACTATAACATTAACATAACATCACCATTATGTGCTCTACCCTTATAGAATTGCGTTCGTGTACCTCCCCCAGATCTCGAGAGTTCCGGAATAATTATATTGATGTTATTCCCCCATGCCTCCATCTTAGGCAATCCATCATTTCTTCAGTCTGCCCCTCGTCTCTTCTAATGTTGATTTATCTGTCCAATACCCGCGATATTTTCCAATGATTATCTTCTAATTGCCTGACCAAAGAACACTGTTCAAAACTAAGCAAGGCTGTTTCAATCATCTTCATCATGGTGCCATGCCGATAAGCGTGGGCGGTCATGTTTCGCCGTCTTACACTATCACCAAAGTCGTGGATCAGCGCAGTGTTCTTGTCTTGACCATACCACGTGGTCATGCCATCTAGATATTTACTTCTCTGCCTTCCCATTTCTCTCGTCCCCTATATCTTGTCAATTGTTACCAAGCTCTCTAGTTTATTTCTTCTCATAATGTGCCCACAAAATTTTGAATGCCCGAGTCTAATTTCTCCAATCAAGTTACGGTTTCCATTTGCTTCGTGTAGGACTTGCTCATTAACTAATAACGTTCTGCATTTAAACAGTTAAATTCGTAACATCGTAATTTAACTGTTTAAATGCCGTACTTTATTAGTTAATCTGAGCATTTAATTTCGACTTGTATTTTAAGCAGGGCTACCTGGCTTAGGGGTTAACGTCTTTCTCCGTAATCCCGTATATCCACGTGAGGAACGTAACCTGCGCGTGAATCGGTAGCGGTTCTCGCCGCGTTGGTAACTTATGGGGTATGTGAGCCGGTCGCTCAGAAAGTAATGGCAAACTACTGAGCGTAATTTTGCCAAGAAATCAACAATCAGCTGAAAGATGCTGATGTTGACAGGGGTGTCCTGTAAAGGATATGCGAAAAAAAAAAATCTTAAGTATCTGCTTTACAGCGGGTTATTTTTATCCAGCGATCTGGACCCTCAATGCCTTTAACAGATTCTGTGCCAGACAAAATGTAGGCTTGGACTAAACGAAAATGGATGGCGGAGAATGGGAAGTAGGGGTGTGTCATAGTTATGACTTAAAAGTTGTTAATATGGTAGCAGACATGTTGTATTATAACGCAATGACAACATTTCAGATATATGTAAGCCCATGGCAGATAGGGAAATCGTGTCAGAAGATTAATCATCCTATAGTACATAATCAGTTAACTTAGAAGACCCGCTTTAAACGTTACAAACCCGTCTATGTTTGGAAATGGAAAAAAAAAAAAAGAGTCTTAAACGTGACCGAGCCGAATTGCCTCTTAATTCATAGAATTAATTATCCACGAAAGAAATTATTAATAATAACATAATACAGCTGATAATTATTTGATTGATTAATTGATTGATCTAGAAACCGACATCACAGCATTCGGAGCATTCGCATAGGCGCCCCGTCCCCACCCTCAGCAGTCAGCGAAGAGTTCCAACACCAATAGTACCAGTAGCAATCTGATTATATGTCTGTCTCGCCTTTCCTCTGAGCGTCGAGCGTCGGCCAGATCCCCTCGTCACTCCTCGCTGCCTCATTCTTGCCAGACCATGGTAATCCATGATAATGAAAGCTGATAATGAAAGTTAAGTGACTATTTTTTTTTTTTTTACTGGCCCTTTCAATAACATGAAAATAGTACAGGTAATAACGAAAGTTCTGTGACTGTTCCCTTCCAACCGATTAGGGTTGATAACAAAAGTTATATGACTTTTAAAAAAAAAAAACTGGCGCTGTCAGTCACACTAAAATAATACAGCTAATAACCATAGTTCTGTGACTGTGCCCCCCCCCCCCCCCAACTCATTGCGGTTGAAGACGAAAGTTCTGTGACTTCTATACTAGCACATGTCGTCACAATAAAATAATGGAGATCAGCATGACCGAATGAATAAGAGCGCTCCCTCTTAAGCTTCCGGTGTACTGATGCCGAGGCACTTCTCGTCCTTGACTTGGGAATGTAAATTGCAAGTACCGCAGAAGTCGGAGAGGGTTAGCCTAACGGCGAGGGACACTGGTAATAGACAAAGCTAATTCACACGCAAAAACCAGTCGTGTTCACTAGAATTAGTACCACGTGTATGGGCTACGCTTCGATAGAAAGCGAGCGAACACCAAGAAAAAACCAAATTAATTCAGCTGATAGCGAAAGTTCTGTGACTCTTTCAAATTGGCGCATTCAGTCACAATAAAAATGATGTAGCTCTATGACTGTTCTATCTTGACCCATTGCGACCGTTAACCAAAGTTCTTTGACTGTTCAATATTAACCCAGTTGATCACAAAACTACTGTTTAATTTTTATTATCACTGAGTGGTTCAAATTCCCTTCTAGATACGAATAAAATAATGCATGCATAAATGGAAACTACTCTGTTCTGTTCGCCGCAGAAGTCCAGCGGTCATTCAATGGTGTCTCTTTCTCTTAACATCACTTGAGACCATTGGCTCTATGACTGTAAAAGAAAACACACAATTGCTAGTGTTGTTATGATGTACGTTGAAATAAGCAAATGAAACCGACGCCTTCTCTCTCTCTCTCTCTCTCTCTCTCTCTCTCTCTCTCTCTCTCTCTCTTTCTCTCTCTCTCTCGCACACACACACACTCTCTCTCTCTCTCTCACCCACAGACTCTTACACACACAGAGACTCACAAGCATACAGACGCTCTATCTCTTTCACACACACACACACACACACACACACACACACATATACATACACATTCACAATCTATCTCACACAGACTCACAAGCATACATACTCTCTATCTCTCTTGCACAATCTCTGTCCGTCCGTCCGTCCGTCCGTCCGTCCATCCGTCCGTCCGTCCGTCCGTCCGTCCGTCCGTCCGTCCGTCCGTCCGTCTGTCTGTCTGTCTGTCTGTCTATCTGCCTGCCTGTCTGTCTGTCTGTCTGTCTGTCTGTCTGTCTCTTATTGTTTTCAGACAACTAATCGTATCTTGTCCCTAATTTATACCCCATGAGTATAAACTCTCGAAGGCCGCTAGGCTTTGGCTCATAAATATTCTCGCTGCAGTTTAGCTTATTGTTGAAGTGGTTTTGAAAACGACGTGCCCGTTATAATGGTAATAAGCGGAGTATTTAACATGTGGAAACAGTCCAGAGACGAATGTACGAATGTTGAGAATACCTTGGAGTGCTAGTGTGACTAACAACGATTGCCTACAAGAGGCTAATGAAGCTTGAACATTATATACAGCTATAAGAAATAGACAAACTGCTTTCTTTGGTCATATAATGAGAAGACAGGCTTTGGAAAACATCGTAGCAACTGGAAAGATCAATGGGAAAAGAGGCAAAGGCAAACCAAGACAAATGATGTTGAATTAACTGAGACGGTGGCATGGGGGAAAATCATCAGCCGAGTTAATCCAGAACATCAAGGACCGAGATCTGTGGAGAGACATGAAGGCACTTGTTGGAAGGCACATGATAATGATGCGTGCACGGAGGATTATGTGGCCAGTCTTCCCTACTGTAGTGAACGGTCAGCATGAGCATCGAACTCTTGTCTTACCACGCTCATGGCATTATTAGCACAACTTTCTAAAAGTTTAGCTGAAGCGCCCGCTAGAAACACAATTTTCAGCAGAAATTATCCACCTCGAACTCTTGGAAAAATTGCCCCAAAATAGTCACCAACCGGCATCTAAGAGTTAAAAGTTTTCTGTTGCAACTATTAATTCCAAGAGAGAATATAGATCTTTAAAAGGCGACGAAGTGAACCTAGGCATAATAGTCGTGGACTTGACACACCCTCCTAAGAGTGAAAGCCGGGAAAGTGTGGTGTTTAAGGCAGATCGTTTTAGCAAATAACTGGGGTGAGACGTGGCGGAATGGTGTCAGTGACCACCTCTTGTTAAGAAGGTCCTTGATACCACCTGGGCTAAGACTGGGAGTTTTTACAAGAACCCTGGTTTCCATTTTACAAGAACCATCCAGACTTTGCTGATAAGGAGTTCTCCTGTGCCAGTTGTACTCTTTAAAAATTCCACCCAAGTGGAAATCGCACAGAATAGGTCGTAAGGCTAAAGACAAGGCCAAATTGTTAGAAGGCGATATCCACTTGTAGATTTGGTCATTTGCTTTAGATGAAATATGGCTAGAGGAGGCAACAATTGCGCGAATGCATTCCAAAGTCGGATACACTGACCTAAGAGTTTAGAGTGGCGCACGACTAGATGTCAGACACTTTCACACAAGGGCAGTGAAGAAAAAGAAGGGTAGGCCAGAATAAGAATAAGCATCAGCAAAAGAAGAAGAAGAAGAAGAAGAAGAAGAAGAAGAAGAAGAACAACAACAACAACAACAACAACAACAACAACAACAACAACAACAACAACAACAACAACAACAAGAGTTAGCCAATGGCCACACAGGTGTGGCATAACCGCTAACCACCATTATTCAGTTGACAAGAATGCACGCCAAAGAGAGGGGAAAATATAAAACAATTGACTGCACCAACGCAAACTGAAACCAAACCTTAAAAACTAACGCAACATCAAAACTGAAACTGGAACAAGTGACAGATGACGTCAATTCTAGGAAACATTTCATCAGCCCAAACTCAGGAGATCACTGGATAAGAACAGACACGTGACAACGCCTCCATTCGAAAGCCCGCTTAGAATATGCTAATCGCGCACTTCTACTGCAACCCGCCTGATGAACAGACGTAAAAGCTGATGTGACCACATTTTCAAATAGGGACGGCAGAATGTCTAGATCCGAGGTAAGCTTGTTACTCCTTTGATTAAACTGATGACCAGATGTATCAAGTGACAAGGAATGGTATCCAGTGTTTGTAATGTCAATTGAAATGTATTATTATAAATTAAAACCTCTGAAGTGAAAAATGCTCGACTGTAGATTCTGACGACGCAGAGCCGATTTCCGGGCAAACTGACACTCTAATACTCTTTTCGAATACTGCAATCTCTGATATTCTTAAAGATAGTTATTAACTTTAAGAAGTGCATAATAATACTACATTCTATTCTGGACAACTGTACGAAGTGATGATTCTGAGACAATCTTGTGCATTTCATTAGAAACACTGCTTCAAATGCTATCACTATCTACAGCGAATCAGACAGTTCGTGTACTAGAATAAGTGCCTCGTTTTAAAACAAGACTTATCTATGTCTATTTTCAATCTAGAAAGCTGAAAGAGAAATCAAATCTTCCCTTTCTGCTTCATCTATTGAATAAATAGAGTTTGATGGAATAAATATTTACATTTCTGTAAGATTTTACTTAGATAAGGGCACTCATGAACTGCATTACATCAGAAAAGTTGTGCTTCGCGGAACTCCACCATCAGAAGTGAACTCAACTCAACACTCAACCCCACAACAACAACCACAACAACAGGTAATGGGAGAGGAGTTATTAGACAAAGAAGAAGGACAAGTTGGTTAATTGGGAAAACACAGAGAACCATTTATACACACTACAAAACCCAATGGATGTGATAGAAATGTTATAAATGTATGCCATTTATTCACATGCATCTTGACACCTCCTCACTCTTGTCACTGTCTTACTGTACACGTCTCACTGACCCCAGGTCCAATGAGAACTTACATACAGCAGGAACCAGTGATACCAGGAGTACACAGTGTGATAAACTCTGACCACCCCAAATTGACCCAACACTAGATTAGAGAAAATAAGAGAAGGGAGGGGAGGGGGACTAGTTCCTACTTCAGGAATTTAAGTTTCTTCCGACCTACTTCTAGAATATTGTATTTGTAGGATTGTATATGTTTATGTGAATTTTACACAGTGAATTCTTGGTGGCAACCCATTGGCAACCCATTGGCAACCAACTGGCGACCAACTGGCCAACCAACCAAACCAGACCAGAGAGAAAGAGATGAACCGCACTTGAGATGGAGGAAGACTTGGCCGTGAGCAGAGTATGGGAAGCCTTCAGAGAAGCTACACGGGCAGAACTGAAGTGGATCCATCAGTCGAAGGACCCAGGCTTATCCTAATCCTCCCATCGCAAGGTTACATAGCTCTTAAGAAAACACACAACACTCAGTCTCAAGAACTGATACATAAATGTATATGTATTATCTCCACACTTAACAAGTACACCATTCATATGTTTACAATATGATTCCATACTTGTTGACATCTTATGTATTGATGCCTATTTGTTGATGGACTGTGACATTGGTCCTATATGCATTTTTCTAATTTATCTTGTGTAAACCACAATAGAAGATGTATGTAACAGGCCAGAAGACACAGGCCCAGTCAATAGATAATTAACATTAACTGATCTTTTGTTGATTAGTCAGTTCAACCTATCTGTGATTCACCATCTTATGTGTGTACACCATGTTGTCAAGATCTATTGTGATTGGTTATGTGTTTAATTGTTTAAAAACAAATTAACTCATGAGGGAATATTAAATTGGGAGAGACTCAAGGTCTATCAACTGCTCAACATCCATGATTTCTTAACATAAATCAGGCTGAGAGAGTTCTCCAGACTTTCCTCAGATTTGATAAACAAAAAAAAAGGGGGGGGGGGACTCAAGAGCTAAAAGAATCCTTGGAGAAGGGGCAGATTCCCAGTTAGTAATTACTATTCTCACCAGGGCCATAATCTATATCTCCTAGACTAAATTAATAAGACGAGGCCTGCAGATAACTCGAGGGTCATATTCTGGGGTTATTGAAGATAGAAGAGGATGGGGCCCAACTTCTTTGTTTAGAAATGGGGCATGCACTACAGTGATCTCCCACTCCCTTCAAAAATATATGACAACAGGGTAACAGGTGTAATATTGCGCTAAAGGCTTTGAAGGAGGACCAATTGTTGTACCCGAAATGTGCTGATGTCGGATCATTTATAAAATAGTGCATAGCATGAAGGTGTAATGAATAGATTGGTTTATAATTAACTGTCTGTTTAAGCATCAGCCAGTTAACTAACTTATTTGACAACACCCCACACCTAAACCGATAAGTAATGATTTAAAATTAATAGTGAGCAAGTCTTACATTTACTGTACATTAGTGTTGAGCTGTACTCAAGAACCTACATCACAGCATTAGCGACATTCCTATACATGTTCCATCTTCATCTGCAAGAGCCAGCGAAGAGTCCCGCTACTAATGTTACGAGGAGCAGTTTGATTATATGTATGTCTGGCCTTTCTTCGGAGCCCACGTGTGTCGGCAAGTTCCTCTGGCAATTCCCTGGAGCACCATTCTTCTCAAATCAGTTCTTCTGCACAATACACACTATCCCAAAGGGCCTCAACAACATCTGCCTTATAATGCACCAATATTCCACCAAGGAGTGCGGACCTAATTAATCTGAACGCTTGCTCGTTTCCCACCACACCAGCATGCTCTGGGGTGGGGTATGGTGGTGGTGGTGGTGGTGGGGGGGGGGGAAATCCAACAGACGCTCTCTGTATTTGATTGCTAAATGGAAGTCTGCCCCGGTCCAAAGCATGCCAGCCTTCACCTTTCTCTTGCTTTAGTCCATGGAGCAGAAGCGTGAACAATGAATACACAATGTGAGGACAGCACTGAAGCTGTTGAGATGTGGTTATACAGGCGAATACGAGAATCATGGTATCTTACGGGGCACTGCTAAATAGCGTAGGGGATCATGTATCTCCACAGACCTCGGTACTTGCTGTCCTGGGTCAGTTCTGTTTATGATAAGGCTCCACTATCCTGGACCATGCAACATCCTTTCTCTCGGTTTGCCTCTTCTATCGCTGATCTTTCAGGTTGTCACGATGCTTTCCAATGCTTCGCTTCCCATTACATGATCAAAGAACATTTTGTTGTTTCTTCTTTATAGTTGTGCGTACTGTTTTACTTTAATTTGCCATTTCCAAGCACTCACTGTTAGTTGCTCTGGCAGTACAAGGTATTCATAACTCAGAAACCACATCTTCGTTAAGTCCAAGGCTCTTGTATAATTTATCTGTTCACATTCCAAGATTGACTTTATCATACATCTTTAATCTGAAGTTATGATTGCCCCTGGATATTTGAGTTTAATGACTTCGTTATCCATTTTCCCTTCTGTTGTAATGTTTTGCCGTTATCTGTGACGTTCACATGAGCATTGTCTCTGCTTTCTTTATAGTCAAGGGAAGTCCACTTGTAATCACACGACTTAAAAACAATAAGGCAACTGTGACTGATGGAATTGCTGCTGAATTTATAAAGGCAGGTGGCCATGCATTACATCTAAAGCTATACGAAAACTAATAATAAAAATCTGGAGGACAGAAGAATTACCCCATGACTGGAAAGAGTCATTATTGATACCTATCTTTAAGAAAGGAGACAAGTTCCAATGTGGAAATTATAGAGGAATATCACTACTGTCCACAAGCTATAAGATACTATCCGCAGTATTACTAAATAGACTAAAACCATATTCAGAAGACATATTAGGTGACTACCAGGCGGGTTTTAGACAAAACAGATCAACAATAGATCAGATATTTATCTTACGACAAATAGCAGAGAAACATTGGGAATATAAAAGAGATCTCCATAACATTTTTGTGGATTTTAAAAAGGCTTATGATAGTGTCCATAGGAATAGTCTATGGAATGCTATGCAGGAATTTGGAATACCAAGGAAGTTAATCAACATGACCAGACTATGCATGGAAGATACTTATAATATAGTAACATATAAAGGCAGGAAATCAGACCCCTTCCAAATAACATCTGGCTTGAAACAGGGTGATGCACTATCGCCGCTACTCTTCAATCTGGCTCTAGAGAAAGTTGTAAGGAAGGTAAAGGAGGAATGTGATATTGGAGGAACATCCAAGCTGCTTGGTTATGCAGATGATATAGATATTAGAGGGCAAAGTGAACAAAAGTCATTGGAAATATTGACTCACTTAAAGGAAAAAGCCCAACAGATGGGGCTGGTTATCAACCAAGATAAGACAGAATATATGGTAATTTCAAGAGAAGGAATGGCTAAAAACTCTGGCCACATACAAATAGATAATATGACCATTAAAAGAACGGAAACATACAAATACCTGGGTACAATCTTCAACTGCTCCAACATCATAAGGGAAGAAATACAAACTAGAATCAACTCTGGAAATAAGATATACTATGCACTACAACATCTACTGAAATCAAAGGCGCTATCTCGTAACACCAAAATCACAATATACAAAACACTGATCAGACCAGTTGTGCTGTATGGCTCTGAAACCTGGAGTACAACGAAAGGAGACGAAGCCTTGTTACAAACCTTTGAGAACAAAATTTTAAGACGCATCTTTGGACCCATTAGGGATACACAAATTGGAGAGTGGAAAAGAAGAAGTAACAAAGACATTTATGATTTGTTTAAGTCCCCGCTAATCACTGGATCATGAAGGCTAATAGACTACAATGGCTGGGGCATATAGAAAGAATGGAAGATAATAGGGAAACAAAACTCGCTTACACTCAGGAAATAAATGACCGTAGACCCCGAGGTAGACCAAGAAGGCGGCGGAGAGATAATACATGTACAGACCTACAAGCACTTGGAATCAACGACTGGCAAGAGAAGGTCCACCAGAGAGACGAATGGAGACAGATTGTATTTGCAGCAAAGAACCTCAATGGCTCGGAACGCTGAAGAAGAAGAAGAAGAAGAAGAAGAAGAAGAAGAAGAAGAAGAAGAAGAAGAAGAAGAAGAAATGTCCAACAAACATTTAAAAAATAACATGTCCAACAGCTGTTGCAGATCCGTTTCGTGTATTTAGTTATCATTACTGTGTCATCTACTTAACCTAAATTGTTTATATTATAACACCACACCCACCCACTCAAACTGATACCTTATCTATCTTTGATCTCCCTCGTTATTATTTTGCTAAGAGAGGGAGAGAGAGAGAGAGAGAGAGAGAGAGAGAGAGAGAGGCGCAAAGGGAGAGAGAGGGAAATGAAAGGAGAAACAGACAAGTAGTTAGAATGAGAGAGAGAGAGAGAAAAGAGAGAGAGAGGGAGGGAGGGAAAGAGAGAGAGAGAAGAGAGAGAGAGGGAGGGAGAGAGAGAGAAAGAGAGAGAGAGAGAGAGAGAGAGAGAGAGAGAGAGAGAGAGAGAGAGAGAGAGAGAGAGAGAGAGAGAGAGAGAGAGAGAATGAACGAACTTTATTTTCAAAGTGTTAAGAATTGGGTACGCAGGCCCGTATGATATTCTGCCCTTCTTATCTCTCTGCTCCCATATATTATTTCATTCATACATCATTTATGTAGGTAATCTTAGATAACCATGACAACAAGAGAAATAATATGCATTATACAGTTAAAGTCGGTTGCCTTCCTTTACAGGACGAAGCAGTCAACTCCATTATATTTTTGGTTGTTTGTGATTCCTGGGAAAGTTTACGTTCAGTAGTTTGCCATTACGCGTTATAAAGTTAGTTAATTGTATATCCTGTACAGTACGTTACAGTCAACACCAGCATTCTGTGCTGTTGTGATCTCTTCGCAAGTTTACATTCAGTAGTTTGCCATTACGCGTTATACACGTATGGAAAATGTGCAATAATACATCACTCACTGAACTAATTTCCGACATGGCAATTGTAATTAGCTACGATAGATGTAACGTATCACAATTAGGAGAATGTTTATTTTACTAGTTGTCCGTTGAGATAATAATAATAATAATAATAATAATAATAATAATAATAATAATAATAATAATAATAATTATTATTATTATTATTATTATTTGAGAGAGAGAGAAACACACACACACACACACACACACACAGAGAGAGAGAGAGAGAGAGAGAGAGAGAGAGAGAGAGAGAGAGAGAGAAAGAGAGAGAGAAAGAGAGAGAGAGAGAGACCGGTGACCGGAGAAGAAAACGAGCCAAGCAGTACTACAAAAAGTGGAGGGCAGATACTTAAGGTACTTTGGCGAAATAAAGAGACACAACAGTTTGTGAAATGCTCTGATCGAGAGAAACGCCGATGACTAAAGTGCAAAAGGAAGACAACATTACATGTTGTTACACGACTTCAAGAGGCGGGTTGGATGATGACAATATGAGTGCACCGTGAAGGAACAGGACAGAGGAAGTATTTTACAGCCGACTTTCAGTGCGAAGAAGGCACTTTCGATGATGATACTGATGTGGAATTGGCTGCATAGGTTAAAAAGAAAAAGACGAAATGCTAAAATCATGGATATAGTTATGCATCTAAGCAAATATTTTAAAAGTACACCATATCAATCAATAACGTGCCGTCTCCGCAATGAAGGTTGGCTACAATGGATCTCTAACACTGTCTGTCTCTCGTCTTGACTGTATAATATGTCAGACTGATGTTCATCCATCGCTTGATGTTATCTTCCCACGTGTAGCGTTGTCTACCTCTTGCTCGCTTCCCCCCCCCCCCCCACCTTGCCCTCCAGTATGGTTTTTATAAGAGTACTAGCTGACCCGGCCCGGCTTCGCCCAGGCCCTGGAGGGGATCTATCTATCTATCAATCTGTCTGTCTGCTTGTTTGTCTGTCTGTCTGGCTGACCCGGCCCGGCTTCACCCAGTCCCTGGTGGGGAGCATCTCATTTAATTAATATAAGTAGTCATATAAGCTCTCCCGTTCCCGACTATCTGTCTGTCTGTCTATCTGTCTGTCTGTCTGTCTGACCCGGCTTCACCCAGTCCCTGGTGGGGAGCATCTCATTTAATTCATATAAGTAGTCATATAAGCTCTCCCGTTCCCGACTATCTGTCTGTCTGTCTGTCTGTCTGTCTGTCTGACCCGGCTTCACCCAGTCCCTGGTGGGGAGCATCTCATTTAATTCATATAAGTAGTCATATAAGCTCTCCCGTTCCCGACTATCTGTTTGTCTGTCTATCTGTCTGTCTGTCTGTCCCGGCCCGGCTTCACCCAGTCCCTGGTAGGGAGCATGTCATTTAATTCATTCATATAAGTAGTCAAATAAGCTTCCGTTCCCGACTATCTGTCTATCTATCTGACCCGGCGTGGTTTCGCCCAGCTCCTGGCGCACAGTAACTTAAAAGAATGTCCTTCCACACACCATTCATTATTTTTAATGAAAACTGTTTTTAATCACCGACATGACAGTTGATAAGTTTTGTAAGCAGAAAGAGATGGGTTAAAATGTTATGCATAATGCATTACTTTTATGCAAACTTTAAAAATACCTTAAAGATTATATCATTATTTAATATAACTCATATGCCTAAAAATAACCATAAACTAAGAGTTTAACAATAGTGCAGGAAAGTCCAACAATATGACTATAAAGTATATAGAAATGTTATTAAAAGTTATGCCCCTTGAAATAACTTTTCTAGAGTGAAGTCCCCCTGCTATATAGACATTATATAATGAAAATGGAAAAGTAAATGTTATTAAATAAGTAGAAGATTTTACATTAAGAAATTATTATAGTCGGTTGCACAGGAATGAAAGGAAGACGTGTAGAAAATTTCATCTCAATCGGCTGTACCGTTATCGAACGCATCCAAGACCCACAAACCCACAAACAAACATACACTCTGATTTATAGATATAGATTATGTCTTTTAACGTGGCCGAAATATTTCACTTGCCTCTTTTTTATTTCTTTCATCAACTCTCTTTTTAATACATAGAAAAGCACATTATAGAAAGAAAAAACACACACACACACATTACAGAGAAAAAGTACATTAAAGAGAAAAGCACATTACAGAGAATAGCACATTACAGAGAAAAAGCGCATTGCAGAGAAAATAACGGTTTTCGTCCGATCATCGAAGTCAAGCAACGTCGGGCGTGGTTAGTACTCAGATGGGTGACCGCTAAGAACACCGCGTATTGTAGACATCTAGAGAAGTCTGTGTGACCGAAAGGATACGAGCTTTCGCTCTTAAACTTTTGGTGTGCTGATGGCGGGGTAGGTGATTCAACCCCTATACCGGCCTTAAGCTGGACCTAAACGTTGGCCTCTCGTTCAGAAAGCAATGGCAAATTATTCAACGTAAAATTGCCTAGAAAATCAACGCGAGGTTGATCGGACGTCCTGCAAAGGACATGCAACATTTTAACAAATTCTGTGCTAAACAAAAATTAGGTTTGGACTAAACAGAAATGGATGGCGGAAATTGGGAAGTAGTGGTGTGTCACAGTTATGACTTTAAAGTTGCTAATACGATAGCAGTTATGTGTGAGTTCACATACAGTATATATATATAAGCCCATGGCAGATATGGGAATTCGCTTAAGACGATTAATCATCCCATAGCAGTTAATCATTTAAACATTACAGAGACAGACACATCGAAGAGAAAGACAATCAGCTGACACTCACGTTTCCATATATATTATCCGATGATACAGGTGGCAGAGGAACCCCGGGGCGGGATCTCTGCGCTGGAGACCTCACTGAAAGATAAACATTGAAGTTTAACTGATTCAGTGGCAAACAAGAATAGTAGGTTTGGATCAAACATGGTACACGATCAAATAGTTAAAAAGTTAGTTGCATGTTCTTTACAAGACGTTTGCAGTCAACACCAGCATTTTTTGCTGTTGTTGATGTCTTTGCAAGTTTAAAGTTTACGTTCAGTAGTTTGCCATTGCTGTCTGAACGACCGGCACCCATACCATTTACGTAAAACCAGCGCAGCGCCGTATCGCACACAGCTGTGTTTCGAACGCGGGTATACGGGATGACGAACCGCGTTCGTAACAACTTCGCCACGGAGCGGGCACAATAAAATCAACAAGTATTATAATTAAAATTTCCGTTCACTGAGTATTGAAATTCCGGAAGAAGCACGAAACCAAACAAATAGCACTATGATCCTCATAATCATCCGGTGCCTTGCCAGATGGCGTGAACGACCATGCCTCTCCACAAATTACGATCTCCGACGTCATGGATCAATTCGTGCGTTGACTTCCTTCCGTGCTTTGACACAAGACTGTCAATAATCTTTTCATGCTGTCTTCCCCTATCTCTCTTTCTGCAAATCTTTCCGGTTGTCACAACATATTCCAGTTTTTGTCTTCTCATAACAAGCCCCCCCCCCCCCCCCCCAATAAAAACAACCGATGACTGCCTCTTTCTGATGTTTGTGATAAGTTGTCTTTGCGACTCAGCTTCCCTTAAAACGTCTTTCTGTCCAAATAAAAGGTCAAATTTGGCGATATATTCCATTCAGCACTATATCCTTCAGCACTAAATCAGTTAAGCGGGCTGAGTGGTCTCGAGGTATGGTGTCCGCCTCGAGTGCTAGGGTCCCGGATTCAATCCCCGGTGAGGGCCGGGATATTTTTCACGTGGACGTCTACTAACAAAATTTCCCCCTATTCTCTGATTAGTGAGGTCGGACGCCCGTGTGTATTGTTGCGCACGTAAAAAATTCCCGTGGCAGTTGGAAATCGAAAAATAGTAGCCTAAACGGCGCTGCACGGGCAAAATATTTCGTGTTAAAAATCTACCCAAAGTATTTCAGGAGAGAGAGAGAGAGAGAGAGGGGGGGGGGGGGGGGCAAACGTTTGAACGAAGTCTTTAGGATTAAAATGTACATATAAAACGAACAACACGAATGGGTACTTCTCTAGACGCAGTGTCAAATCCACATATGCATACACATGTACAAACACACACACACACACACACACACACACACACACATACACACATATATATATATACATACAAGTGTCTGTCTGTCAGCCTGCCTGCCTGCCTGTCTAGCTCTAGCTAGCTGTCTGTCTATCTAGCTGCCTGTCTATTTACCACCCAACCAACCAACCAACCAACCAACCAACCAACTAACCAACCAACTAACCAACCAACCATCCAACCAACAACCAACCAACCAATCAACTAACCAACCAACCATCCAACCAACAACCAACCAACCAATCAACTAACCATCCAACCAACAACCAACCAACCAACCAACTAACAACCAACCAACCAACTAAGCAGCCAGCAAACCAGTCAACCAGCCTAACTGCCTACGTACCAATCAACGAATCAGTCAACCATCAAACAAACAAACCAACATAGGCATGTATACAGTTTATAGATAGTTGCATACCCTTTACTGGCCATTACTATTAACCCCAGCATTTACTGGCTGCTTAAAATTTACCAGACAACGTTAGTTAAATACATGTTGTATTTTTAATGACTGTGCAGTGGTTGAAAATATTGCCAGTCCAAGTTTTGTATTTACCTATTATGTTGCATGAACTTTGCAGAGGATGAATAAAAAACTTGGACCAGCAATATTTTCAAACACGGCACAGTCATTAAAAATACACCCTATAGTTTGCCACTGCTTTCTAAACGGCCGATGCCCCATACCATCGAAACTAACACAAAGCGGTCTTCTTCCAAAACGCTTGCAGCCAATTTTGAACCCTTGACTTGGCATGACGGGGAACTGCGAGTCTCACTATCCACTCAGCCAAGGCGCCACTTGTATAACGCTTAAATAACTAATAGACAGACATGGAGGTAAGCATGGCCGAAATTATAAGAGCGCTCGTTCTGACACATCTGGTGTGCTGATACCGTGGTAATGGGGTTCAACCCTTCCACTGGTCAGTTGGACTAAAATGTTGACTTCTCGTCCTTGACTTGGAGATGTAAATTACAAGCACCCCTGAAGTCGCGGTGGGTTCGCTTGATGGTGAGGGATACAGGTAATAGGGAAAGCTAATCCACACGCAAAATCCAGTCCAGTGCTAATAGAAGTCATACATCTGATGGGAGATGCCTTGAAGAGATTAGAACAAGAATTGCCATGGCGAAGGTAGCCTTTTGAAAGATGAAAAACATACTGACCAATAAAAAGATATCAATTGAAACGAGAAAAATAGTGTTGAAGTGCTACATAGAACCTGTACTTTTGTATGGATGTGAAGCGTGGGAAATGAGCAGACAGACTGAAAACATATGATGGCTGAGGAAATGTGGTTTCTGTGGAAAATGCAAAGAATACCACGGACAGACAGAAAAACCAATGAAATAGACCTTCAAGAAATAAATGAAGATCGTAAACTGATTAGAGACATTAGACGCAGACAGTCACAATTTTTTTGGGCATGTTATGAGAAGAAATGAATTGGAGAATTTGGTGACAACTGGCAAGATCGAAGGGAAGAGACCAAGGGAAGATCGAGAAGTAAATACCTGGATGGCTTGGCCACGTGGCATGGTCGAGACAGAAACACTGAACTGATCTACGACTCTGGTGAACAAGTGAGATGGCGAAACATGACCGCCCACGCTTATCGGCATGGCACATGATGGATGGATAGCTAATAGAAGTGTCATCTACACAGATGGGTCGGTCGTCCGACATGTGAGAAGCTCATGGGCCTTTACGGCGCGGGCCGGAGGTAGAATTGTGAAGGAGGACTCTGGTGCTTCTGCTGAGACCACAAGTAGCCTGACTATGAAAGTCATGGCAGTAAGTAAAGCAATAACATGGCTCGAGACACAGACATTCACTAGGGCATGTTTCCTTAGTGACTTAATGAACATGCTCAAGAGGATAGAGATCGGGTGGGTCCGAAGAGAGTGGTTGCTGTCTCTGGAGTGGTCTCGGCTGGCAAAGATTAGTTTCATCTTCGTGCCAGGACATGCGGGAGTACAAGGAAATGAGCGTGCTGACAAGCTCACAGGTAAGACTACGGTGGAGGGCGCCATGGACCAGGCTGAATGCTCTACGAGAAGTAAGACTTTTGCAAGAACCAAGTGATGACTGTGAATCTACAACCATGGCCAGACTGCGAGAACAGCAAATTAAAAGAGGTGTAGCCAAACAAGAACACTACGCAGGAATCCAAAGAAGATTGATAAACCAACACAGAACTGGTGTCGTTAGCCGTTACACGCTGCGGGATTTGCCGAGGAGGGGATCCGAGCACTTATGGACTGAATGGTTCGATGTGCAATGAGGATGGTCTGTCGACTAACTAACTAACTAACTAACTAACTAACTAACTAGCTACCTACCTACCTACCTACCTACCTACCTACCTAACTAACTAACTAACTAACTACCTAACTAACTACCTAACTAACTAACTAACTAACTACCTAACTAACTAACTACCTAACTAACTAACTACCTAACTAACTAACTAACTAACTACCTAACTAACTACCTAACTAACTAACTAACTAACTAACTACCTACCTAACTAACTAACTAACTAACTACCTAACTAACTAACTACCTACCTAACTAACTAACTAACTAACTACCAAACTAACTAACTAACTGACTACCTAACTAACTACCTAACTAACTACCTAACTAACTAACTACCTACCTAACTAACTAACTACCTAACTAACTAACTAACTAACTAACTAACTAACTAACTACCTAACTAACTACCTAACTAACTAACTAACTAACTAACTAACTAACTAACTAACTAACTAACTAACTACCTAACTAACTAACTAACTAACTACCTAACTAACTACCTAACTAACTAACTAACTAACTAACTAACTAACTAACTAACTAACTAACTAACTACCTACCTAACTAACTAACTAACTACCTAACTAACTACCTAACTAACTACCTAACTAACTACCTAACTAACTAACTAACTAACTAACTAACTAACTAACTAACTAACTAACTAACTACCTACCTAACTAACTAACTAACTACCTAACTAACTAACTACCTAACTACCTACCTAACTAACTAACTAACTAACTACCTACCTAACTACCTAACTAACTAACTACCTAACTAACTACCTACCTACCTACGTACCTAACTAACTACCTAACTAACTAACTAACTAACTAACTACCTACCTACCTACCTAACTACCTACATACCTACCTACCTAACTAACTACCTAACTAACTAACTAACTAACTAACTAACTAACTACCTACCTACCTAACTAACTACCTAACTAACTAACTAACTAACTAATTTCCTACCTACATACCTAACTAACTAACTAACTACCTACCTAACTAACTAACTAACTAACTACCTACCTACCTAACTAACTAACTAACTACCTACCTACCTACCTAACTAACAAACTAACTAACTAATTACCTACCTAACTAACTAACTACCACCTAACTAACTAACTACCTAACTAACTACCTACCTACCTACCTACCTAACTAACTACCTACCTAACTAACTAACTAACTAACTACCTACCTAACTAACTAACTAACTAACTACCTAGATAACTAACTAACTAACTAACTACCTACCTACCTAACTAACTACCTACCTACCTACCTACCTAACTAACTACCTAACTAACTACCTAACTAACTAACTAACTAACTAACTACCTACCTACCTAACTAACTAACTACCTAACTAACTACCTACCTACCTACCTACCTAACTAACTACCTACCTACCTAACTAACTAACTAACTAACTAACTACCTACCTAACTAACTACCTAACTAACTAACTACCTACCTATCTAACTAACTACCTACCTACCTAACTAACTACCTACCTAACTAACTAACTAACTAACTACCTACCTAACTAACTACCTACCTACCTACCTAACTAACTACCTAACTAACTAACTAACTAACTACCTACCTAACTAACTAACTAACTAACTAGCTGCCTACCTAACTAACTAACTACCTACCTAACTACCTACCTACCTAACTAACTAACTACCTAACTAACTAACTTACCTACCTACCTACCTAACTAACTAACTAACTAACTAACTAACTAACTAACTAACTACCTAACTAACTAACTACTTACCTAACTAACTACCTACCTACCTACCTACCTAACTAACTAACTACCTACCTACCTACCTACCTAACTACCTAACTAACTACCTAACTAACTAACTAACTACCTAACTAACTACCTAACTAACTAACTAACTAACTAACTACCTACCTAACTAACTAACTAACTAACTAACTAACTAACTACCTACCTACCTAACTAACTAACTACCTAACTAACTACCTAACTAACTAACTAACTAACTAACTACCTAACTAACTAACTACATACCTACCTACCTACCTACCTACCTAACTAACTAACTACCTACCTACCTAACTAACTAACTAACTAACTAACTAACTACCTAACTAACTACCTACCTACCTACCTACCTACCTAACTAACTACCTAACTAACTACCTAACTAACTAACTAACTAACTAACTAACTAACTAACTACGTAACTAACTACCTACCTACCTAACTAACTACCTAACTAACTAACTAACTAACTAACTAACTAATTATTGCTAATAGAAGTAACGTGTATGGACTGCGCTTGAGTTCAAAGCGAGTGGGCGAAAAAAAAAATTAGCAGACATAAGAAATGATATATGTTAAAATGTGAACTTAAGTAAAGGACCCTTTTGTTTTACACGCTATTGGGCGTTTTACGTATATGGTGTTAGCCTCACATTCTGATAGACCATTGGGCACTATAACGGTGATGTGGTTATCCCACCAGCCACCTTTATTTCCCGAGACATTTCCTGGTGCAAGTTTTTTTTACTGTGTCTACATGAGATACCTGGTTAATTGTACAAGAAAAATCAGCCTGGATGCAAACTCCAAACTATGACAAGCGGGACTACCGCGGTATTATAACGCCTCCTCTGTTGCGTGTCAGTCCAACGTTATTATATGCTCCAGAACAGGTGCGAGCTCCCGCACATACATGCACACACGGCGCGTACGCGCGCAAACACACACACACACACATTTTGCAATAAATGTAGCTTACCGTCCTCATACATCTCCCCATCTTCATCCATGGACTTCTTGTGTAGGGCGCTGTAACCTGCAGGAACTTCTTTGGGTACTTGTTTCGTAGCTGTGCCCTTTGTGCTCCGTTCCAATCTTTGAAACTTTCGTCTGAGGGCAAGCATCTTAACGCCAAGAACCACGACTGCACACAAAGTGATGACGATAACAGCGCCAAGTCCGATAGCTAAATATAGACTTGGGGAAGCTTCCGGCATACTACCGCCGTGGCGAAGATCTAAGAGTAAACATTTCATCAAACTCTGTTTAGAAAGATGAATTTCAACATAAATAAATACAATAAATATGTCCCGAAACGCTTTCCTATGGATCTGTGATGCCCGTGGGCACTTTATTTTAAATTCACCCCAAACAAAACAGCATCCCTTACAGGGCCTCATTTGCATCGGTCCTGGGACGCAGAGGTGTTTCCAAGGCACCAGGGCCGGGTTATATACTGGCCAAGACCTATTGACGCGTCCTCGTCGAGCGTCCTGAGCAACAGATCCCTTCGGGGTCCTGGTTAAAGTCAGTAGGATCGCCGATTCCCCCGAAGTCGGAGAGTGTCTGCCTGTACGGCGAGGAACCACCAGTCTGCACACCAATAAGCCAGACATGGGACAACGGATACTCACACAAACCTCAGGTCCTGCATGACATCACACTGATGTTGGACAACAGGATGCCTTCATCCGACATACTGGACTTCACGTTGGAGCTCAAGCCAACGAACACAAGCAAGCAAGCAAGCATCGGTCCAGCAATCACTTTCGGTTAAGTGTTCGGTGGACTGCTGGATCGATCGATGGATGTTTTGTTAGTTTTGGGGCCCGTAGGACCCCCACTGTCGTCGGAGTACTCCAACAATAGTGAGGGCCCTACGGGCCCAAAAACTAACAACGTTCAATTACTGATCTCAGTATATACACAGCATTTACTGTACCCTTGCCTTCTACAAACCCACATTGTTCTTCTATTTCAGGTTGTATTTTCTTCCTAGCCGGTCTCCCTGGCCGAGGGATTAGCAGCTTTCTCCGTAATCCCGAATACTTTCGTGGTTGACGTGAGCGCACGAGAATTGGAAGCGGTTCGAGTCGCGGCAGTGACTTATGAGAGTATGGAGCCGGTCGCTCAGAAAGCAATGGCAAACTACTGAGCGTAATCTTGCCAAGAAATCAACAATCAGCTGAAAGATGCTGATGTTGACAGCGATATAATGTAAAGGATATGCACCACACACACACACACACAAAATTCTTCCTAACTCTTTCAAACTTTGCATGATAATTCTCAGCAAAATCTTCGTGATGTGGTTCAGTATACCAACTGTTCGATGCTGATCACATTCCAAGGCTCCCGATTTCTTCGGGATTGCAATAAATATAGAATTACATAATTCAGGAGGTATATCTCCAGTATCATATATTGCGTTGGCAGTCTGGTGACTTGGTCTATTCCATATTGTTCTAAGGCATTGACCATTTCTGTTGTGACTGGTACCTTGTCGTCTTGACAGATGATAGTTTGTAAAATGGAGTTATACCTCTTCATAACACAAAGCCTGGGCTGAATTATAGAGACCACGTGTTTCCCATGCAGTATGATCCCTCTCTCGGTCTGTCTAGTTTACTCCAGAGGAAAGGTAAGATAAATACGTCTGGAACAAGACAAGCTGCAGAAGCTGCAGGATCAGCAAAGCAATGCTCTAACTGTCCGCCTGTCGGAGCTGCCATCCTAGACCAGTTGCTGACCAAGGCTTAGGGCTGGTCTGCCCTGCCATGACATTGAGTCTTTAGGTTGCATTTCCTCGCACTAGGGCAAGGCTTGTACACTCCCAACTGTGCTCCTCCTCCGAAGTCGTTGGCACAATGTGGGGTGTCGGGTTTGGTGAGTGCCTAACAGAAGCAGGTAGTACCATCTACTCTCATACGATAGCACAATCGTATCTAAGACCCAATTTGTATAGTAGCAAATATGAAAAGGTTTAATATATGAGGAACAAACGACAGGTCTAGCAAACCGGTTGGGAATTTAACTCCGTGTCCAAAAGCTTGTGAACACGGTTCGTGAGCCGCTTACCAGGTGTTCGAAACGCAACCGTGACCGATTTGGGAGCAGACCGTGTCGCGTTGTGTTATAACGTGTCGATATGGGAGCCGGTCGTTCAGAAATCAATGGCAAACTACTGAACGTAAACTTGCCAAGACAACAACAGCAGTGCTGGTGTTAACAGCGATGTCCTGTAAATAGGATATGCAAAAGAAAAAAAAATATATGCTCATGAATCATGGAGGAAATTGGAGGACAAAGTGCCAGTCACAGGCGCTGGAACTTCAATAACCCCTCTTCACGAATCCTAACGGCATAAGTGGAGAACAACAACAGTAACAACAACAACAACAACAACAACAACAACAACAACAACAACAACAACAATTTTTGAAGATTTCCCTAACTGGCAATTCAAACTCCTTATGGTTCTATCGCGCGATATTTCTTCTAGTGAAAGACCCTCCTCTCATTATATATATATATATATATATATATATATATATATATAGGGTGTTTGTACAGTCTTCCTACACTTTGAATGTAGAACAAATTTGAAAAAAAATAAAGTAACTGATGTCATCAAAAAATTTGCGCCACATTCCATCGTGAAGCAATATATGGCGAATGGCTGTCGTCTGCTGCAGTAATTCTTTGCACTCCAAACAGAATGGTGTTATCAACGGAAGGCATACGTTTTTTGGTTGAACAAGTGTTTCGAAATGGTAATCGACACACACGGGTGATTGTTCAAGGATTAATAAGATGTGGGGGAATGAACAGGCTGATAGGCTAGCAGGGAATGCACCTCATGGTGGTAGATTGCCTATAGATAAGGGGGAGGTGGTCGTGCGCTTGTGGGACCAGGTGGAGAAGGCGGGGGAAGAGATTGAGAACCCATATGAGGAAAGAATGAGATTGCGGGGGATCGGCAGGGGTTCTGGAGGAATCTCAAAACTGAGAGGGAAGACCAGGAGAACCTTTAATCAGATAACGGTGGGAACGGTATGACTCTTCGCTGGCTGTTGAACGAGGGGACAGAGCACGTATAGGAATGTCCTGAGTGCAGTGATGTCGGTTATTAACTCAACTCAACTCAACTCAACTCAACTTAATAGCAAATTTCCTGATAAACAACCTTCTCATCGCATTACGATTAGAAATTTGTTGAATAAGTTATAATGAATACTTCATTGAGCGTGCACACACACACACACCCAGAGAGAGAGAGAGAGAGAGAGAGAGAGAGAGAGAGAGAGAGAGAGAGAGAGAGAGAGAGAGAGAGAGAGAGAGAGGCATTCCCAGTGCCAGCCACAACATACCCAAAGTAACTTGATAGACATCACTGTCCACACTCGCATACAGTTCGCCTTTGGAGACTTGGGGAAAGATTTTGACTTTGATATAGTTGTCTCCCGTGCGGAAAGATGACAGAGGCAGAGACAGGGCACACTCAGACTTGTAGTAGACTGGAGTGTCGTTCCTGGGTGAGTTGTTGCAGCGAGTTTTATGTATGATCTCTCTGAAGAGTACCTGTTAGAGCAAGGAGGAAATTCATGTATGAAACTTTAGTAAACTAGGGAGTTGAAATGAGAGGCCAAATTATGACTTCTTTGCCGGCTCTATGCGGTGAAGGAGTTCGAAACACAATTGTATTCGATTTGGAAGCAGACAGCATTGCCTTGGTTTCCATACACTAGTATGAGTGCCAGTCGTTCAGAAAGCAATGGCAAACTACTGAACGTAAGGCTTGTCTATGAATCACAAACAGTAAAAAAAAGTGCTACTTCATGTAAAGGATTTGCAACTAACTTCTTGGATGATTTTCTTTCTTTTTACATTGTGAGGTAGCCAGTCTCAGAGCAACCATTTTCAGGTAGGACAATCAGTGAAATGCATACAAGAGACGACATTGCAGTTGCAGATAAACTTCAAGTGAAAGAAAGAAGAAGAAAAGGATCGGGCACTTACGGAAGAAATTATTACTTTTTTTAACCCTACCACTGCGTTGGCAAACAAACACACTAGCCATATGGAACATGGCTGGATGCTGATTATGTCCATATTCCATAGTTCTGGGTTCAGATGGATGTAAATCTGGCTAATGGAAACCGCCTTTATAGGAGTGTTTTGGTTGACACCTATTCCTTAAGCAAGGCGCTATCATCATTTGGGGACAGCAGGTTCGATTCCTGGAGTGGTCACTTCAGCTTTCAATATCTATACGATATATTGTGTCTTCTAATCTCTACTTCTTTCCTCTACGTGTATGAGTGCCGAAAGACACATGTAATCTTATATATAAAAGGCGATCTCCGTCTGTCCGTATGTCCTTTATGCGCTCGCGAACGGCCCATCCGATTGAGATGAAATTTTCTACACCTCTTCCTTTCATTTCAGCGCAGCCCACTGTGATATTTTTTTAGTGTGAAATCGGCTGCTTACCCAATATTGTTTCATTTTTCATTTTTCATTATAATTTCATATATCTCAGGGGACTTAACTCTGTAAAAGTTATTTCAAGGGGCATAACTTTTCTGTATAACTTATAGTCATATTGTGGCATCGTTTTCAAAGATTTATAAACTCTTTGTCCATAGTTATGTACCGGCATATGAGATATAATAAATAATGATACAATCTGTAAGGCATTTTCAAAGTTTTCATAAAAATAATGCACAATGCATAACATTGTAACTCATCTTTTTATGCTTAAGAAGTTACTGTAGTCATGCAGGAGATTAGAAAGAGTTTTCATTAAAAATAATGGATGGTGTGTGGAAGGACATTCTTTTAAGTTACTTTTTTTGTTGTATGAATTTAATGAGACGCTACCCGCCTGGAGCTGGGCGAAGCCACGCCGGGTCAGATAGATAGACAGACCCACCTTTTCGCTGCAGTTGTCTACTCCTCCTTTTCCTTCGTCTGCTGATACTGCTGCCGCCGCTCCATTTACCCAAGTTAATTGTTGGGGGGAAGATGTAAAGATCTTTCAAGTGCTCTTTCTAATGCTTTTTGTAAGTTGGTCTTCGTTTATCTAAGGTTGTTCTAACTGCAACCAATAAATGATTAGACAGACAGGCAGACAGACAGACAGACAGAGAGGGAGGGACGGACAGACGGACAGACAGACAGACAGACAGACAGACAGACAGACAGACAGACAGACAGACAGACAGACAGTCGGGAACGGGAACTTATATGACTACTTATATGAATTAAATGAGATGCTCGCCATCAGGGGCTGGGCGAAGCCGGGCCGGATCAGACAGTCAGACAGACAGACAGACAGACAGACAGACAGACAGACAGACAGACAGACAGACAGACATATAGACAGACAGACAGACAGATAGATAGTCGGTAACGGGAACGAGAACTTATATGACTACTTATATGAATTAAATGAGATGCTCCCCACCAGGGTCTGGGCGAAACCGGGCCGGGTCAGCTAGTACTATATAAAAGGGACCAATTGCTTTAATTTTTACAGCTCAGGGTGTGCACCGAAATTCGTGGCGAACATCATTACGCAAGGGTGCAGTCACTTGTGAAGCAACCAGGACTGCAAGAGCTGTGAAGAAAAGGCTGGGCAGAAAACCACTGCAGGAGATCCTCCTCCTGGAACGTCAAGCATTCTTTGCCCACATTGTGAAAGAGCATTTCGAGCCAAAATATGCCTTATCAGCCATCTTAGAACTCACGGCTCCACACTTTCAACCCCACTGGATAAAATGAATGGTCATAATAATTCTTGATATACAAACAACAACAGCCTCGCCCTATTATGTAGACCTCGTTTGGTGGCCCGGTGGCCATGGGGGATTATTATGACCCTTTCAAACGCCTTGTGGTGCATTGGTCATATAGTTAGACCCATATTTTGGCAGACCTATCTGCATTTGGTGGGTGATGTGGTCAGTATGAGTATCGACACCTGTAAAAGCTCCTCTGATGTTTCTCCACCTGGCAGAAGTAGAGGGGCTTGCGTGTTTCAGTGCCCCCCCCCCCCCCCCCCCCTAGCTGTGCTGACGGTACCTGTGAATTTATTTCTCATGATATTCCTTTCGTTTGTCAAGAATATAACGTCACTGGCAACTTGCCATCTTGACAGGTGATAGTTTGTTACATTGTGCTTCAAAAAGGCATAATAACTACAACCCATGGCCGTAGCGAATGTGACTGATCAGACCAATTCACTCTGTAAATGTTCGTCCACAATGGATACATGTGAACACATGGTCATTTCAACGATCATAAATCATCTTACGTTTCACACGCTCAGTGCGTGACCTATCTGCAATCATTTTCTCCTTTATGTTTATTCCGTTTCTGATTTTTGCCCCCCATGCGACTTGCTTCCAATGTGCATTATCAATGCCTGTATCAATCATGTCCCGCTTACACACATCTTTGTATCGTAGTAGAGTTGGAACCCGAGATCTCTTACCCATCTGTAATTCCCCCAAAAAGATGTCCTTTGGTATTCTACCATTATCGGTACTCCTAATGTGTCCTATCCATCTGAGTCTACGAAGACTGTGCATGGAACAACCCGTCACACAACCTGATCTTTCCAATACTTCAGTATTTGTAATTTTGTCTTGCCCCTGAATACCAAGTATTCTTCGCAGACACTGCAAATGACAGCTGTTTAAACGTTTCTCTTGTTGTGAGTAAGTTAACAAGGCTTCACTGCCATAAAGAAGTGTACTAAGGACACCGGCTTGATTGACAAGGACTTTTGTTTTGGCAGTAAGCTTCCTGTTCTCCCAGACCATTTTTGTTAACCTGTTCATTGTTGTTGCTGCCTTATCAGTCCTGATGTTATTTTCCTAATCTCGGAATAATTTGCTATGTACCTCTGATCTCTCCATAGCACAAAGCCGGGGCTTAATTGTGGAGACCATATGTAGCCCATGTAGCATGATCCATCTCTCGGCCTGCCTAGTTTACTCCAGAGGAAAGGTAACACCAATACATCTGGAACAAGACAAGCTGCCGGATAAGCAAAGCAATGCTCTAACTGTCCTCTTGTCGGAGCTTCGATCTGAGACCAATTTCCAATCAAGACATAGAGCCTGGTCTGCCCTGCCATGACATTTAGTCTTTAAATCAAAACAATGTTTTCCCGTAGTGAATTTGAATAACGAAGACACAAACAATAGATTGCACGATTTATTGCCTGACATATTTCACTGCATCTTATCAGGTTTTTTTTTTTTTTTTTTTGCGTATCCTTTTACAGGACTTAGCTGTCAACAGCAGCATCTTTCAGCTGTCTGTTGATCTCTTGGCAAGATTACGCTCAGTAGTTTGCCATTGCTTTCTGAGCGGCCGGCTCAGTATCCGCAAGTCACGAGCGGGGGTCGAACCACCTCAGTTCTCGCTCCGCTGCGAGACTCTGCGTGATAAACGGGATTACAGAGAGAAAGTGTTGTAACCCCAGGTAAATCCTTCAAGCCGAAATATACACATGTTCGCACAGTAATGTCAATTGTCTACCACGGTAATTTTAAACTGACTAACATGTCTTTCTGTTTGCATAAAACTGGCTTATGAAGATTAATCATTATGGCTTCTGCAAATTTTAACAAGCGACTGTTTTGTGTGATAAACAACACGCGAAAGGCACAGTCTCAGAATTACAGTTTTAGTCTTTAGATTGCATTTCCACGCACCAGGATAAGGCTTGTGTCCTCCCAGTTGCAGAAACCGTTGGCGCAGTGCGTGGTGTCAGATTTAGTGAACGAGCTCAACAGTCAGCGCTGACAGAAGTGCCGTCTGCTTTAATACTGTCGCTCAGTCATGCTTGACTAAGACCCGGCTCGAATTGGGCTACAACGTCCTTACAAACTGCAGAAATCGCTCAACATAAAATAAAGCAAAGTAATGAATCCTTCAGGTTGAATTGTTCAACACATATTTCCCCCGGTCCTTTATCTTTGTTTTATAAAGTTTGTTGACATTTTATTTTATGTTGAGTGAGTTCTGCAATATGCACCCGACAAGATGCAGTGAAATATGCCAGGCAATAAACTGTCAGTCTACTGACTGTGTCGGGGGTCGACATGGCTAAGACGTTGAACTGCTTCAACTTTCTCGCCTGACAGCGACGTAGTGGGATCATTCCACACGCCGGTCAGCTGGATTTAAATGTTGACGTCTCGTTTAGAAAGCAATGGCAAACTACTGAACGTAAAACTTCATAATAGATAACAAACGGCCAATAAAGGTTGGATGTAACTGCATCACCCGGTAAAGGACATGCATCTGTCAATTGCTTATATCTTCATTATTCAAATTCATTATTGTCAAACATTGATTTAAATTTCTAAGTCAAAGCTGTCGCATATCATTATCACATGATCAAACGCTATCATATGACCAACTGTAAAACCCTGACCTTGTCTGTGCTAATGTTGACTTGATAGTAAGCCTCAGGGTAGACCCCATCCGTGCTGCACACCATTGGTATCATGTAACTGCTGGTGTTAAACGGCGGGAACTCGCACTTCAAGTCCTTGGGTCTAGCTGAGAATGTATCTTTATAGTTAGCAACATTGATTATACACCACAAGTAATGTTTAACACATCCGTTTGCACGACGTGAGGCCTAGTGGGTTTAGTTTAGTTTTAGTTTAGTCGATGGATCAACATCACGGCACACTGGTGCAACCCATAAGTGCTCCGTTCTCCTCCTAATTCAAACCTGAGTCTGGAGAAACTCAGCTCAGTGCACGAACTCCGTAGCACCGGCGAGGATCCTGAAATACTTTGGGTAGATTTTTAACTCGAAATTTTGCCCGGGCAGCGCCGTTAGGCTACTCCTTTTCGATTTCCAACTGCCAAGGGATTTTTTACGTGCGCAACAATACACACGTGCGTCCGATCTCACCACCCAGAGACCAGGGGCAATTTTATTACTAGAAGTCCACGAGAAATCATCCCGGTCCTCACCGGGGCTTGAACCCGGGACCTCCAGCACTCGAGGCGGACACCATACCTCGAGACCACGCAGCCCCCTAGTGAGTGTAAGGTACCAGCCCCAGCAAGAACTATATACTAAAATAGCCCACGCTGTGCTTGGAGGAGCTGTGATTAAGAAGTGGCTAGACGCTCGTCTGCCGACCCTGTAGTAGTGGGTTCGAATCTGCATCGGAGAGAGAAGGGGAGCGGAAGGGGGTTTAAATTGTCATGGGCTGCCAGATCGATCCAGCTTAAAATGGATACCAGGAATAGTGACCACACAAAGTGCCGTTTTATCTATAAAAATAGGCGCCTAGCACCAAGTCCAATATGTTATATGAAAGGATTCGTTACTTACTTTTGTTTCACTCTGCTCTAGACTGTATGAAAGAAAGAGCCGTTGCTTTGTTGGTTTGCTAGTTGGTTTGATGGGTAGATGGTTGGTTTGCTAGTTGGTTTGATGGGTAGATGGTTGGTTTGCTAGTTGGTTTGATGGGTAGATGGTTGGTTTGCTAGTTGGTTTGATGGGTAGATGGTTGGTTTGCTAGTTGGTTTGATGGGTAGATGGTTGGTTTGCTAGTTGGTTTGATGGGTAGATGGTTGGTTTGCTAGTTGGTTTGATGGGTAGATGGTTGGTTTGCTACCTGGATGTTCGGTTTGCTTGTTGGATGGTTGGTTTGCTAGCTGGTTGGTTGGTTGATTTTCTAACCGGTTGGTTGGTCTACTTTCTGAATTCTCCAATGAATTTGGTTTAACAATTAGCAAAAACAAGACACAAATTATGTCACAGGGTGAACACGGGGTACCATCAATCTTTACTGACGACGTTGAACTTGAGATAGTAGACCATGTTACATATCTATGCTCAGAGGTAAACAGTAAATTATCCCTAGATCAGGGAATCAACATCAGGATTGGTAAGGCATCAACAGGTTCACAAAAAGAGTCTGGGGGAACAGGAAGCCTACTGCCAAGACAAAAGTCCTGGTGTTTCAAGCCGATGTCCTTAATATTCTTCTTTATGGCAGTGAGAAACGTTTAAACAGCTTTCATATGCGGTGTCTGCGAAGAAAACACTGATCAAACCAGTTGTGCTGTATGGCTCTGAAACCTGGAGTACAACTAAAGGAGACGAAGCCTTGTTACAAACCTTTGAGAACAAAGTCTTAAGACGCATCTTTGGGCCCATTAGGGATACACAAAGTGGAGAGTGGAAAAGAAGAAGCAACAAAGATATTTATGATCTGTTTAAGTCCCCGCTAATCACTGGTATCATGAAGACTAATAGGCTGTAATGGCTGGGGCATATAGAAAGAATGAAAGATAATAGGGAAACAAAACTCGCTTACACTCAAGAAATAAATGACCGTAGACCCCGAGGTAGACCAAGGAGACGGTGGAGAGATAATACATGTACAGACCTACAAGCACTTGGAATCAACGAATGGCAAGAGAAGGTCCACCAGAGAGACGAATGGAGACGGCTTGTATCTGCAGCAAAGAACCTCAATGGCTCGGAATGCTGAAGAAGAAGAAAAAGAAGAAGAAGAAGAAGAAGAAGAAGAAGAAGAAGAAGAAGAAGAAGAAGAAGAAGAAGAAGAAGAAGAAGAAGAAGAAGAAGATGATGATGAAGAAGAAGAAGATTAAATGGCAAGACAAAATAACACATACTGAAGTACAGGGAGGCTCCGGTTAACGTCGGGGTTACGTTCTTGAAAAATGCGACTTTAAGTGAAACGGCGTATAACGAAACACTATTTCCCATAGAATTAAATGATTGATTGATTGATTGATTGATCTAGGAACCGACATCACAGCATTCGGGACATTCCCATAAGCGCTCCGTCCCCATCCTCAGCAGCCAGCGAAGAGTTCCAACACTAATAGTTCCAGTAGCAATCTGATTATATGTCCGTCTCGCCTTTCCTCTGAGCGTCGAGTGTCGGCCAGATCCCCTCGTCACTCCTCGCTGCCTCATTCTAACCAGACTATGGTGATGCATTTGCTCGTCCGAGGTGTACACGTGCTCCCACAAGGCCGCAACCACATCTGCCTTGTCATGCATCAATACTCCACCAAGTTCTGCCGAGCCAGCCAATCTGTCCGCCTGTTCATTCCCCAGCACACCGGCATGCCCAGGAGAAAAGATCCAGGTGATGCTTGCTACCCGTGACCTCCGAAGCGAAGCAAGCCACTCTGCACGAAGCTTGCCTGTTCTCACCCTTCTCAGCATGCTTTCTGGGTCAGTTACAATCACAATATGTGTATGTATCGTGTTTTCTATCCAGCGGAAAGTTGCACTGACCGCCTCCACCTCCATTCTTAAGCTAGATGTAGTATCATCATACGCCAGGCTCTCCTGCACCAAACGCCGACCATTAGATTTTGCCAAGAACCCCCAAGCACTTCTCCTACCTCTCAACACCGACCCATCCGTGTAGATAATCACATCACCCAGGCGAGAATTTTACTGAATTAATTGCTGAATTTCCACTTCCGTGGCCCCTGCTGGCCACTCCCTGCACTCCCGGCTCAATGTGATTATAACTCTGCACAAGTCTGACTGCACTCTGACCCACTCCTCTCCTCGCCTAATGTTCTCCAAGGAATTAAATGAAAAACAGTGTATTATGTAATGTTTATTTTGATGGTTGTTGATATTTATTGGCTACATAGAGGTGGGTTGGAGGGCGAGTGGTAGAGTTATTTGGACGTAGAGGCAAGCTTGGCCATGGGTATGTTATTCCCATGGGAATCTTATGGGAAAGGTCCCTTGGGATGGAATGGGATGGGACAGGCATAACTTACCACGGCATAGGATGGGATGGGACATAAAAATATGTCCCATGGATAAGCCTGCGTAGAGGCATTACATTCTGCCTCTTCATCTGAGGATGAAACTGTAACCTCTTCCTGCCACTTTTCCTGGCTCTTCTCTGATTGAACAATAAAATGTGTCCAATGTCTGCTGCTTTGCCATTTTCCTTTTCTCAGTAGCAAGCATCACCTGGATCTTTTCTCCGGGGCATGCCGGTGTGCTGGGGAATGAACAGGCGGACAGATTGGCTGCCTCGGCAAAACTTGGTGAAGTATTGATGCATGACACGACAGACGTGGTTGCGGCCTTGTGGGAGCACGTGCACACCTCGGAGGATCAAATGGATCACCATAGTCTGGTAAGAATGAGACAGCGAGATGTGACGAGAGGATCTGGCCGACGATCGACGCTCAAAGGAAAGGCGAGACGGACATATAATCAGATTGCTACTGGAACTATTAGTGTTGGAACTCTTCGCTGGCTGCTGAGGATGGGGACGGAGTTGTGATGTCGGTTCCTAAATCAATCAATCAATCAATCAATCAATCAATCCAAGTAAAGCTCATTGTAACAGTTGATGGCGCTTGTTACTGCCCTCTACACTTTGGAGCTCTGTTCTCTGTTCGGGTCATCCTCACTTATTATGTCCATTGCCACATCAATCAACTGAAAGAATTGTGACAAACGTTCAGTTGTCAACATTCGAGGAGTGGGGTTTGCAATAAGGTGCTCCTCTTCCTGCTGAGCTCTCTGCACGTCGAGTTGCATTAGGTCCTCATTAGACAACTCTTCTCCGTGTGATGCAAGCAACTAATCAACGTCAGTTTTCTCCATCCCTTCAAAGCCAGCTTTAGTGGCTAAGTTAGCGATCTGTCGTCGAATAGCATGAACGTCGTCAAATTCACAAAAGTAGTGCACATATTCTGGTCACAGTTTTCCTCACACAGCATTCATGCGCGCTGGCGTTACCTCACTCCATGAATCCGCAATGTTGTCAACGACCTTCTGGCAGAACGTAGCGACTTAAAGCTAAATTATGTCCCCTATGTGACAACGACATTATAGCGACACGACGTAACCGAAGCGACGTTTAGCGGGGCCTCCCTGTATTTGAAATATGGGGTTGTGTCACGGTTTGTTTCATGCTCAGTCTTCGTAGACTTGGATAGGACACAGGAGGATGGATGACGGTAGAATACTAAAGGACATCTGTTTTGGTTAATTACAGATGGGTAAAAGATCTCGGGGTTGGCCTCTACTACTATACACACATGTGTGTAAGCGGGACATAACTGATACAGGCATTGATATTGCACCTTGGGAACAAGTCACCGCTGATCGTGTTGCATGGAGGGCAACGATCAAAAATGACCTAAAGACAAAGGAGAAAATGATTGCAGATATGTCACACACTAAGCGTGTGAGACGAAAGATGGTTCGTGATGGTGGAAATGACCATGTGTTCACATGCATCCATTGTAGACGAACATTTATAAACTGGTCTAATCAGCCATATTCGCTATCGTCATGGGTCGTAGTTAATGTGCCTTTTTTGGAGCACTATATAACAAACTATCGTCTGTCAAAACGGCCAGGTGCCCATTTAGCGGTTGGTTTGCTGGCTAGTTAGCTGGCTGCTTGGTTTGTTAGCTGGTTGGTTGGAGAGCCACTGGAAGCCTTTGTGGTCTTGCTCCCGAACCCAATTTACTGAAGTATCATCTCCATGGCGACGAAGCAAAACATGGCTGCATGTACATCTGCATGTACATCTGTATGTAATGTGTTTCTACAAATAACTCAGAATTCATGTACATATGTACGGATGTGTTTCAATAAATAACCCAGAACTCATATACAACTGTATGTAAATATTATAATAAACACCCCATAACTCCTGTACATTTGTACGTCAGTGTGAGAATAAGTATCCCAGAACTCACGTACATAGGTACACGAGGTGTTTTAATAAACAAACCAGAACTCATGTACATCTTTACGTCAGTGTGTCAATTAGTGACCCAGAATGCATGTACATCTGAACGTCAGTATGTCAATAAGTAACCCATAACTCGTGTACATCTGTATGTCAGTATACCAATAAACAACCCAGAACTCGCGTACATCTGTATGTCAGTGTGTCAATAAGTAACCCAGAACTCGCGTACATCTGTATGTCAGTGTGTCAATAAGTAACCCAGAACTCGCGTACATCTGTATGTCAGTGTGTCAATAAGTAACCCAGAACTCGCGTACATCTGTATGTCAGTGTGTTAATAAGTAATCCAGAACCCATCTACATTTGTATGTCAGTGTGTCAATAAGTAACCCAGAACTCGTGTACATATGCACGTTAGTGTGTCAATAAGTAACCCAGAACTCGTGTACATATACACTTTAGTGTGTCAATAAGTAACCCAAAACTCGTGTACATATGCACGTTAGTGTGTCAATAAGTAACCCAGAACTCGTGTACATATGCAATTTAGTGTGTCAATAAGTAACCCAGAACTCGTGTACATATGGACGTTAGTGTGTCAATAAGTAACCCAGAACTCACCATAAACCTGTAGCGGGTTACACACGGGTCTATCTTCACACCGCCATTGTGTCTCGGCATTGAAAGGGTCCGTCCTAGACACTTTGCCTATGGTTAGAATGACTTCATTGTTGATAACTTCAGCTTTAAACCCAGGTAATGTGTCACATTTGCCGATGGAGCAGGTTGCTACCCACGAAACTGTGTTGTTTATGATCGCTGTCCAGTTGAGATGGAAAGGGGACCGAACTGCAGTCACGTTGAAAGAACACGATATATTGTGTGAGGTCCCTTCCTCCGCTGGACGACAGTTGTCGGCAACTGAAAATAAGGAAAATAATTTGTATAAAACATTGCATTGGCTTTCAGCTATCAAGTGGCATCATATGAAGCGATCTGGCAAGTTCTGTCGCAACTGTTCTTGGCCTCTGTGGCTAAGGGGATAGTAAAACGCGCAGTTTATAAATCAGAGTCAACGTTTCGAAATCAGCCTTTTTGGAAGCAGACCGCTTTGCGTTAATTTTATGATTTGAGACGTTGGTCGCTCAGAAAACAATGACAAACTATACTGAACTAACATTGTCTAATAAATCACAAACAGTCAATAAATGATGGGGCGGATTTCAACGTCCTGTAAAGGACAGGCAATTAACTTTTATAGTTATAGTTACGCATTAGCATTTAGATTACAGTTTACATTCGATGAGGTCAGTGTTTATATGGAAGGACGCCTTTTCCGAGCCACACAGCGCATTCGGATAAGGTCAGTTGAGCTGAGTTGCTTTGAGCTAAGAACCGACATCACTCTACTCTGGACATTCCCACACGTGCTCCGTCCCCTCGTTCAAGAGCCAGCGAAATGTCATACTGTTAATGGAACAACTGCCATCAGATTGAAAGTTCACCTGGTCTTCGCTCTCAGTTTTGAGATTCGTCCAGAACCGCTGACGACCCCCGCCATATCATTTTCTCCACAAACGGGTTCTCAGTCCGTTCCACTGCTTTCTCCATCTGGTCCCACAGACGCCAGATCACCTCCCCGTTGTCCATAGGTGAACCAACCACCGATAGGTGCTTTTCCTGCCAGCCTATCAGCCTGTTCATTCCCCCCGCACTTCCGCATGACCAGAGCAGAAAATCCATACAACTCTCACAATCTGTGACCTCTGAAGCGAGGCAAGCCATTCTACAGGAAACATTCTTTTCTCCGCCTTACTAAGCATTCTCCGTGAGTCCGTAATGAATACAATGTGTGTTGCAGCGGTCTCCTCCAACCATCGGAAGGCTGCTGTTACCGCTTCCACCTCCATTCTCATGCTGGATAAGATAAGTAAAAGGACATGACCGCTCACCGCGTCTTGAGGTATATTAGGGCAAATGTATTTGTATAGACTATAGACTAATCAGTACCCAAAGGGTGATGTGGTCAATATCATGCGGGTCGCCCTTGTCTCTCGGGATATTTTCTAGTACCCATTAAGGAAAGGGGGGAAATCTCTACATCAGTGGTTCTCAACCGGTGGGAAATTCCCCCCCCCCCGGGGGGAATTTTAGGGGTTCCAAGGGCGCGGGAGGGGGAGGGGGGGGGGGGGTAAGATTATTTCAAGATCGGCGTTGTTAATACAAGAACCGATTATTTGATATTGTTTTTCCCTCCATACTTTACGGTTCTGTACTTCTCGCCCTTCTGATATTCGTTTTGTAACGTAAGTAGATCCAAAATCACGTTTTATGTAGACGTCTCGACTTGTTCTAGTATGTGTTATTAAATTAAGCCTCCATTTTTACATATACTATATGGGGGCGGGGGTGGGGGATTTATAGGGAGGAAATACGAAAAAGGGGGGGGGGTGACACTCTGAACATATGGTGAAGGGGTGCATGGGCCAAAAAAGGTTGAGAACCACTGCTCAACATCAACCTCACTCCGATACACGCAAGCCGATTTCACGGGCCTGATAGCTTGAATGCCATTGCATCGGACGTAAAAGTTCAACCTCAGTCTTCTAGACGATTCACTGACAAGTCAACTAACCATCCAACCGATCAGTCAACTAACCAATGAACCAACCAAACAGCCAGCAAGCCAGCCAACCAACTGAACATCCAACTACAACTAACTAACCAATAAACTAACTATTCAATAAACCAACCAACCAGTTAACCAACTATCCAGTCAACAAACCAATCAACAAACCAAGCAACTAACAAATCAACAAGCCAACCAACCATCCAAACATCAAACCAATCATTCAACCAACCAACCATTCAACCAACCATCCAACCAACCAACCAACCAACCAACTAACCAACCAACCAACCAATCAAACACCTAAACAACCACCAAAATAATCAATTAACTAGCAAACCAACCAACCAATTAACAACCCATCCAACCAACCAACCAACCTACCTACCAAACAACCATCCATCCAACTACACTGATGTGTTCTCACTGTTTGTTTCAATTGTACTTCCTCATAGAAAGCTCAAATAAGGCGTGTATCAAGTAACATATTTGTCAAGTGTCATAGCGTGATGTGAAGTGCTCTAGGATGTAAATCTCTCAACGGTTTCCAAGTGTTACTTCATGTTAACGAGGATGCTTCTAGCCTCTGTTTTGGAGAATCACTACACTAACACAGTTACCTTCCCGTCCCTACAAGTCCTATTGTCAAAATAATTACATATTCATTTCTGGTTGTCAAATTTCGTCATTAAACTTTCTAAAATTATCCAGTCCTGTTCATCTCTGCGTATGTGTGAATCATGTGGTTCTTGCATGTATGGGTGATGTAACTGTTTCTTTATACTCCGCCCAGAACAGCATTTGAATTTAAACGCAGAAGCCACAAACAATATGTTGCACGATTTATTGCCTGGTATATTTCGATGCATCTCGTCAGGTGCATACTGTCGACGTTGATTCATTGAGTTCAAAGCCCCTGTTTTGACCCAACATTCTAACTATCGACGTTGATTCATTCAGTTGAAAGCCCTTGTTTTGGCTCGTCATTTCAACTAGCGACGTTGGGTCATTCAGTTGAAAGACCTTGTTTTCGACCAACATACTAACCATCGATGTTCATTCATTCACTTGAAAGTCCTTGTTTTGATCCAACATTCTAACTATCGATGTTCATTCAATCATTTGAACGTCCTTGTTTTCAACCAACATTCTAAATGTCGATGTTAATTCATTCATTTGAAAGTCCTTGTTCCCCCCCCCCCCCCCCTGTGACGAAACGGACAAAGAACGGCAGATCTCTGCATAATATCCCTTTGAAGGGAGTGCGATGCGTTGGTCTCCCTTGAATTAATATCAATTAATAGGGGATTCCCCATCGGAAAATAGTGCGGGGCGGAGCTATTCTAGTTATTTATGGAAAATCTAGAATGTTCTCCCAAGTGCGTACGGGGTAGAGATCTCTAAGTTCACGAGTGCTTCATGCAGCACGGGGTGGGGGAACTTATCGTGACTCTGGTTTTCTTCATGTATCATGAAAGTCACGCGGCCCGTGTAGGCGAGTGGAAGGCGCACTGACTTTGTCGTGAGCAGTCGCCCACCAAACCTCAGCGTAGACAGATCGCAGCCAACAGGCTGTTGTAATTTGGATGTCAATATTCGCGGCCAGTGCGGACATCTACAGTCAAGGTTGTGATTCTTCAATCACAGGTTAGTTGAGTACTTATTCTATTATTTAATTGTTGTCGTGATGCCGTGCTGATTCCCGGAAGGAATTAATTGCCATCGCAAAATTGAGTTGTCGCGTAGCGTTATCCGTTACAGTTGGCGGTTGCATTTTTAAGTAGGCTTTATCGATCAGCAATGTAATGTGTTACCTGACGGAACAAGCCGTATTCCACGCAAGTGGTGTGTAAATAAAATAGGCCGAACGATGTGCGTTACAGTGTGTAGCAGTTACGGGTTTGGTTTATTCATTACGCAGGCAAGGCGACAGTTTGTCAGTCATTACATCAACATGCTAGACGTTGTAAATGATAAGGTAGAGCTTATTATTAGAGATGTGTAATGTGCTTCGTGACATTAGAATGGTAACGTAATTGTTCTATCAGTGATGGTGATGTTTCGAGGAATCAAGGTGAAATCAGCAGTGGTGGATTTGCTGTGTGCTGATAGCAGTGTTAGTCCGCGTAAGCCGAATGGCGTTGCATCGGTAGGATAGCAATTGATAAGAAGTATTCATGATACTATCGTTACTGCTTGTTGTCATGTCCGTCCGCAAGGATGACCGTGCGTGTTCCATTGTACGTTTGTCTAGGCAGCGGGAGGTAGGCCGGTACCCCCAACCCGATCGGTAATAGGTCCGACCCAATGCAATCGTGCATATCCGATGAGTGAACATACCCGATCGAGGGTGATGCGGCGCTCCGTAATTCGAGGCCGAGGTGTCTAGATAGATCGAGGTTTGAACCTAACCGTTTCTGTCTCTAATATTCTACTCTTCTGGAACCCTGACTCGGTTCATGGAGTACTTGGAGTACTGCCGTGAGGTAGTATAGGAGGGGCATCATCCCCCCCCCCAAAAAAAAAAGGTGGAGCCAGAGTTTGGTAGTGGAGTCTGGAGGTTTGCTACATTGGATGACGTGACTTAAGTCGTCACGGGACAAGGTACACGGGACCCACAGTAGCTGTGGGAAAGTGTAATGGTGGATGGCCACCACTGCTGTGCTCGACCGGCACAGGTATGACTGACCTGAAAGATAGTCAGTGAATACAAGGGCAACTCAGGATCTGGGGCAGGGATCCCAGACCTGACACTATGGCTGTGATATGATTTTGTGATTTAAGTGTAACAAGTCATGAGTTCTCCTTAGTTAATGCTATAGTAATGAATTATCAGGAGTGTAATTCATTATGGACATATAGTTATTAATGTGTGTACTTCATCAGTCCATGGGTTAAGGGATTGATGAATTGATGAGTCTGTCAGAAAGGAGATGTCCGGCTGGACACCTTCTCGATACAGTAATCCCTACACTGAAAGGAAAGTAAGTGTATATGTTGATTGATGATGGGAGATGAAACCGGATTGGACTGGCACCAGGCGAAGGATGCTTGACAGAGTCATACAGTCGACTCTGGTGCTAGGGGTTATATGTAGCCCAGAAGTGTTACTTGACTGAACAGGTGTGCTATTGCTTTTTCTACCATCATTATGCCTATATATTATAGTGACTAAGTAGATCTATGATGTGATGATTTCATACTCATGTTGGTAGACATGAGGAATGTCTGAGAGGCAGGTGACAGGGTGGAGATGCTGGTAGTCTTTGTTGTAGTTGAGTACTCACACCAACCTCTCCGTGTTTCAGGATCTGTTATTACTATACAGAAGAAGATTCAAGAGCTGCACCATGAGCTCTATGGGCCCACTCATTCCAGTGCCTATCCAGAAGTTGATTGAGGCCAATCTGGGAGTGGTTGTTTGATTCTGCGAGATCAATGTTGGAAGGAGCTGAGTGCTGAATAAGTCGGTAGGTCTAGGTTAGGACCTCCGTCAAGAGTCCGACGAGTGTCATCCGATCCTGAGAGGATCCAACACTGAAACGTCTGGTGATTCAAGCCAGTGAAGCACTGGTGACATTCAGTCTCTGTGTAAACCTTGGTAATTGCAAGGGAGTGACCTTTCAAGTTGTGCAGAGTGATCATTGTTACCGGTCACCATGACCTGTGTTATATGCTTCTGGCCCGGCTGGGTTATGGGACACCATGTATCAGTTGATGCTTACATAGTGTTTTTACATTGGTTACCTTTATGAAGCCAACATGTGGTCCAGTGAACTAGGACATTGATTACAACATGGGTGGAAACACCAGAGTGAAATGTTTAAGGTAGGGAGCTACCTCATGCCAACGTTATGAACTGTTGACAATGTTTGTGAAGGTAGGGAGCTACCTCATGCCAACGTGATGAACTGTTGACAGTGTATGCTAGGTTGTGATTACTACCTATGGATCAGGGTAGGTACATGATACTGTGTGAAGATCTATTGTCCAAGGACATGGAACTAAGGTGAAGTGTTTAGTCACCTGATAGACTTTACCAGTGACATTGTGTGTTCGTGTGGAGCAACCGCGTATTGTGTAGGTGACATATCAGTGTGTGGGTCACTGATGAGATAGAAGAGTGACCTGGCTCTTGTGTATTTTGAGACGGTGCTACATGTATTTTTTCTGCAAGTGGGAGACCGCTAATGTTCTAGGGTCGGCCCAGACTTCATCAAGAGTGTGACGAGGGAAATAGTAGGACAGCAAGGAAGGATCCTTGTTCATCAGTGCAGTGTCAGTCAGGCAGTGGTACTGCGCTTGATCAGCCCTTGCTTGGTTCTCTGGGTGAAGAGGGAACTTTGGAGAGGCAGCAGACCTTGGAGTTCCAGTCCACTGGAGGAGCCTGGGTGAGTCGCTACCACGACTGGACAACCGCACGAGCTATCGTCCGCCTCCATGATGAATACTCATCTGCGTCTATGATCTTGTACATAGTTCTTCTAGTCTGGCTTTCAGCCATCCTTCTCTGTGTTGTGGTTGACGTAGTTCAGAATTAAATTTTTGTTCTCTTAGCTATGACTTTGTGCAGTGATATGACTGGTGTCTGGTCCGAGCCCCCTTGGGGTTTGGAACCCTAGGTGAGGGAGGGAAGGTTAAGCTGTCCCGGCTTGTGTGGGGCCTGGTAGATGTAGAGTGCTATTAAGGTGGTTGGAGCAAAGGCAGGGGATATTATCTATCGTGGCAAACCAGACCAAGCCCCGGCGGTCTTGTCACAAGATAGAGTGGGGGCCCGTCCGGGATCTTCTCTTTGTTCTGACATCTCGTAGGAATAGGTTATAGTGTCATCTGTCCTATACCTATTATCTACTTGACGAGTAGGGCTACGGAAACCTTTCTCTTCGACGTGGACAGACATTTAGTTAAGTTAGTATAGATACATAGTTACAGTGTTGGTTGGAGTACAGTTAGCATTGTGATTGGGTATTGCATATCTATACTGATACTAAGTTAAACTAAGCATGGCTACTCGTACTTTAGATTTAGCTGAGGTGCGGGCATCTGCAACTGAGATGGGATTGGAAGGTGAGGAGTTTAAAGCCTATGTACTGGAAGTAGAGAGAGACTTCAGAGCAGAAGAGAGGGAGAGAAGAAAGTCAGAAATTGAGCTGGAAGCTCGAAAGGTAGCACTTGAAGAGCAAAAGTTGGCGGCAGACCAACAGGCACAAAAACTGGCAGCTGACCTAGAGTCTAAGAAATTAGATGCTAGGAAGTTGGAAATGGAACATGAGTTCCGTATGAAGCAACTTGAGGTAGAGGCTAAATCGGTTGGTGAGTCTGAGGGAGCAGTAGGTGGAGTAGCTTTACCTAGCTCATCAGTAGCCAGCAGACCAGCTTACCATGCTATGAAATGGCCGTTTCCACCATTTGAACCGGACCAAGAGAAGATAGATCAATTCTTAGAGAAGTTCGAGGCAATGTGTAAAGCTATGGGTTTAGAGCCTGAGCGTTGGAATCTTAAGCTTTCACAAGGACTCCGTGGCACCGCGTACGAAGTGTATGCGCGTCTTCCCCCAGGGATGGAAAATGATTATCCAACCCTGAAATCGGCTCTTTTGAAAAGATTCGAAATGACAGCCTGTCGTGAAATGCTGAATGTTAGTGATTCCCAGATCGACGACTGTATACAGCGGACCCAGGTGGGAGAAGGGTTAATGAAACAGAAGGATATAAACAACGGATTGACCAGCGCATGTGTATGTAGGTCAAGGCGGGAGAGTCGACTACAACACAGGTGACATGTAGAGTGGAAAAATTGGTTTGCTACAAAGACAGACAGTATCATGGACCAGCCTATTGCGTTCTGGAGGTAGGTTTGCGACTAAGACTGGACAGCAGAATGCGGTTTGGTTGTATTAAACAAAGGAAAAGTTCGAGATCAGAAATTTTCCACTGACAAGGGATAATGAAGTCTGAATTTGCTTTGTCCAGCAATGTCAAGGACGATGGGACAAAGATGATCTAAAGAGATTGGCCACTTCTTTGTGTCAGTTGAGTGTGTGTTCCCCAACTGGACGGAAAGATAGAATTATGTGTCCTGTAATGAAAAGAAATATCCTCCCTTATAATGGGATAAAGTGCTTGGCTGCGGATTAATTTCGATTCGTGGATCTACATTAATTCTATAAAGGAACATAGATGTGTATAAGGTATATTCAAATATAGTTTTAGAATAGGAATATAGATGAGCGTGTATTACCTTTATCATTACATATTATTAGTGGGTGTTTTAGACTGAGGTGAATTCTTATGTCTTATGCTGATGGTGACTTCGAAAGCCTTGTCATTATGGCTGGAGAAGGACACTTGCATAAGTTAGGAGTAAGGGGCGGACGCTTACCACTCGACTTGTTATATTCATCCACAGGTTCCCAGTTTCTAGGGACATTAGAGAAGAAAGGAAAAAATACTCTACTTGAACCAATAAAGTACATACGTAGATCCAGAAAGAACCTAAACAGTTTGTTCAGATGAACAAATACTAACATCCAGTAAAATACAGAAGACTGTATGCTAACACTCATATACCACTGGGGCTCCTAAACAGAAAGAGATGTTAAGGTGGGGCAAGCAGAGATTTCAACCTACATACGACTTGCCTACATAGAGTAGAAGGAATAGACAAAGACAATAGTGATAATCATAATAGACAATAGGAAGAACATTGACACTGTGGTGTTTTTTCTCGATGATGGATACTTAATATCATGAAACCGGTTTGGGCACAGTCATAAACTTACGGGACTTTTATAGCAATACGGTGACTCAGTGATGAACAGTTTGTTTTCATTTCACTAACGGATTTACCATCAGACTCAAGCCTACGTATCATCCCGGGTGAGCTCTGTCCTGTTTGATGTGATGTCCTGTAATCGTGAAGAATGACTGGCGAGAAGATACCGCTGATAGACATTCTGAGTTCATTCTGTCACCAACAATAGAATACACTAGCAACTACCCAGACAATATCCAACCATACACCAGACATAGTTTTAAATTAAATCTTTTATTTAATGTGGAAAAGAACTGTTGTCGAAGTATGTGTTGAGAGAATAAGAGAGAGAGAGAGTGAAAGAAAGAGATATATGGAAGAGAAGACAGAAGAGAGGAGTGTAGACGAAAAGTCAGTCAATAATCCCAACAGATAAACAGTTTAAAGATGTGCATGTTGATCCCACTCTCTTCTCGGGGAAACAACATCACACAGCCCATGCTTACAGGCGGAGGTTCAGAACTTCCAAGAGAGAACCAGGTGAGATGTTCTCGGCCTATAGTGTGAGGTTGAACTCATACCTGTTGAAGTGGATGGCGTTGGCCAATTTCAAAGAGGATTATGAGAGTCTGAGAGAGTTGATGGTGGTGGATCAAATGAAAATGCAGATGTCCAAGCCTTTAAGGAATTTCTTAGGGGAAAATGGGGCGGAAAGGCTAGACATAGTAAATAAGTTAGCGGAATGGTAGATGTAGAGTGCTATTGAGGTGGTTGGAGCAAAGGCAGGGGATAGTATCTATCGTGGCAAACCAGTCCAAGCCCCGGCGGTCTTGTCACAAGAGAGAGTGGGGGCCCGTCCGGTACCCGGCCGATTGCTCGGATTGACATTCGGTGCAGGTACGTTACGGGTAGCATCCAGGCGGCTGTGCTGCCTGATCCTATTTACCCTTTGATCCTCGGTCGTCCGCATGTATTCCTGGGGGACCCCAGGGAACATTGTCTAGTGAGCGCTAGGCAGGCCAGGGCTAAGGATGGAAAAAGGCAGTGTGGTAAGGAAATAGACCATTCTCTTGCGAGGTTAGTGAGCAGTGCTCAAAGTGGGGACCAGACTTTGCGTCCTTACTTACTGGAGGTGTCCCAAAGTTCTGTCCCGCCAATTCCGGGTCAGTTCTATGTAGTAAACCGGTTGCTGTATCGTAGAGCCGGGCAAGGGGATAGCCAGTACGGTCAGATGGTAGTCCCTACTGACTATAGATCCCGCTTGATACATAGAGTGCATACCTTATCCTTAACCGGACATAAGGATGTGGGGACAACAGTCCAGTGTCTTTCCAGCCACTACCACTGGCCTGGAATGACAGGCGACGTGCGGAGATATATCCGGTCGTGCCCAACGTGTTGTCTGGCAGCACCAAAGCACAAGACCAGAAACGGTTTATCTCTGCAGATTGGAGATAGGGTTCTCGCGCTTCTCCCAATCGAGGGGGCGGAATTCGAACTCGGATGGCAGGGCCCTTTTCCTGTGGAGCGGATAATGTCCCGATCCACGTATGAGGTGAAGGTCCGCGGGGAATTGCGTAAGTTCCATTGTACTCTCCTTCAGAATTTGGAGAGGTCCGAGGTAGTTTCTCCACAAGAGAGTGCGACTACCATCGCGCTAGATTCGGTTCTGGGTCCAGACGAGGGCGAGGAAGACTCAGTCCTACGCAGTACATCCTGTGGGGAGGGTCTGCGGTCTCCTGAGCGTTCAACCGTAGATAGGGCGAACGGGCTCCGTCGGGTAGAGGCCCATGGTGTTAAGCACACTGGGAATCGAGGTCGAACAGGCGAAGTCACAACTGGCACGACGGGATCGTCGGGTGACTCGATACGCCGACAGGCTCACTGTCCTTACTCGCGGGAGAGAAGGCAGGAGCAAGGGTACTCCAGACGAACCTGGAGTAAGCGACCATTCATTTCGGTCGACATCCGCGAACAGTCCACGAAGGTGATGCCTAGTCGGGATAGGAAATATCCTATTGTCGGAAGGGACGAACGAACCTTCAGTAAAGTAACCGATGGCCTGCAACAGGTGGATGCGGAACAGTCCAGTGTAGACAGATCCTGTAAGCCAATCACCAGGCCGTTACGTTTCGGGCCTAATCGCTGGAGATAACGTATGTTTGAGGCGGTGGTTGGTGACTCAGCATCCATACCATTCTGGTGGATCTCCGCAGGGAAAGTGAATGTTATGGAACGTCTTTTCCTGGGAATCCAATCTTGATAGAGTAGAGGTTCAGAGTTCAGACCGATCTTTGTCTAGTGAGTTCGACCGGGTCGACCATCTTAAGTGGGGGGCTATGTGACGAAACGGACAAAGAACGGCAGATCTCTGCATAATATCCCTTTGAAGGGAGTGCGATGCGTTGGTCTCCCTTGAATTAATATCAATTAATAGGGGATTCCCCATCGGAAAATAGTGCGGGGCGGAGCTATTCTAGTTATTTATGGAAAATCTAGAATGTTCTCCCAAGTGCGTACGGGGTAGAGATCTCTAAGTTCACGAGTGCTTCATGCAGCACGGGGTGGGGGAACTTATCGTGACTCTGGTTTTCTTCATGTATCATGAAAGTCACGCGGCCCGTGTAGGCGAGTGGAAGGCGCACTGACTTTGTCGTGAGCAGTCGCCCACCAAACCTCAGCGTAGACAGATCGCAGCCAACAGGCTGTTGTAATTTGGATGTCAATATTCGCGGCCAGTGCGGACATCTACAGTCAAGGTTGTGATTCTTCAATCACAGGTTAGTTGAGTACTTATTCTATTATTTAATTGTTGTCGTGATGCCGTGCTGATTCCCGGAAGGAATTAATTGCCATCGCAAAATTGAGTTGTCGCGTAGCGTTATCCGTTACAGTTGGCGGTTGCATTTTTAAGTAGGCTTTATCGATCAGCAATGTAATGTGTTACCTGACGGAACAAGCCGTATTCCACGCAAGTGGTGTGTAAATAAAATAGGCCGAACGATGTGCGTTACAGTGTGTAGCAGTTACGGGTTTGGTTTATTCATTACGCAGGCAAGGCGACAGTTTGTCAGTCATTACATCAACATGCTAGACGTTGTAAATGATAAGGTAGAGCTTATTATTAGAGATGTGTAATGTGCTTCGTGACATTAGAATGGTAACGTAATTGTTCTATCAGTGATGGTGATGTTTCGAGGAATCAAGGTGAAATCAGCAGTGGTGGATTTGCTGTGTGCTGATAGCAGTGTTAGTCCGCGTAAGCCGAATGGCGTTGCATCGGTAGGATAGCAATTGATAAGAAGTATTCATGATACTATCGTTACTGCTTGTTGTCATGTCCGTCCGCAAGGATGACCGTGCGTGTTCCATTGTACGTTTGTCTAGGCAGCGGGAGGTAGGCCGGTACCCCCAACCCGATCGGTAATAGGTCCGACCCAATGCAATCGTGCATATCCGATGAGTGAACATACCCGATCGAGGGTGATGCGGCGCTCCGTAATTCGAGGCCGAGGTGTCTAGATAGATCGAGGTTTGAACCTAACCGTTTCTGTCTCTAATATTCTACTCTTCTGGAACCCTGACTCGGTTCATGGAGTACTTGGAGTACTGCCGTGAGGTAGTATAGGAGGGGCATCATCCCCCCCCCAAAAAAAAAAGGTGGAGCCAGAGTTTGGTAGTGGAGTCTGGAGGTTTGCTACATTGGATGACGTGACTTAAGTCGTCACGGGACAAGGTACACGGGACCCACAGTAGCTGTGGGAAAGTGTAATGGTGGATGGCCACCACTGCTGTGCTCGACCGGCACAGGTATGACTGACCTGAAAGATAGTCAGTGAATACAAGGGCAACTCAGGATCTGGGGCAGGGATCCCAGACCTGACACTATGGCTGTGATATGATTTTGTGATTTAAGTGTAACAAGTCATGAGTTCTCCTTAGTTAATGCTATAGTAATGAATTATCAGGAGTGTAATTCATTATGGACATATAGTTATTAATGTGTGTACTTCATCAGTCCATGGGTTAAGGGATTGATGAATTGATGAGTCTGTCAGGAAGGAGATGTCCGGCTGGACACCTTCTCGATACAGTAATCCCTACACTGAAAGGAAAGTAAGTGTATATGTTGATTGATGATGGGAGATGAAACCGGATTGGACTGGCACCAGGCGAAGGATGCTTGACAGAGTCATACAGTCGACTCTGGTGCTAGGGGTTATATGTAGCCCAGAAGTGTTACTTGACTGAACAGGTGTGCTATTGCTTTTTCTACCATCATTATGCCTATATATTATAGTGACTAAGTAGATCTATGATGTGATGATTTCATACTCATGTTGGTAGACATGAGGAATGTCTGAGAGGCAGGTGACAGGGTGGAGATGCTGGTAGTCTTTGTTGTAGTTGAGTACTCACACCAACCTCTCCGTGTTTCAGGATCTGTTATTACTATACAGAAGAAGATTCAAGAGCTGCACCATGAGCTCTATGGGCCCACTCATTCCAGTGCCTATCCAGAAGTTGATTGAGGCCATACTGGGAGTGGTTGTTTGATTCTGCGAGATCAATGTTGGAAGGAGCTGAGTGCTGAATAAGTCGGTAGGTCTAGGTTAGGACCTCCGTCAAGAGTCCGACGAGTGTCATCCGATCCTGAGAGGATCCAACACTGAAACGTCTGGTGATTCAAGCCAGTGAAGCACTGGTGACATTCAGTCTCTGTGTAAACCTTGGTAATTGCAAGGGAGTGACCTTTCAAGTTGTGCAGAGTGATCATTGTTACCGGTCACCATGACCTGTGTTATATGCTTCTGGCCCGGCTGGGTTATGGGACACCATGTATCAGTTGATGCTTACATAGTGTTTTTACATTGGTTACCTTTATGAAGCCAACATGTGGTCCAGTGAACTAGGACATTGATTACAACATGGGTGGAAACACCAGAGTGAAATGTTTAAGGTAGGGAGCTACCTCATGCCAACGTTATGAACTGTTGACAATGTTTGTGAAGGTAGGGAGCTACCTCATGCCAACGTGATGAACTGTTGACAGTGTATGCTAGGTTGTGATTACTACCTATGGATCAGGGTAGGTACATGATACTGTGTGAAGATCTATTGTCCAAGGACATGGAACTAAGGTGAAGTGTTTAGTCACCTGATAGACTTTACCAGTGACATTGTGTGTTCGTGTGGAGCAACCGCGTATTGTGTAGGTGACATATCAGTGTGTGGGTCACTGATGAGATAGAAGAGTGACCTGGCTCTTGTGTATTTTGAGACGGTGCTACATGTATTTTTTCTGCAAGTGGGAGACCGCTAATGTTCTAGGGTCGGCCCAGACTTCATCAAGAGTGTGACGAGGGAAATAGTAGGACAGCAAGGAAGGATCCTTGTTCATCAGTGCAGTGTCAGTCAGGCAGTGGTACTGCGCTTGATCAGCCCTTGCTTGGTTCTCTGGGTGAAGAGGGAACTTTGGAGAGGCAGCAGACCTTGGAGTTCCAGTCCACTGGAGGAGCCTGGGTGAGTCGCTACCACGACTGGACAACCGCACGAGCTATCGTCCGCCTCCATGATGAATACTCATCTGCGTCTTTGATCTTGTACATAGTTCTTCTAGTCTGGCTTTCAGCCATCCTTCTCTGTGTTGTGGTTGACGTAGTTCAGAATTAAATTTTTGTTCTCTTAGCTATGACTTTGTGCAGTGATATGACTGGTGTCTGGTCCGAGCCCCCTTGGGGTTTGGAACCCTAGGTGAGGGAGGGAAGGTTAAGCTGTCCCGGCTTGTGTGGGGCCTGGTAGATGTAGAGTGCTATTAAGGTGGTTGGAGCAAAGGCAGGGGATAGTATCTATCGTGGCAAACCAGACCAAGCCCCGGTGGTCTTGTCACACCCCCCCCCCCCCATATTCTAACTATCGATGTTCATGCATTAATTTGAACGTCCTTGTTTTGACCCAACATTCTAACTGTCGACGTTGGTTCATTCAGTTGAAAGACCTCGTTTTCGACCAATATTCTAACTATCGATGTTCATTCATTCATTTGAAAGTCCTTGTTTTTCCCCAACATTCTAACTATCGATGTTCATTCATCCACTTGAAAGTCCTTGTTTTGACCCAATATTCTAACTATCGATGTTCATTCATTCATTTGAACGCCCTTGTTTTGACCAAACATTCTAACTATCGATGTTGGTTCATTCATTTGAAAGTCCTTGTTTTGACCCAGCATTTTAACTATCGTTGTTGGTTCATTCGATTGAACGTCCTTGTTTTAGCCCAACATTCTAGCTATCGATATAGATTCATTCATTTAAACGTCCTTGTTTTAGCCCAACATTCTAGCTGTCGATGTAGATTCATTCATTTGAACCTCCTTGTTTAGACCAAACATTCTAACTATCGATGTTGATTCATTCAGTTGGAAGCTCTTATTTTGGCCCAACAGTCTAATGTTGTTTATAATGTAGACGGGATCCATTGACTAGCCCTCTGATATAGTGGCAGTACCGGATCTTTCCTTGCCGAACACTACAGTTCTCCACAATAACTGTCATTTGTCTATTATCTATAAACCACAATCATTGAATGTCAGAAAGACAGCACTGAAATGTTAGAGAGAACCTGTTCCGCGCTATGCAAGTGTACCAAAGAACATCAATGGACAAATTAGGAAGAACTTGAAGACAACGGAGATATATTTCTAATCTTTGATTCTAGATTAATTAACAACGATTGTCCGAAAAGAAGAAGTGGAAAGGGGGGGGGGGGAGAGAGAGAGAGAGAGAGAGAGAGAGAGAGAGAGAGAGAGAGAGAGAGAGAGAGAGAGAGAGAGAGAGAGAGAGAGAGAGAGAAACAGCAGCAGCAACAGAAAAAGAAAAGTAGGTGTCAAAGATAGGCCTATAAGCAATATTTTTGGTGACAAAGGAGAATGTAAATATACAAGTTCCGCGTTATTTCATGTGATGTAATTTACAAGGAGATAATTACATCCGGCTTTGTCACTCATGTAATCATATTTAGGTATCTTCAACACGCCCATTGTCTGTTAGCCACAGTTGGCGCCATGAGTATTCATCCTCACCATCACCATAACCTTCAACAACGTCATCATTAGATAAGTCAGCCAGACAGCTGGTGGCGAAGACGGCCGATCATGCCATTCCATTATTCCCTAATCTTAGTAATTGTCTTTAGAGCAGCTTAAGTTTGAAATCCACTGTTCTGTCATATCTGTTTGGTGTGGTTGTTTCTTGCATGTTTGTGTGACGCAATTATTTCTTACATGTCTGCGTGATGTAGCTGCTTCTTACATCTCGGTGTGGTGCAGTTGTTTCTTGTAATTCTGTATGATGCAGTTGTTTCTTGCATGTCTGATTTATGTAGTTGTTTCTTGCATGTCTGATTTATGTAGTTGTTTCTTGCATGTCTGATTTATGTAGTTGTTTCTTGCATGTCTGATTTATGTAGTTGTTTCTTGCATGTCTGATTTATGTAGTTGTTTCTTGCATGTATGATTTATGCAGTTGTTTCTTGCATGTCTGATTTATGTAGTTGTTTCTTGCATGTCTGATTTATGTAGTTGTTTCTTGCATGTCTGTGTGATGTAGTTGTTTTTTGCATGTCTGATTTATGCAGTTGTTTCTTGCATGTCTGATTTATGTAGTTGTTTCTTGCATGTATGATTTATGCAGTTGTTTCTTGCATGTCTGATTTATGTGGTTGTTTCTTGCATGTCTGATTTATGTAGTTGTTTCTTGCATGTCTGTGTGATGTAGTTGTTTTTTGCATGTCTGATTTATGCAGTTGTTTCTTGCATGTCTGATTTATGTAGTTGTTTCTTGCATGTCTGATTTATGTAGTTGTTTCTTGCATGTATGATTTATGCAGTTGTTTCTTGCATGTCTGATTTATGTGGTTGTTTCTTGCATGTCTGATTTATGTAGTTGTTTCTTGTAATTCTGTATGATGTAGTTGTTTTTTGCATGTCTGATTTATGTAGTTGTTTCTTGCATGTCTGGTTTCTTGCATGTATGATTTATGCAGTTGTTTCTTGCATGTCTGATTTATGTGGTTGTTTCTTGCTGTCTGATTTATGTAGTTGTTTCTTGCATGTCTGATTTATGTAGTTGTTTCTTGCATGTCTGATTTATGTAGTTGTTTCTTGCATGTATGATTTATGCAGTTGTTTCTTGCATGTCTGATTTATGTAGTTGTTTCTTGCATGTCTGATTTATGTAGTTGTTTCTTGCATGTCTGATTTATGTGGTTGTTTCTTGCATGTCTGATTTATGTAGTTGTTTCTTGTAATTCTGTATGATGTAGTTGTTTTTTGCATGTCTGATTTATGTAGTTGTTTCTTGCATGTCTGATTTATGTAGTTGTTTCTTGCATGTCTGATTTATGCAGTTGTTTCTTGCATGTCTGATTTATGTGGTTGTTTCTTGCATGTCTGATTTATGTAGTTGTTTCTTGCATGTCTGTGTGATGTAGTTGTTTTTTGCATGTCTGATTTATGCAGTTGTTTCTTTCATGTCTGATTTATGTAGTTGTTTCTTGCATGTCTGATTTATGTAGTTGTTTCTTGCATGTATGATTTATGCAGTTGTTTCTTGCATGTCTGATTTATGTGGTTGTTTCTTGCATGTCTGATTTATGTAGTTGTTTTTTGTATGTCTGAGTTATGTAGTTGTTTCTTGCATGTCTGATTTATGTGGTTGTTTCTTGCATGTCTGATTTATGTAGTTGTATCTTGCATGTTTGTGTGATGTAGTTGTTTCTTGCATGTCTGATTTATGTAGTTGTTTCTTGCATATCTGATTTATGTAGTTGTATCTTGCATGTCTGTGTGATGTAGTTGTTTCTTGCATGTCTGATTTATGTAGTTGTTTCTTGCATATCTGATTTATGTAGTTGTTTCTTGCATATCTGATTTATGTAGTTGTTTCTTGCATATCTGATTTATGTAGTTGTTTCTTGCATATCTGATTTATGTAGTTGATTCTTGCATGTCTGATTTATGTAATTGTATCTTGCATGTCTGATTTATGTAGTTGTTTCTTGCATGTCTGATTTATGTAGTTGTATCTTGCATGTCTGTGTGATGTAGTTGTTTCCTTACATGTCTGTATGATGTAGTTGTTTCCTTACATGTCTGTATGATGTAGTTGTTTCCTTACATGTCTGTATGATGTAGTTGTTTCCTTACATGTCTGTATGATATAGTTATTCCTTACATGTCTGTATGACGTAGTTGTTTCTTACATGTCTGTATGACGTAGTTGTTTCTTACATGTCTGTATGATGTAGTTGTTTCCTTACATGTCTGTATGATGTAATTGTTTCTTGGATGTCCATGTTATGCAGTTTTTTTCCTGACATGTCTATGCGACATAGTTGTATCTTGCATGTCTGTGTGATGCCGTTATTTCTAATATGCCTGTGTAATGTAGTTGCCACTTCGATGTCAACTTTTTCTTTCCTTTTAATCCACCTCACTAGTATATTCAATAGTACACCTCCATGTACTACTTTTATCGTTTCTTTACTTATTCAGTCTCTCGGTAGAGATTTGTTCGCAGCAGACGAGCATAATCTCCGGCGGGCCTATTCTCGCTGGTCGCGAGATCCGCACAGTGGAAGTATGGGAGATTTGCTTGCAAATAGACAGGCAATATCTCCTGCGGTAGCTATGGCGGACCTATTCCCGCTGGTCGCGGGGACCGCTATAAGTCAGGTGGGGAGTCTGACGATAGTGCACGCTTTACACAGGTCCGGACACTTGTGATTGACAGATGTGCGCGCCCTCATGGTCCGGGCTCGTACAAGGCCCTCACCTGTGGGACATGGCTGAACGTCTCTAAGCCGTGTCCCTTGGGTGTCAGGGTCTGGCCATAACTCGCCACCGGCTCGTGGTGGTGAGGTCTCGGTGGATTGACGCTGAGCCGCCAGCGTCTGCAGCCTACCTTGTGCCAGACGTATTGGTTACCCATTCCTCTGGAATACACAAGACTAGGCCGAGGGAGGGGTCATGTCGTTTGGGCATCACATGATCTCTGAAGCTCTGCCCAGACATTGTGATGGAATATTGGCCATATTCCACTCACATACTTTAGTCTGTCAAGACTGCAAGGTGTCTACTACACCTCCATGTTTCAAGTATATTCAATAGTAGATCTCTATATCTTCCGTATGTTCAGTAGTAGATCTGCATGTCTTAAGTATGTTCAATGATAGACATTCGTGTCCCCTATCTGTTCAATGATAGACCTTCGTGTCCCCTATCTGTTCAATAGTAAACCTCCATGTCTCCTATCTGTTCAATAGTAAACCTCCATGACTCCTAAATGTTCAGTAGTAGATCTCTATAAAAGTTAATTGTATATCCTTTACAGGACGTATCAGTCAACACCAGCATTAATTTTTTTTTTTGCTGTTGTGATCTCTAGGCAAGTTTGCCATTGCTTTCTGAACGACCTTCATGTCTCGCCACGGAGCGGGCTTCTATAGTAGACTTGAAGTATTTTTTTGTAGCAGACCGGAAGAATTTTCTATAGCAGACCTGAAGTACTTTCAATAGTAGACCTGAAGTACTTTCTATAGCAGACCTGGAGTATTTTCTATAGTAGACCTGGAGTATTTTCTATAGTAGACCTGGAGTACTTTCTATAGCAGACCTGGAGTACTTTCTATAGTAGACCTGAAGTAATTTCTATAGTAGACCTGGAGTATTTTCTATAGTAGACCTGAAGTACTTTCTATAGCAGACCTGGAGTATTTTCTATAGTAGACCTGAAGTACTTTCTATAGTAGACCTGAAGTATTTTCTATAGTAGACCAGGAGTACTTTCTATAGTAGACCTGGAGTATTTTCTATAGTAGACCTGGAGTATTTTCAATAGCAGACCTGAAGTACTTTCTATAGTAGACCTGAAGTATTTTCTATAGTAGACCTGAAGTACTTTCTATAGTAGACCTGAAGTATTTTCTATAGTAGACCTGGAGTACTTTCTATAGTAGACCTGGGAGTATTTTCTATAGTAGACCTGGAGTATTTTCTATAGCAGACCTGAAGTACTTTCTATAGTAGACCTGAAGTATTTTCTATAGTAGACCTGGAGTACTTTCTATAGTAGACCTGGAGTATTTTCAATAGTAGACCTGGAGTATTTTCTATAGTAGACCTGGAGTATTTTCTATGGTAGACCTGGAGTATTTTCTATAGTAGACCTGGAGCATTTTCTACAGCAGACCTGAAGTACTTTCTATGGTAGACCTGGAGTATTTTCTATAGTAGACCTGGAGTATTTTCTATAGTCTACCTGGAGTATTTTCTATAGTAGACCTTGAGTATTTTCTATAGTAGACCTGGAGTATTTTCTACAGCAGACCTGAAGTACTTTCTATGTTAGACCTGGAGTATTTTCTATAGTAGACCTGGAGTATTTTCTATAGTATACCTGGAGTATTTTCTATAGTAGACCTGGAGTATTTTCTATAGTAGACCTGGAGTATTTTCTATAGTAGACCTGGAGTATTTTCTATAGTAGACCTGGAGTATTTTCTATAGCAGACCTGAAGTACTTTCTATGGTAGACCTGGAGTATTTTCTATAGTAGACCTGGAGTATTTTCTATAGTAGTCTTGAAGATTTTGATATAGTAGACCCAAAGTATTTTATAAACCTGATGTGTTTTCTAAAGCAGACCGGAAGTATTTTCTATATTAATCCAGAAGTATTTTCTATAGTAGACATGAAGTAGTTTCTATAGTAGAGCTGAAGTATTTTCTATAGTAGACCTGAAGTATCTTCTTTAGTAGATCTCAAGTCCCATATTGTGATAAAGTCAAGGGTGCTTCCATTTTGTGTATATTTTCACTATTTTTTTTTTTTAAAAATCCCCGGCGTACTTAATTATAAAAGCTTGTTCATGTTATTTATTTTTTACACACCCAGCCGACTGTTTACACTCTGCAGCAACACTTTTCAAAAGCTGTTGTCATGAAGTGAAATGTGGGCTCTGATCCACATTGAAGCGTGTGTGCGGCCTTACAGCGTGAATCACTTCTTGGAGATGGCTAGGAGAGAAAGGTCAATTCTAAGCCAAGGATTCAGAGATCGGCCGTAGTGTAAGCAATGGCAGTATTCACCCTGCCGCCAGAGATAGATATTTTAGGAATCAAGCGTGATAGTTTTAATCACCAGTTGATATGTATTTTATTATGATTGAAACCTGAGATAGAAGCGTTGTAAATGAGAATTAAAGGACACCATAGAAATAGTAAAACGGCACGGCGTCAAATTCAATACTTATAATTAGTGTGTCACGCTTCGTCATGTAATGTTAGAGTAAAAGTGTAAAATTATAAACAGTCTCTCATAACTCAGTTCACTTAACCACTTGATTACAAGATGAGTCGGTCCATTGACAATAGGCAATCGACTTGGGCCTCCGACACCCAGCAAGCAATTCTGTACCCAGGCAATGTCAACTCTTATGATCCAGTCGTAACAATACAACCCCCCCCCCCACCCCCGATGTGTCTCCACCTTGCCGCGGTGGTGGGGGGGGGGGGGCTTGAGTGTCCCAGTGACCCCAAGAGCTATGCCGATGGATATACAACTACATGTCGGACAGCTCTTGGGATAGGGACCAGACTAAGAGAGACACAACCTGCTGCTCTGCTGGTAGACTGAGGATAACAGTCAAAAGCTCAAAGCAGGCGCACGAAGTCACAAATACTTGGTCCAGACACATACCCTAAGGCTACCATCTGAGGGAAAATGGCTGAACGCCTCTAAGCCACTAACCTCTAGAAATGAGAGCCGGGCCGATACCCACATACTGCAAAACGGAGGTGAGATGCTGAGCACGCTACATGCTTAGTTCAGATACTTGTTCCAAGGCTCTCAGCTGGGGGATATGAGGGATCCCCGGATGAGAGGGCCTGGCCGTCTCTCGCTCACTGATGCCCGGAGGTAAGGTGCTGAGCCAGCAGCACATGTAGTCTACCTCGTGAGCGAGTACCAAAGGTAGAAAAGCGCCCGAGTCGCACGAAATGGTTACGGAAAATGTCTATATCTATACTCATTGAGTGAGTGCAGTCAAAGGTGGAAAACGTGTCATTAACACGAAATGGAACACTTGGCTAGCGAATCCATTGCGTGGAAGTCCGAAGCTAAAACTTACCTAGTGGATGTCGTCCGCAGACTGACCGTTCCTGGTTTGTGCGGGGAGCGGGGGGCGGCGAGTGGTTAACGAAATGCCCAATATATCGAAGTGAGAAATCAAAGCAGCCATGAGCAGGATATGGTGATTCCTCGGGTGAGCCCAGTCTCAGAGCAATATGTGCCGGCTCTGCAATTATGGAAGCCTCCTTGGATAGTGGGGAATGCCCATGGTCTGCCCCTGCCTTCCCTTGAGGGTTGACCGTGATGTCTTTGACCGTTCTACCTTGACTAGCTGAGATGTGGGTGACACCACTGTCAAAGACTAGAATAGATAGGAGGGAAGACCACCCTGAATGAGTGGTCTACCTCAAGTAGATTAGAGGTAACCCAGTGCCCCAACACGAGGGCAGAGTAGGTGTAGGGAGGAGAACTGTCAAACAGTTCTCTCATGAGACACGGGAGTGTCAACCAGAGAGTAAGCACTCTGGTCACGGTATAATCACGCCAACGTGATAGACACCAAGAACTAGAATAGAACTCAAGAGTAGGCTACTACTCTAAGCGTGTTGAATGATGCAGCACGGCAAAAGCCGAAGTGCGCACGAGGTCCTTCCGCGTACTGTGTAAACAGCACGCGGAGAATTGTCAGACTGGGGACAGACTTCGTAGGGAACACATCGCTTAGCGTCGATGCGTATTTCTTTAGATGAGTAGATAGATTTAGCAGTAGGGCTAGGGACGACTAGTGATAGGAAATTCTGTGTATTCATGTGTGATTCATTAGCGACAGTTTTGTGCATTTATGTAATGTAAAGAGCCAGTGGCAATAAAAATGTGTAATCAATTCCTCTCGTACGACTGACAAATCTTTTTGTGTGGTGCGAGAGAAGTTTATCCCGTAATGCCTGTAGCATCGCTTGATGACAGGCGAGGATAAAAGTGGTGTCAGAAGTGTGGCTTGGACAATTGTTCAAGCTAAAACACTTACCCACGGCTCTAAAATAGTATTACTGTCAGTTAATCACAGGGTTTAATTTGTGTTAGGGAAAATGGCGTGTGCAGACTAGAAAAAAATGCGAGCTGTGCCCATCGTGACCTATTAACGTTTATTCATGCTTATTAAAATGTTTTGTGCTTTATGAACATGGTTTCTTCTGATTTGTAAGTATTATTATTATAGCTTTGCATTATTTATTTCGACAATTATTTGTTTAATGATGTGTATTTATGAAACATGATTCACGGCGGAGCGATACACAAAATAATGAGCCGGCGACAATATCGATTTTTCCAATCTAAAAATAGCGCTGCGCCTGTGACGTATCGCGGTTGACACACAGCTGCCCTACGCCATTTGCAATCAGCGACAGATTGTTTACAAATCGCCAAGCGGCTGCTCGCCTGAATCTTTGAATTACATTCAATATTATTTGTTTATACAAGCTATTTATTGAATATATTTATTAAGTTCAACATTATTATTTTCTTTATATTTATCTTAAAGCATTTATTTATTTATTTGTAAACATATTCTATTTTCTACCGTCACGATGGCACTACTTTCTTTTTGCAAATAAGATTCGGTCTGCACAGCACTTACATAGATTAAACAGCAATAGTTAAGGAACGCAGAAGACATTAGAACGAAGACAGGACAGTGACATTTATTATTAAATATACCACATTGTGTTGTCCGGGGGCATGTTATTGTAAATGTCAAACAAATGTCAAAGTCATATGCCCTTTACAAATGGTTAATTATTAATGCTCTTGTAAACCAGGTAAACCAGAGCTGTTTAGAAAAGTAACGTGAGGTGTGTGTCGAGGTGCCAAACGATTGTACCTGAGGTGCCAAACGATTGTACCTGATTGTTCTGGATTGTTAAGATGAGTATACCCAAATTATTTTGAATGCAATATGATTAATAATGCATCTCTTTTTCAGGGTGTAATCTAATAATATTTTTTGTACACAGGTGTTTAAAAACTTAACATATCTAATATACATGAGTAAATATTTGAGTGCCTATCAACTCTAGCTAATTATCCAACAACATGTCAACTTTAGCTGAATTCATACAAGCAGGCAAGGATTTAGGACACACAGGAAAGGAATTAGAGCAATATGCTGATCAAAAATTTAAAGAAATAAAAGATGCTGAGAGAGATGAACGTGCACGAGAAAGACAACATCAGAAGGACATTGGAGAACGAGAGAGACAACACCAGAAGGAGATTGTAGAACTAGCTGAAATAACAAAACAAAAGGAGTTAGAAATAAAACACAAAGAGGCACAGTTAGCTGAAGAAACTAAACAGAAACAGTTAGAACAAGATAAGGAGATTAAACAAAAAGAATTAGAGTTAAAGCAAAAACAATTAGACCAGGAGAGAGAGTTAAAGCAAAGAGAGATAGATGAAATGGCAAGAGTAAAAGAAAAACAAATACAGATTGAATCAGAGACACAGTTAAAGATGAAAGGTATGGAAGTAGACTCACACGTAGAGATCTCCGCTACAAAACTAAAGAGTCAGCAAGAAGAGAATAAACTTAATAAATACAAAAATATTATTAAGCCATTCTGTAAAGAAGATTCCATATCAGCTTGGACAGAAAATGTCGAATATCAGCTGAAATACCATCAAGTACCAATCGATATGTGGGCCATGATCTACATGAAAAACCTCAGTGGGGAGCCCCTTAAAGTTATTGAATCAATACCAACTGATCTTAGATCTAACTATCAGTACACTCACGATAGGATAATGCAACATTTTTTACTTGATGCCCCTGGGTATCAAGTGCAATTTTCCAACTTAAAACCAAAATCAAGTGAGACCTTCATCGATTATGTCTCGAATGTCCAAAGCGTGCTGAATAGATGGCTTAGTGCAGCAAAAATAGGAAAGGACTTTGAAAAACTGAAAAATTTAATAGCCATGGATAAAGTGATATCCACAATCCCATCTCCTTTCACTAAATTTCTTCAGCAGTCAGACATCGAAACAATAGAGCAATTCGAGAAGAAAGGCTCCGCATATTTTTCCTCAAATAGAGATATTTTTAAAACATCAAACGTCGACTCTGAAATAGTCTCTTTTGTTAAGGACCAACCTAAAAACTATCGTAGCAATAAAAAACCATTTCAGAGAGTCGACAAGAAAGATCAAAAATTGCCTAAATGTGTGTATTGCCAACTTTTTCATGATACTTACTCTATGTGTGATAAATCACCAAACTATCCGGCACATCTTGAGATGGTCATTAAGAAACAACAAAACAAGAGAAGTGCATACAGGCGTGCAGTCAAATGTTTCTTCTGTTCTAGCTACGGGCATTATTCCAATAAGTGCCTAGGCCGACAAAGAATGAAGGCCAACAGTGCAGTGTTGATTGATACATCTTCTGATAGTGGGAGTGAGACTGAGTGTGAGGTTGAAAATGAATTACCTGTTAATCAATCTGAAAATGTTTGTTGTGTAAACGATATTTTAAGCTTTGACAGTTGTGAACGATGTCACCAATTTCATGCAGACGGAAAATTAGAATGTGGACATACAGTACCATTCTCCACTGAGAGTGTAAATGCAGCATTAGCCTCCAGAGGCAATTTGGTGTTCCACAATGCACTGGTCAACGAAATACCATGCCAATGTTTGCTTGACAGTGGGAGCACTCTTATCGGTCTTAGAAAGGAATTGGTGAATCCAAATGATTATACAGGTGACACAGTCAAATGCCGAACTTTTTCGGGTAATATCGAAATTTACCCTCTGGCAAGAGCCCGTATTAACACTCCTTTCGTTTCTGGTACCTTTACATGTGCTATTTTAGATAACCCTTGTACTGATTTAATTTTGGGTGCTTGCCCCAATTGAAGCATTGCACGAACGAAGAAATAGCTGCATGGGAAAAATTAAATGCAGCCAATGCAACAACCAGAGCAGATACCATTAAACACCAAGACACACTACAGGAAGAAAGACTACTGTTGCTATCACCAACTAACACGGACGATACCATCAGACAAAAGTTTATAGACCAGCAAAAAGCTGATCCGAGTGTGTCTCCGTATCTAAAACTGTTAAAAGAAAAAGCCAAAGTAACAAAAAACGCATCATGGTTCTTTAGACTTAATAATGGGATTCTTACTCGTTATTATACTACTGACAACCATGAGATTCAGCAAACGGTGGTACCTGTACAACACCGCCAAACTGTGCTAAAGATTGCACACGAGTCACCGTTTGCTGGTCACCTTGCATACGATAAAACCAGGGCCAGAATTCAGGCTCATTTTTACTGGCCGGGTTTTTGTAATGACATAAAAGTATTTTGTCGTTCATGTAATGTCTGTCAACAGCTAGTACGTAAGGGTAAACATCCTACAGCTGAAGTACAACCTTCTACACTGGCCTCTAGACCATTCGAGAGTGTGGCGGTGGATATTGTTGGACCCCTGAACCAGGTGTCCAGCAAAGGAAATCGCTTCATCTTAACGCTAGTAGACCTATGTTCAAGGTGGGTTGAGGCAGTAGCTTTGAAATACATCACCTCCAAAGATATTGCCAATGTATTTCTACATTTGTTCTCACGATTCGGATTTCCACGAACCATCTTATCCGACCGTGGAACTCAATTCATATCGGCTGCAACGCAAGCCCTTACGAAAATGTTAGGAATTAAACAGCATTTCACAACAGCTTATCATCCAGCCAGCAATGGAATCGTAGAGAAAATTAACGGAGACCTAAAGCATATGCTGGCTAAGGTGACAGCAGAAAACCCATCTGAATGGGATACACTGTTGCCAACAGTGCTGTTCGCCTATCGGGAGATTCCCCATTCAAGCACGGGTTTCTCACCGTTTGAGCTAGTATACGGGGCTAACCCACGTGGACCCCTAACAATTTACCATCAGTTAGTAACTAATACGATTGAAATTCCAACCCCTAAAACACCTTATGAGATGGTAACAGAAACACGAGATAAAATTATGAAATCGTGTATCATAGCCAAGGCAGCTTTGGAGAGGAAGGGTCAAATCTACCGCCAATACGCCAATAGAGGTGCGAGGACTATTAATCTTGATGCCTCGAAACCCGAGGAAGGCTAACCTCATTAAAAATGCCCGCCGAAGCCGGAAGTGCCGGCCTACGGGTTGTAAAATAAAAATTGGCACTACGCAATTACGTCGGAATGAAATGTCTTTCGTGCTAGAAACAGCTCTGACTACCTAGTTTTCCGAATGCCTATCGTGTCCGGAAAAGCTCTGACTAGCTAGTTTTCCGAATGTCCGTTGTGCCCGGAACAGCTCTGACGGGCACAGCGACAAGCACATATCCGAATCGAAAGCTCGCTGAGTGGATACCGTCTACAGACCGGTCTGGTTTATGCGGGAAAGGCCCGTGGTGAACGAAATGCCCAATACATTGAAGTGAGGAATTAAAGCAGCCATGAGCAGGACGTGACGATTCCCTCGGAAGCCACCCTGGATGGCGGAAAATGAAATGGACTGTCCCTGCCTTCCCTTGAGGGTCGATCGTGAAGCATTCGACCGTTCCAACTTGACAAGCTGCGATGTGGACGGCACCACAAAAGTGAGAGTCCCACAGGAATGCTAACCTGTCAAAAATGCACGCTAAAAGTCGGAAGTGTTGACCTAAGGGTTTGCGGCCCAAGGGTGCCTAACCAGACACACCGCAATCACATCTGGAAGAAAAAAAAACCACACCGGATGAACGCAAAGAAGAAGAAGTAACAATACTTTATTGAGCCAGGACAGCTTGAGGACACACCGTGTTAAACCAATTACCGTGTCAACACGAACACTAATATTATTATGCCTAAACTCATGACACGACCAATGTTAACGTGACCGATGGCGTCTTAAAGTGGGGTTAATCAGAGCTATCTCATTGTATCACGAGTGGTCATCATTGGGGCTCACGGCGTCTTACGGTATTACTGACCCATGTCAAACGTATCATCATTATCGACCCACGGCAGCCGGCATGTTCTATTTGTCCATTCAAGTGTCTGCGTATATTCAGAATGAAACAAAATATCTATTAATATCTGCATGCGTTAAAGCGAGGAACTCAAATACCAGTGAGCATAGGTCTTTATGTGCATTTTAAATAACGATCTGGTTACATGTCGATAGTAGACTTCCATGTCTTCTGTATATACTTTAGTTTAGTCGATGGATCAACATCACTGCACACGGGTGCAACCCATAAGTACTCCGTTCTACTCCTAACTCAAACCTGAGTCTGGAGAAACTCAGCTCAGTGCACGAACTCCGTAGCACCGGCGAGGATCCTGAAAATACTTTGGATAGACTTTTAAATCGAAATTTTGCACGGTCAGCGCCGTTAGGCTACTCTTTTTCGATTTCCAACTGCCAAGGGATTTTTTACATGCGCAACAATACACACGGGCCTCCGATCTCACTACCCAGAGACCAGGGGAGATTTTAGTACTAGAAGTCCACGTGAAAAAGTCCGGGTCATCACCGGGGCTTGAACCCGGGACCTCCAGCACTCGAGGCGGACACCATACCTCGAGACCACGCAGCCCCCCCCCCCCTAGTTTATACTTCAGTAGACCCCGCATGTCTCAAGTGTATTCAATAGTAGACATCCATGACTCACGTATATTCAGTACTAGACATATATGTCTCATGTATATTCAATAATAGACATCCATGTAACAAGTATATTAAATAGGAGACCTCCATGTCTACAGTGTATTCAACAATATACCCCCATGCCTACCATATGTTCAACAATATACCTCCATGTCTACAGTATATTCAACAATATACCTCCATGTCTACAGTATATTCAACAATATACCTCCATGTCTACAGTATATTCAATTGTAGACCTCCATGTCTACAGTATATTCAACAATATACCTCCATGTTTACAGTATATTCAATAGTAGACCTCCATGTCTACAGTATATTCAATAGTAGACCTCCATGTCTACAGTATATTCAACATTATACCTCCATGTCTACAGTATATTCAACAATATACCTCCATGTCTACAGTATATTCAATAGTAGACCTCCATGTCTACAGTATATTCAACAACATACCTCCATGTCTACAGTATATTCAATAGTAGACCTCCATGTCTACAGTATATTCAACAATATACCCCCATGTCTACAGTATATTCAATAGAAGACCTCCATGTCTACAGTATATTCAACAATAGTCCTCCATGTCTACAGTATATTCAATAGTAGACCTCCGTGTCTACAGTATATTCAACAATATACCTCCATGTCTACAGTATATTCAATAGTAGACCTCCATGTCTACAGTATATTCAATAGACCTCCATGTCTCCCATATGTTCAACAATATACCGCCATGTCTACAGTATATTCAATAGTAGACCTCCATGTCTACAGTATATTCAACAATATACCGCCATGTCTACAGTATATTCAATAGTAGACCTCCATGTCTACAGTACATTCAATACTAGACCTCTATGTCTACAGTATATTCAATAGTAGACCTCCATGTCTATAGTATATTCAACAATATACCTCCATGTCTACAGTATATTCAACAATAGACCTCCATGTCTACAGTATATTTAATAGTAGACCTCCATGCCTACAGTATATTCAATACTAGACCTCTATGTCTACAGTATATTCAACAATAGATCTCCATGTCTACAGTATATTCAACAATATGCCTCCATGTCTACAGTATATTCAATAGTAGACATCCATGTCTACAGTATATTCAATACTAGACCTCTATGTCTACAGTATATTCAACAATAGACCTCCATGTCTACAGTATATTCAATAGTAGACCTCCATGTCTACAGTATATTCAACAATATACCTCCATGTCTACAGTATATTCAACAATATACCTCCATGTCTACAGTATATTCAATAGTAGACCTCCATGTCTACAGTATATTCAACAATATACCTCCATGTCTACAGTATATTCAATAGTAGACCTCCATGTCTACAGTATATTCAACAATATACCTCCATGTCTACAGTATATTCAATTGTAGACCTCCATGTCTACAGTATATTCAACAATATACCTCCATGTCTACAGTATATTCAACAATATACTTCCATGTCTACAGTATATTCAACAATATACTTCCATGTCTACAGTATATTCAATAGTAGACCTCCATGTCTACAGTATATTCAACAATATACCTCCATGTCTACAGTATATTCAATAGTAGACCTCCATGTCTACAGTATATTCAACAATATACCTCCATTTCTACAGTATATTCAATAGTAGACCTCCATGTCTACAGTATATTCAATAGTAGACCTCTATGTCTACAGTATATTCAATAGTAGACCTCCATGTCTACAGTATATTCAATAGTAGACCTCCATTTCTACAGTATATTCAATAGTAGACCTCCAAGTCTACAGTATATTCAACAATATACCTCCATGTCTACAGTATATTCAATAGTAGACCTCCATGTCTACAGTATATTCAATAGTAGACCTCTATGTCTACAGTGTATTCAACAATATACCTCCATGTCTCCCATATGTTCAACAACAGACCTCCATGTCTCCCATATGCTCAACAATAGACCTATATGTCTCCCATATATTCAATAATAAACCTCCATGTCTCCCATATGCTCAACAATAGACCTATATGTCTCTCATATATTCAATAATAGACCTCCATGTCTACCATATGCTCAACAACATACCTTTCAGTCTGCTTAAGTTGGGAATGAAAATAGAATACACCCAGTTGAAATCTGCATGGCGGGCACGCTATATAGCTAACTGTTGATAGCGAACTGTTGATAGCGAACTGTTGATAGCGAACTGTGCTGGTAACGTCACGAGCACGGTCGGACGAGAGTTTGACACTTGGGCTCGTCGCTTGACAGAGTGAGGGGATGATTGGCCGCCTATAGCTCCTTGCTCTCGGGTCTATAAAATGTCATGACTATATCAGATCGCACGATTTGTTCACTCTTAAACGACATGAAGAATCTGGGCATTGTTTCTATCCCGATAAACAATGTTTTCTTTTTTTCCGCTTGCTTTGAACTCAAACGTAGTCCATACACGTGCTACTACTTCAAGTGCACTGGACTGATGTTTGCGTGTGGATTAGCTTTCCCTATTACCAGTGTCCCTCTCCATCAGACGAACCCACTCCGACTTCAGAGGCAAAAACCTATATGTTAATTTCTATCACGCGATGTAGATCTCCAAGAGTGAATACGGGACTTGCGTGCTAAGCGACTACCATCATTGTCGGGATTTGCTTTAACTCTTTCAATTTCGAAGAGTGCAAGGTGCCTGGTCTTTGACAGGCTTCAACCTGGCGGAGACGGCGACTCTCATGGAGGTTAGGCAGAATCGCATGATCCCAACGTCATTTATAATTTAGTAGGACATTTGAAAGATGCCCAGACCTGCTACCCTTTTATTGGCCAGGGAAGTGTCGACGTACCAATGGTCCCAGCATCGACCACTTCTAAGGGAGGTGCTTCCATAAGACGTCAGTCGAGTTACCTCCTCATAGTCTAGAGCAGTGGTTCTCAACCTTTTCTGGCCCGTGCCCCCTTCACCAAATTTTTAGGACGTCATTCCTCCCCCTCACCATATTTTTAGAACGTCATTCCCCCCCCCCCCTCTTTCTATTTCCTCCCTAAATATTTCCCCCTGTCCTACACAGTATACGTAATAATTGAAGCTAAATTTAATAGCACATACTAAAACAAGTCTAGACATCTACGTAAAATGTGATTTGTGGATCTACTTACGTTATAAAATGAATTTCAGAAGGGTGATACGTAAAGAACCGTAAAGTATGAAGGGAAAAACAATATCAAGTAATTTGTTCTTGTATTAACACAATCTAGAAATAATCTTAATTCCCCCCCCCCCCCCCTGGAAACCCTAAAATTCCCCACCGGTTGAGAACCACTGGTCTAGCGTGTTACCTCAGTAGATTCCGAGGGGTGGGGGGGGGGCTAGTTTAGTAACTATGGTACTTGGTACCGTATCAGGAGAAAGAAATCCATAACAGCCTCACTCCAATAGATGCAAGGGCGCTGACCACACGAACGTCACTGCATCGGACTTCAGAGTTTAACATTTTTGTATTTCAAAGGATTTACAAAAATAAAAAACCAAGTAACAATTTCAATCAACGTCTGTTGAGTTACTTGCGTCAAAATGCAAGCAAATTAACAGTGACTTACCAGCAACAATAGTAATGACTGTAGAGTAAAACGTTATCACCTTCCACAGATCCATTTTGATGAGCATCTTCTTGTAACTGGAACCGCAATCTTCAATAAATAAAAACCAATTTAACACTCGCAAAATCGTATCAACAAAATAAAAAAAATAAAAAAAGAAAAAGAAAAGAGGTGGTACAAGAGTTGTGTACAAGAAGAAAGCGGTTTGTTTTGCTTCATGGGCAGCCGACAACCACACCAAATTTCATTCAATGTTGTGAGTGTGAAAGAGAACACATGGTGTGTGGAAGGACATTCTTAAGTTAATTTTTTTGTTCATATTTTATACATACTATGTAAATATACTTTGTAACTTGATGTTGAAACGCATTCCACACCGATTCGACACACAAACGCCCTGTTAAACAGACCTACACAAATATACACACAGCACGCCTGTTAAAATACTAACAATACAAATGCAGAAGGTTTAACACTAAATAAAAAACAAACAAACAAACAAACAAACAAACAAAAATGTGTAAGTTCCATACCGCATATAAGAGAGGCTAAAGAGGATGGAGAAAGGTGTACATGGAAAGTGGCCGACTGTGTCTAAATTGTTGCATGCCAGGAGACAAAGCTACTAAAAGGACATTAACTCATTTAGTGCCAAATATTAAAAGACGCGATACTCTTATAAAAACCATACTGGAAGGCAAGATTGAGGGCAAGCGAGCAAGAGGTAGACAACGATACTAGTGGGAAGATAACATCAAGAGATGGACGAACATCAGCCTGACAGAATGTACACTCAAGGCGAGAGACTGACAGTGTTGGAGATCCATTGCAGCCAACCTTCATTGTGAAGACGGCACCTGATTTATTGATTGAATATCTCACCAAATGTAGCCTCCCGTTTGTACAGAAGGACGATATACCGCCAGACTAGGGTTGTTGTGTCGTTTGTTGTGTTTCGTGGTATCTTTCGCAGTTGCGATGCTCAGTGAACGGAAATTTACATTACAATACTTGTCCATTTGAACCTTCACCACATCTGGTCCAAACCTACGTTTTGCTTGTCACTGAATCAGTTAATTTGATAAAACAATTCTCTATTTTTTAAGAGGGCCCACCCACTTCATCAGGGGCCAACAGAACCCACTTGCCATCGGGCTAACTACCATGGGATGTTATATCGTCTTTTTCAAACACCCTATATCTGCCATGGGCTTATAAATCAAACTGTAATTACAATATTAATACAGTAGTTTTTCATTTACAGCCCTCTTTAATTTGATATATAATACAACATATCTGCTACCATATTAACAACTTTTAAGCCAGAACTGTGACACATCCCTACTTCCCATTTTCCGCCACCCATTTTTGTTTGGTCCTGACAACTTTTTGTTTGGCACTGACAGTTAAACAGCTGTGTCTCAAGTATTAATATAAGCGACACCAGCTTCATCAAAATGTCAGACAACAGAGCGGGTTGAAGAGTTATGGTCACTGATGTCTGCTCAAGACGAGGCACATGAAAAAGAAAATACTGCATATTTATAATTGCGAAGTGTATCAGAGTTAATATACAACCATATAGATGGTTGGAGGCAAGACGTGAATAAGGCAACTCACTATCTGTCTTTTTATCTATTTGTATTGGAAGAAAATACAACCTGAAATAGGGGAAGAACAATGTGGTTTTGTAGAAGGAAAGGGTACAGTAAATGCTGTATATATGCTGCGAACAGTTATTGAACGTGCTTTAGAAGTAAACAAGGATATACATCTTTGCTTTATTGACTACACAAAGGCTTTTGATAGAGTTAGACATGTCAACATTGTGGATATGCTTGCAGATCTACAAATTGATGGGAAAGACATTAGACTTATAAAAAACATATATTGGAAACAACAAGCTGCCATAAGGATTGATAATGAAGTAGGACAATACCAACCTATTAAGAGAGGTGTTAGGCAGGGATGTGTAATGTCTCCAGATCTTTTTTCCCTATACAGTGAAAATATTTTCAGAAATGTAGAAGACCTAAATGGAATCAGCATTGGAGGCACATAAATAACATTAGATATGCAGATGATACAGTATTGATTGCAGACAATGCACAGGATCTGCAACAATTAGTAGACGCTGTGGTTGTACACAGTGAGCAGCTGGGGTTGGAATTAAATTGTAGGAAGACACAGGTTATGGTCGTCACTAGGAAGAACGAAGTACCACAATGTAATATACAAGTAAATGGGAATATTCTTCAACAAGTGAATCGGTTCAATTATCTCGGAACAGTCATAATATCTGATGGCAGATGCCTTGAAGAGATTAGAACAAGAATCGCCATTGCGAAAGTAGCCTTTAGCAAGATGAAAAACATTCTGACCAATAAAATGATGTCAATTGAAACGAGAAAAAGAGTGTTGAGGGGATACATAGAGCCTGTTCTATTGTATGGATGTGAAACTTGGACAATGTGCAGTCAAGCAGAAAAACATCTGATGGCTGCAGAAATGTGGTTTCTGAGGAAAATGCAAAGAATACCATGGACAGACAGAAAAACCAATGAACAAGTACTACAAGAGACAAATGAAAATCGTAGATTGATTAGAGAAATTAGACGTAGACAGTCAAAATTTTTTGGACATGTTATGAGAAGAAATGGACTGGAGAACTTAGTGACAGCTGGCAAGATCGAAGGGAACAGACCAAGAGGAAGACCGAGAGGAAAATACCTGGATGGCTTGGCCACATGGCATGGACGAGACAGGAACACTGAGCTGATCCACGACTCTGGTGATCGAGTGAAATGGCGAATCATGACCGCCCACGCTTTCCGGCATGGCACATGATTGATTGATTGGAAGAATCTCTCTGTCCGTTTTTCTGTCTACTCTTCTCTGTGTCGGTCGAATTACTTATTTAAGTAAGTCCCTGTCTGCCTATTTACACATACATAAACATACATACATACATACACACATACGCGCACTCAGACAGACCAATACATATGATATATCATATACATATTCAAACACACATACAATATGCAGATACACAGAGGCATACAGACGCAGAATATACTCACCCCGCGTCTCCCTAATGTCACACAGAATGCTTAAATACAGTTCAAATGGAAACTGGAGTGCTATGAGCAGCTGACAATACCCACGCGACTGGCCGACTGAACTGGTCCATGGTCAGATAAGTGCATCATCCACTCTCCTGTGTAGGTTTTGCTTTAATCTCATTTTCCCCGAACAAGGATGGTGTACAGCGTAGAAGGCATGTTTCAAGTGGGCAATGACTAACAAGGAAGTTGCAGTAGCGCAATGGCCAAAACGCTTTCCTGCCGGGTCGGTAGTCATGTGTTCGAATCTGTCTGGAGGCAGAGATTTTTACAAAACTTTTACCTTGGTTCCCAGGTGACTTATCCTGGTATGGGTACCGCGACATTTTATGGGAAGTAAATTCGACCGCATGATGCTGACCACATCATCCATCAAGTGGCGATTGACCTGTAAGATATGGGCCTGTTGTCTACCATGGTGATTTTATTGGACAGATTCTGTCGACTCTCAGAGATCAGATTAGATTGCGTCTTAATTATTCAAATTCACAACGAGAAAAAAAACAAAACATTGTTTTGAAATTTATAATGGACACTTACGGAAATGATAGACGAGATGGCAAAGCGAACCAAGAAGGTGGGCATTGTTGGAAAGCATGGTACCAGATACGGTGTCTCACTTAGAAAGACTGAAGAAGATGGAGGTTACACAGCACAGTACCTACACATGTCCCTATCGTGGAAAGGAATTAATGAAGAGAAGCGCTGTCGGCATTTGGAAATGTAGCAGACGTCCCAAAACGGTTGCAGGATGTGCCAGGGTTTACTCGACCACTGTGCTGCACAAGTACGAAGTGCCATCTGTCGTCTCAGAGAAATGAAAGAGATTTACATTTTCTGATTATGTATACATGAGTAATCGTTATTGCGATATGATCCTTCATCATAAATACATCTTACGATTGATTGAAAACTACATATATATGCGCGCGCGCGCGTGTGTGTGTGTGTGTGTGTTTTGGACACAGAATTGTCAGGACACTAAGATGGGAAAATTAGATAATGTAGTAAAAGAAACAACAAAATTAAATTTGTTATCGAATGAGTGAGCTATATTGGAGCAACGCTGATGTACGGCAGCGGACCATGAACAATTAGCAGACAAGTGAGGGATTATTTAGAATCTTCGGAGATGTGGTTTTATAGAAGAATACTGATGGATGGATAGAAAGAACAATGACGATATCTTGAAAGAAGTTAACTCACAAAGAGAACTCGCAATAGAAGAAAACTGACCACGTTATTTGGCCATATTATGAAAAGAGGAAAGCTGGACTATGTCGTCACAATGAGAAAGTTAGAGGGAAAGAGAGGAAGATGGAGACGAAGAGAGAAGTTGTCAGACAATTAGACATCTTGGCAGAGAGGATCGTTGGTATCAGAAATTATTGGCAGCACAAGAGAGAGAAGGATGTGGATAGACATGATCACCAGCATCACGCGAGTGGGACTATAAGAAGGAGAAGAAGACGGAACGAGTGAGAAGAGGTTAAAGGGATCTGGTAAAATAATACCGGTTTATAATAAACATACAATAGTCAGTGTGTATTTCTAATGACTGTGCAGTGTTTGAAAATATCGCCGATCCAAGTTATGTATTTACCTATTAGTATTATGAATTATGTTGCGACAGAACTACAAAAATTAGATTTTTAAGAGCATGCATCTTTCCCATTGCAACATACGTCTGTGAGACCTGGACACTTACTAAACAAGCTGAACAGCGCATAAATGCCTTTGAATATAAATGTTATAGACGAGTTCTAAGAATATCTTAGGTACAGAAAAGGAAAAAAATGCATCCATACTTCAAGAGCTGAGTAGTGCTATTTAAGACGACAAACAAAGAAAACTGAAATATTTTGGTCACTTGAAATGTCATGAAAGTTTGGAGAGAACAGTAATGGAAGGCTACATGCCTGGGAAGAGAGGAAGAGGAAGGCCAAACAGAAGATGGGTGCACGATGTGGCGGATGATCTCCAGATCGGTGTATCGGACGCGTGACATCTTGCTTATGATCGAGAGGTTTTCCGGAAGGTTGTTATGGGAGCGAGGTTCTGCAAAGGACATGCTAATGAATGAATGAATGAATGAATGAATGAATGAATGAATATTATGTTGCATCAACTTTACAGAGGGTGAATACACAATTTTGACCGGCAATATTTTCAAACACTGCACAGTGATTAAATTTTGTTGTTGTTGTTGCCTATCCCTTACAGGACGTTGCAGTCAACACCAGCATTTTCAACTGCTGTTGATGTACTAGGCAAGTTTTTACGTTCAGTAGTTTGCCATTGATTTCTGAACGACCGGCTCCCATACCAACACATTATAACACAACGCGTCACGGTCTGCTGCACAAATCGGTCGCGGCTGCGTTTCGAACGCCTGGTGAGCGGCTCACGAACCGCGTTCGCAAGCCTTTGGCCACGGAGCGTCATTAAAAATACACCCTATATATTCTGGAAGTTATAAACACGAAAAAGGAGTAGAACTACTGCTAAACAAGAAAACAGCTACATGAGATAGCCTACTGGTTTCTGGAGAAGAGTCGTTATATTTAAAATCAAAGGAAAATCAATACATATAAATATTACGCAAGTATATACCAACAGCCGTCTCCCTGGCCCAGGTTTTAACGTCTTTCTCCGTAATCCCGTATATACACGCGAGGAACGTAAGCTGCGCGAGAATCGGTAGCGGTTCTCACCGGGTCTGTAACTTACGGGGTATGTGAGCCGGCCAATCAGAAAGCAATGGCAAACTACTGAGCGTAATCTTGCCAAGAAATCAACAATCAGCTGAAAGATGCTGATGTTGACAGCGATGTCCTGTAAAGGATATGCGAAAAAAAAAAAATACCAACAACAAACAGTGAACAAGAAATAACGATGTTTTTCTAACATAATTTTATTTCATATGATATTGAATGTTGATTGTATCATTCTTTTTATTCTTTTTTTTTTTTTTCATATACACACTGCTCAACCCTTCAGTGTTATAATTAGAATATATGATACATTATATTGTATACATATTTAAGTTACTTAAGTATAAACTTGTATATAAATATTGATTGTTTCTCAACGTATGTAATATTATGAGTTATATTGTGTGTAATGAAGTTCTGCCTATCTAACATACACACAGGTATGTGTTTGTGTATGTGTGTGTAAATACGCGTGCGCTTGTGTGTGCGCAAGAGTACATGTTTGTGTGTATGTGTCGTGTGTGTGTGTGCGTGTATGTATGTGTATGTGTATGTATATAGGAACGTCTTCTGCCCCCAGTTCCCTTCTCTACAGAGCAGAACTCAATGTACCACTTTATCAATAACAACAACAAACTGGCATCAAAACAGTCTGCGATTTAAGAAATATAACTTTCAGAAAGAAACGAAACGAAGAGTTTTGAAAGGGTGATGCTGGTAGTATTATAAATTTATATAGGGATAACACCTACGTTGACTACATGGCTTCTGTCAGCGCTGTGCAAGGAAATGACCAACAAGTTTCAGGCTGTAATCATTTCACTCATAAAGTGAATGAACTCTCCATGACATTTAGTCACAGCAAGGTTATATAAACTTTTATTATCTATATTAATTATTAATATTATTTATTTACTAGATATTTAATAATAATAATAATTTCCGGGAAGGTTAACCCGGTCAACAAATGCCCGCAGAAGTCGGATGTGTCGGCCTAACGGCACAAGAACACAGCTCTGCTGTAATCAGGCACAACGCATTCACGTCCGAAAAAAAAACTCCGGATGAACGCAGAAGAAGAAGATAATATTAATAATAATTTTTAAATTATAATTAATTATATTATACTCTAGTTAGGTATTTTGATACTGTTTTTCATATTAGGTATTTACTTATGAGACCACTATAGATAAATAGGCCTCTAAAACCTAAAACCAACTGTAACTGTGCCTGTGTGTCAACTCTAAGCGGAGATATTCATATTTGAGTGTCGTGGTATTGAACAAGGAAATACTCAGGAATCCGTTCACTGAGCAGGTTTACTTTGTGTCCCCATCAGTGTGAGAGTTGAAATGATCTAAGTTTGGCTTCTTACTACTATAACTTTTTTGTTTTTAAACAAACATCTTAGCAACCATACATCATTGTGATCGGGGTAGCAAAGTCTAACTGCTCATGTCATCTATTTTTAGAAATGAGGAGTAACGAAGTAACGACCTAAATAGCAATTAAAATGGCCGCTAATTAATTACTAGTTAATTAATTATCCTGTCCATTATTAATGTTAGCTTGGAAACCTGACAAGATGTATATTTTATAATGCAGAATGATGCTACGGTCCCAGTGGTTACTTTCCTTATTCAATAGGATGTGCTGTGATCTTAAGTAGCAATTAAAAATGGCCACCAATTAATTGTTCGTTAATTGCTAATTATAGATAACATGAGCAGTTGATCTTGCTACCCTGGTTGCAAAGATACATGATTGCTAAGATGTTCATTGTAAAAACAAACAAAAAAATATAGTAGCAAGAAACTCTGTGAGCAGATTCCTGAAGTATTTCTTTGTTCAAGATCATGGCACTCAATATCTCTGCTTAGAATTGACATACAGGCTTCATTGAGATGCCACTGAATTTAGTTTTTAAGGCCTCTGTAGCTGTGGTGGTACTCATTAGTAAAGATCCAATTAGAAAAACATGATCAAAGTAATGCATCAGTAATATTTAAACATATAGTCTTCAAAGATGATTAGCCATGATTTCGCCATGAAAATTCATTTTCTGAGTATGATGGGGTCCATGTAGAAAAATGTCTCCAACAGACACTATCATTGATGAACAATAATGAGAGATGCAAAAATACAAGACAAATGCTGCAGATTTAAAAAATACTAATCTAACAGTATTTTATCATTTACAGTTAACTTTAAAATAAATTGTACTGCCAATCCATGTGAGATTGGCTCAAATGGGTCATAGACAGATATGAAATCTGACTTCAAAAATATGTTCATAAATAAATGTTTGCATATCCTTTGCAGGACATCGCTGTCAACATCAGCATCTTTCAGCTGATTGTAGATTTCTTGGCAAGATTACGCTCAGTAGTTTGCTATTGCTTTCTGAGCGGCCGGCTCACATACCCCGTAAGTTACCAACGCGATTCGAACCACTGCTGATTCTCACCATCGTCACGTTACTTACGAGAGTATACGAGATTACGGAGAAAAGTTGCTAACCTCTAGGCCAGGAAGCCGGCTCAGTCATGTTAAATGATAAAAAAAATAGTTAAAGTGTACAGATAAATTATTAATAACCTTTAATCTTGTATTCTCTTTAACTTTAGTAGTTTAAATTACATGCTTTAAGTATAAAAAGTATACTGACTGATATGCATGGCACCTACATTTTGGATTTCCAATTGCACAGATGAAACAACATCTCTGCAGAAATATTCTTTTCTACCATGGATCGAGCAAGTTCAGCTATGAAACTCTCCAAATGTATGTAAAAATTAATGCAGAATTTGAAAATCCATCTAAAATATGTTAATATAAATTAAACAAGCTCTAGAAAATAACATTATTTACCGTATGCCAAATAATTGAATTTATTTCAAAGACAAGAGGATTTCAACCAATCCCTATGCACAGAATGTTAGACTGATCTATTTTACAGAAGCTAAGATGGCGTCTCTTATTGTCATGTGATATGTGAATGAAAGGGTCCCGCCATAAACACGAATGGTTGTTTCATAGCCTTTCTTGAGGGCACAATGGATCCTTCTGCGCAGGCATGGATTATTATTTCCGGTTTTGATCTGATTGCGTTGGATAAGTAAACTGCTTACTTGTAGTAATTAATACTGCAAATGAATAATGATGATCATAAAATAAATGTAAACAAAACAAATAAACTGTTTGTAAATAAATGTATATTTAACAAATTGTTTGTTTACAATTTATTTACTGTTCAATCAATCATGTGCCGTCTCCACAATGAAGGTTGGCTGCAATGGATCACCAACACTGTCTGTCTCTCACCCTGGCTGTACATTCTGTCAGAGTGCTGTTCATCCATCTCTTGATGTTATCTTCCCACTTGTATCGTTGTGTCATTTGCCTTCAGTCGTACCCTCCATTATGGTTCTTATAAGAGTGTTATGTTTTTTAATGTGGCCGAAATATTTCACTTCATTCTTTATTTCTTTCATCAACTCTCTTTTCATTCTCAGTGTTTCTGAAACCTCAGTATTTGTTTGTGTTTGCTTCCTTGAAATACAACATATTCTTCTGTATATTCGCATCTCCAGGGTCTCTATTCGACTTTCTAATTGCTTGTTCATTCAAAACAATGTTTTCCCGTGATGAATTTGAATAACGAAGACACAAACAATAGATTGCACGATTTATTGCCTGGCATATTTCGCTGCATCTCGTCAGGTACATACTGCAGAAATCACACAACTTACGTGAATTAACTAGATAAATCCTTCAAACTGAAATTAGCAGATGGCTAGCTGAAATTTTAAAGCCAGTACGACAGTCCTTCGATCCAAGAACACTCAAAGATACATTCGAACTGGTGGAATTATTGGATACTATGGACATAAACAACAAACACATGGCATCCATGGATATTGCCTCTTTATTCACCAACGTTCCATTAGATGAGACCGTGAATATAATAAGTGAACGCATTAGAGACAAACAACTAAAACTAGGCATACCATCAGCTATTCTAGAGAGGCTGTTAAAATTATGTACCGCCAACATACAATTCAACTTTCTAAATAAGTCATATCACCAAATTGACGGAATGGCCATGGGGAGCCCACTTGGACCTATTCTAGCGGACATTTTCATGGCACACTTAGAAGAAAAGAGATCCTCAGACATCAATAACTTGGCCTTTACCGTCGTTACGTGGACGATATACTAATTATCACCACAGACGAGCTACAAGCAACGTCGTTCCAGGCCACAATGAACGAGACACATAAAAACATCTCTCTATCTATGGAACATGAACACAACGAAGCGTTGCCGTTTCTAGATATCCTAATGAGACGTAGAGCAGACGGCACAATTCAAAGATCGGTGGACTGGCCAATACTTAAATTTTCAGAGCTTCGCACCTGTCCAGTACAAACAGGGCTTAGTACGGACCCTGTTTGACCGTGCTAGAAAGATATGCACCCCAGACACACTGACAGAAGAATTTGAAACTCTAAAGAATGCCTTAAACCTGAATGGGTACTCCACAGGATTTATAAAGCGCCACTGCCAACAGCCCAAACCGAAACGTGAAGTAACTACAGTACCTAAACTCAAGGTATTCATCCAGCTAACCTTCTGAGGAGATGACGTAATGCAACGTCTGCGGGACAGGCTCACCACAGCCGTCGGGCGAACATTCTGTGCTGCAACTCTAGTCATCAGGTACCGAAACACACCGATCCCCATCCCAGCAGTAAAAGAACCTGTAGCTTTGTACGCCAAATCAAATTGTATTTACCAATTTACATGCAGATGCGAGGCCATCTACATAGGTAGAACTGAGCGACAGTTACATTGCAGGGTTTCGGAACACATTCCGAATTGGGTGGACAAGATACTACACACAGAAGATGGTAGCCTAGGCAGGCCGACACACCGGAACAGTCCAGCTTCATCGGTCGCGAGACATGTGCTCGAGAGCGGTCACGTGGTTGAAAGAAACAGTGCCTTCCGTGTGTTGTTCAACACACAAAGTAGTCGATTGTTAAAGTTACTGAAGCTATAATAATCAACCTTCGTAAGCCGTCCTTGTGCAAGCAGAAAGACATTTTAGTCAGTTTAAAATTACTGTGGTAGACAATCAACATTACTGTGCGAACATGTGTATATTTCAATTTGAAGGATTTATCTAATTAATTCACGTAAGTTGTGTGATTTCTGCTGCTTGTTCAGGTTTCCGCACTATATAGTAGTGTTGAATATACATAACATTTAACAATACTCATTTTTAATGCATTGTTAATCTCTCTAGATGTTAATACTGATTTCATGCTGTTTAAAACATTTTTGACCATTCTCTTTTTGACTTCTGTTTCACTTCTGCCATCATCTGTTATTACATGCCCAAGATAGGAGAAACTTGTTACTTGTTCTGTTTCATCCCATTTACTTTGATGCTTATTGATGGCCTCTCCATTCCACTGCCAATTATGATAGTCTTTATTTACTGGATGTTAATATTTAAACCTCATTCTGCACTATGCCTGTTTACTTGTTCCAATGGTTTTCATAACTCTTGTTTGCTTTCTGCTAATAACACTGCATTGTCAGCATACCTAAGATGTTTATGAATTTACCATCCATAGTTAAACAAAGAAGCCCCACCCGGTAGCACAGTGGCTAGCATTCTTTCCTGCCAATCCAGTGGTCATATGTTTGAACCTCCCCTCCCCCTCCCAGGGCTAGATTTTTAAAATTTGGCATCGTCTCCCAACATGACATAGCCTAAAATTTGACATCACCTCCCAACATGACATAGCCTAACATTTGACATAGCCTCCTAACATGACACAGCCTAACATTTGACATCATCTCCCAACATGACATAGCCTAACATTTGACATTGCCTCCCAACATGACATAGCCTAACATTTGAAATTGCCTCCCAACATGACACAGGCTGCCATGCTATAAGTCCAGCATTCATAACAATTACATGCAAAATGTCCAAATAGCACGATCAATAATTTCGGCTCGACAGAAACTTATAAAAGTAAACGAGCAAAGTTCAGAACTGGAACGGCAGGGTAAATGACTTTGAAGATAACGGCCATGTTGAAGATTTGATAAGTAATAACATTTAATAATATCTGACAGTCAGTTTGAGATTTTTCTATCAATTCTATCCGTACCCAGGTGCTTGTTGTTGCCAAGCGGGACCTAGTTCTATTTACAGGAACTCATTGATACTCAACACTAACCTGCTTACATATGTATTGTACCTTCGTATCTTCCATTGCCCTTCTGTCATTCTGCCTGAAGTTCTCCTTTGCCGCTCTGCACGATATAAGTCTAGGTACTCCCGTACGTTCTGTAGCGACACGTTGTAGCAAACCCTGTATATCTTCGTCGCAGCCACTGCTTTACGTGCCAACACTATTCCATCGCCAACATTTGCATTTTCACGGCCTGCTCTTACATTCCCAATCCATGTCCTTCATGTTGATATCTGACGTCTCTCTTCTTTTTGTTCTTTATCAACAGTTTCTTAGTTTCTTGTGGGGTTTTCCTATATGATTTTCTACCGCCTTTTCCGATGACGTCATTATGTCTAAACGCAATGTGGCACAGCCTAACATTTGACATTGCCTCCCAACATGACATAGCCTAACATTTGACATTGCCTCCCAACATGACACAGCCTAACATTTGACATCGCCTCCCAACATGACATAGCCTAACATTTGACATTGCTTCCCAACATGACATAGTCTAGCATTTGACATTGCCTCCCAACATGACAGCCTAACATTTGACATTGCCTCCCAACATGACATAGCCTAACATTTGACATCATCTCCCAACATGACATAGCCTAACATTTGACATTGCCTTCCAACATGACACAGCCTAACATTTGACATTGCCTCCCAACATGACACAGCCTAACATTTGACATTGCCTCCCAACATGACACAGCCTAACATTTGACATTGCCTCCCAACATGACACAGCCTAACATTTGACACCGCCTCCCAACATGACAATGCCTAACATTTGACATCGCCTCCCAACATGACACAGCCTAACATTTGACATTGCCTCCCAACATGACATAGCCTAACATTTGACATCATCTCCCAACATGACATAGCCTAACATTTGACATCGCCTCCCAACATGACATAGCCTAACATTTGACATTGCCTCCCGACATGATACAGCCTAACATTTGACATTGCCTCCCAACATGACACAGCCTAACATTTGACATCATCTCCCAACATGACATAGCCTAACATTTGACATTGCCTCCCAACATGACACAGCCTAACATTTGACATTGCCTCCCAACATGACACAGCCTAACATTTGACATTGCCTCCCAACATGGCACAGTCTAACATTTGACATTGCCTCCCAACATGACACAGCCTAACATTTGACATCATCTCCCAACACGACACAGCCTAAAATGAGAACCAGGAAATGTTCTGGAAAGTAAAGGTGACCTATCCATTTGTGGTGGTCTCATTAGCAAAAACCAATTAATGAAACATGACCAAAGCTGCTACATGTAGTAATTTGATTTACTGGCTGAATTTATTTAATAAATTTCCGAGCAAAAGTAATAAGTGTGAACATTAACTAAAATTGTAAAAAATAAATCACACGAAAAGTAAATTATTAATACCATATAGAAACATTATTAGAATCCCTTGGATCGAGAACAAGAAAAATACTTGATATTCTACACGATGTGAAGATTAAAAAAACCCATCTCAAACAGCATCATGTCTCAGAAACTGAAATACTTTAGCCATATTTAATGTCACAGTGGTTTAGCAAGTCTAATAGCCGACACTCAAAGCTCTGAGGAGAGGCCAGACGAACATATAATCAGACTGCAACTGGTACCATTAGTATTGGTACTCTTCACTGGCTGTTGCAGATGAGGGCGGAGCACATTTGGGAATGTCCTGAGTGCTGTGATGTGTCAACTCAGACAGACTGATAATGTGAGGCGTGGTTCCTGGAGGAAGCGGCAGAGATGGAACAATATAATGGTGGACGCAGGCATTAAAGACACCTGGACATAAAAATGCATGAGGCAGAGGAATTGGCAAAGGATTGAGAGCCCTTCCGGCCGGCTGTGATGAGAGCGATGTTCTGCAATGAACCTGCAACATGATGATGATGACAAACTAATTAACTTAAAGCCGCAGTGTCAATCTTTAGCAATCTTCAGAATTTGTCAAAGGTGATTAAAACATATGATAACATTTAATTCATGTATTTTTTAAGTCATCGTGACAACTGAAAAGATCAAGGAGAAGAGAGGCAGCAACAGACCAAGAGAAATGATGCTGGATGGACCGAGACAGTGGTGTGGAGGAATATCATCAACAGAGTTGATTCAGAACACGAAAAATGGAGATTTGTGGAGAGATATGAATGCGTATGCCAGCTGGCAGGGCACTTGATTATGATGATGATTTTTAAAGTATGTTATTTACATATTTATTTGGTTTAACAATTAGCAAAAAGAAGACACAGATTATGTCGCAAGTTGCACATGGGGTACCATCAATCTTTATTGGCGACGCCGAACTAGAGATGGTAGACCATTTTACATATCTAGGATCAGTGGTAAATAGCAAATTATCCTAAGATCAGTAAATCAACATCAGGATTGATAATGCACATTGGGAGCAAGTCGCCGCTGAACGTGTTGCATAGATGGTAAATATCAGAAATGGAATAAAGACAAAGGAGAAAATTATTGCAGATAAGTCACACACCGAGCGTTTGAGACGTAAGATGGTGCATGATGGTGGAAATGACCATGTGTTCACATGCATCCACTGTGGACGAACATTTACAGCACGAATTGGCCTAATCAGCCACATTTGCTACCCCCATGGGTTGTAGTTATTATGCCTTTTTGAAGCACAGTCTGTCTGTCAGGACAGCAAGGTGCCAATGATATTTACATATTTATTATTACAATGTATGTCTGTGCCCATGACTCCGGTGATCATGCGAGATGGTGAAACATGATCGCCCACGCGTGGCACATGTTGATGATGTCTGTCAGCAAAGTCACATGATATAAAGTTATGAAATGATGTATAACAATTATAATCATAAACATTCACAGATAAAACATTGCTTTGCTGAAGAGTATGAGTTCATGTCACAACATTTCAAGTCATGCTCGAAACTAGTAGATGAAATAAGAGGTATTGGTATTTTTCATTTCTACTACTATTGTTTAGTCATTTCTACATAAGAAGTGTATGGGGGAGCTATGGGAGTGCACCGGTCACGTGTTCAAATTCCCTTCAAGGCAAGGATTCTTTTAATTGATCTGAGCTGCCAGGCCGACTCAGCCTAGAAGTGGGACATGTCCTGGGAAGTAAAGGCAGTTGGTGTGATATTTACCATATTCCCCATTGAGTGCAGATTGGTCTAGAACAATATGGAGTTAGCATTGTTGATGCTGAGATAAGGGGTTCAACCCCTACACCGGACAATTGGACTAAAATATTGACCTATCGCCCTTGACTTGGGGATGTAAACTACGAGTACCTCTGAAGTCAGAGTGGGTTTGCCTGATGGCGAGGGACGCTGTTAATAGGGAAAGCTAATCCACATGCACAATTCAGTCCAGCACCACTAGAAGTAGTGTGTATGAATTACACTTGAGTTCAAAGCGAGCGAGCATTAAAAAAAACATTACCCACTTCATGCCAGTTGGTCTATGTAAGTACGGGGCTAGCACCATATGCGTATCTCTCTGGTTTATTAAAAGCCATCACCCTCTTTGGACAACAATCATCTTCAAATTAATATCCTATTTGTGGCTGACTCGGTCACAGGATTATTAATCTGAGCCAGGGATTGACCCTAATATAACTTCTCTTCTGAGGTTAAGCGGGTTAGGGGTAATGGTATAATCTAATTGAAACATATGCTTAATATGATACAGGCTTGTAAAAGGGACTTTTAATTAATTACTTACTGTATGTATAGTGCCATAAGGCAGATACTCGCGGTTGACGTCATTAATATAGGTAGAGAATCCTGAAGCTCAAAAGCTTACAGATATCTAGGAGACTGGTGATAAACGGTGAATCGTGACTCTGACGTAGGAAGACGCTGAGACTTGGTGATACGGACAAGATGTGTTTCTGAAGGCTCGAGGTGAGGGTGACACCTGGATGCCGTGATTTCGGGATGAGACAGCAGGAAGTCTGGTAAGGAATTAATTGAGGACGACACAACAGTGAAAAGGACCGGGAATGGAAAATCCACCTAGACTGATTTTATTATCCAAGCGTTTGAACTGAAGAATGGATAGGAAGGCTTCAAGGGCATCGAGCTGGACTGGGAACTCAGGGGTGGATGTTATTTGAGTAGGCGCCGATCCTGTGGTTAGGGATCAGCCTGCTTTTCTGCCAGAGTTTTAATCCTTGTACCGGTGGCGGAAATAAACGTCTGGAAAATTGTTCGCTTCACTTGAGTATGCTGTTCTGAATCGTTCTGTTAACGAGTTCTGATTTTTCGATGATGGTTTTTAGTGTTTGCTCCAGTTGCGTTTAGCGGACAGGCACTATAAGACACGTGGGGGTCGTTTCTGGACACTGTTTGTTGATCGGCAAAGAATTCCCGCCAGTTTCTAAGAGCTGAACATGAAAAATTACGCACCAGCGGCACAGTTCACACCGTGCTACACAGAAAGTAAGAACACATGAAACATCACGTCACAAAGAGAAAAAGATGGTGAAGACCCGATAAAGGTAAAGTCTAATTTACTTCACAATTTATAATTGCGCAATGTGTCGATACGAATAAACATTGTCACCAATATCGACAAGTATAGAATAGTGCGCACAACTCAAAACATAAAGTGAAACACGATTTCAAGAACGTTTTGAAAGGCAAGGAACTATTATTACATGAACATTATTGACGAATTGATATGAAACTGAAGATGTTTTACTATTGTCCAATTTGAAAAGTAATGGACATATCCGATGTCACTGAGTTATGAAGAAATAAAGACAGATTCTCTATTAAACTACGCGACATTTGAATACTTAGTCGACATATATTCTGTCGCACTTACGAAGAAAGAGTCTTTATCTTCCAATTCAACTCTTCCACTCTTCCGCTTCACTAACGTCAAGAACATTGAAGTGCACTGTACATCGCTGATGAAGTAATTATAGGATATATCAACAGTAGTAAGAGAATAAATACAATAATGGTACATGCACGATCATGAACAGTTTTCGAACTATATGTCGCATGATGTATTAAACTAGAAAATGAGATTATGTGACACTATTTAAATATGAAAGGAAAAGCAAGAATGTTGGCCGATTATAAGAATACTAGACCCAACCAGCTACCATAGTAGTGTAGAGGAGTGATACACATTATAGATCGAACAGTGGAGTATATTGAAGATATATATTATATTAATATTATAGAACGAAGAGTCCTTTTACGTCCAACATGACTTTTCCACTCCAACAGTTACATTATTTACTCAAAGAACGTGTCTGCATTGTTAACGATAGCAGAATATGAACAACTGAATATATATAAATAAACGTTTGAAGGTGGAATATATGGATCACCCACGAGCATTATTGATAATGTAAAGACACATATTATAGTAAGTGGTTCTGTTCATCAACGCTATAAGATTAACAATAAGACACCATGGCTCTTGGATGCGAGCATTGAAAGAACACGTTATACGTTACACGTCGTCATAACAGTAAACTTTACAAACTTATCTCGACAACAACTGCCACGCCAAGTGGACGTCTCCATTACTCCATTACACCTCAGCATGCAGACATTGAACGGACACTTCACACGGCACCATGACAGGATACGGCACATTCACTTCTACATACTACGAGGCACTACACGTCATCTGAGACGCATCAAGACCATACACGGATAGATTGATACTTAGTATTTTGGCGTGATACAAAACTCGTTCACGCAGAACTATACACGTGACTCATTTAACGATTCCTTTCTGGGCATCATTCACTCAAGTACCGACAGCACACATTCAGCCCAAAGTATCAATACTAAGGCTGAAATAAACTAAAGTATCGTCGAATACACCCAAACCAATCACGTTACACTAAAAAGCATCATCGAAAAATCAGAACTCGTTAACAGAACGATTCAAAAAAAGCATACTTAAGTGAAGCGAACGATTTTCCAGACGTTTATTTCCGCCACCGGTACAAGGATTAAAACTCTGGCAGAAAAGCAGGCTGATCCCTAACCACAGGATCGGCGCCTACTCAAATAACATCCACCCCTGAGCTCCCAGTCCAGCTCGTTGCCCTTGAAGCCTTCCTATCCATTCTTCAGTTCAAACGCTTGGATAATAAAATCAGTCTAGGTGGATTTTCCATTCCCGGTCCTTTTCACTGTTGTGTCGTCCTCAATTAATTCCTTACCAGACTTCCTGCTGTCTCATCCCGAAATCACGGCATCCAGGTGTCACCCTCACCTCGAGCCTTCAGAAACACATCTTGTCCGTATCACCAAGTCTCAGCGTCTTCCTACGTCAGAGTCACGATTCACCGTTTATCACCAGTCTCCTAGATATCTGTAAGCTTTTGAGCTTCAGGATTCTCTACCTATATTAATGACGTCAACCGCGAGTATCTGCCTTATGGCATAAAGGATGTCACTGAGGTATCCATGACTGAGAGGTTACAGTGTCAACCTCAGGCTCAGAAGGTGTCAGGTTCGATCCGTACATCGAACTGGGAATTTTTCTAATTACCATTAGCATTTAGTCTAATGATATCACATATCCCCCTGATCTCTTTGGTAATGCGATCAGATACCTAACTTTCTAAGATAAGGGTGAAAAACAGGAGGTCCTGTGTGCAAGTTGTACAAGGTAAAATTTCCGCAGCGGTTGAAAATCACAAAGAGTAGGCCATAAGATCACTGCCTTAGCAAAATTGTTAAAAAAGAAAACCTACCCACGGATATATAGAGCCCATCACCTTGGATGGAATCTATATAGAGTAAGCAAACCTTACACTAGTGCATGCCAAAGTCAGTAACATTCTGATCTTTGAGGTGCATAATTAGGTGTGATCCTCTACTCTCAAAAGAGGAACAAAGAAGAAGAAGGATGTCGTCTGTCTCTTCCCGGGGCCTATCTGGAAAGCAAAGAATAGTAACACTTTCAGCTACCACACATGTAAGAAGTCACTAAGAGAGTTTTAGTTTTGCAAGTGGTCACTGTCTCGAACGGCTGTGGTCTCCGGTGTGATGAAGCCTACCAAAGACAACACTGAAAGAGAGTCACAGCAAGTTGTCACAATGATGGTGGCATTCAGCACCCAAGCCTTGCACTCACGCTATGAGATGTCATGCGCATGATTAAAATGAGTGTGCTATTTGCTTACCAGGAGTGAAATAAGCTCAGTACCATTCCCCAAATTCTTCATGTCATATAAGAGTGAAAAACTCAAATAATGAGGTTAATGTGACAACACATCATATGGGGGGGGGGGGGGGGGGGGCATTTCAAACATTTCAAATGAAAACCTTAAATTATTGTTGTTGGAGTGTGTGGTGAAAATATTCTGAAAACATTAGAGAACAAATGTATTATTTTTCGATGTAGTCACCACTGCATTCAATTCAATGCTTTGATTCCTGTAGGAAAAATATTCTCTTGGTCACTACTCAGTGTGCCTGACCTGGTCATGTACAGTATGTCACAGAAGTCACGTAGGTTTGAAACTTTCTACTCCACTCATACACTTGCTGGACTGACAAGCATGATCATCATAATGGACCTTCATTCGCTGATGAATTTCTATAGGTTTCAACCCTTCACTAATCAAAAAATTTATAACAGAACGCTGCTCTTTTTTAGTGCATGTCAAAAGTTGGGTGGCCATCTTCAAACTGTCTTTATGAGTCACATGCTTTACACTCTTGACATCCTAAACAACAATATTGACAGGTTACAAGACAATGGCAAGGTTATTGTAATTTCTATCACACTTTTAAGGTTTTAATTTGACGCCCCTTCGTATATATGATGTTTTCAGGGATAAATATGGTAATCTTCATCAGTGAAAGTGTAGGCACTCGCGCAAATATATCATAACTAAAGGAAGGGTAAATCCAGGCTGTACCTCATGTGGTAGAGGATGGAAAACACAGTGGTTTGGCAAATGTATCGCTGAGAACCAAGTGTCCGCAGAAATAAGTACACAACTTAGTAGCTGAGGAGAGGAGGGCACTTACTTGTCCAGAAATTGCTGTCAAAGGCAGAGGGTAAAATTCCCCACATTATCTCCCCAAGACTTCATGGAATTCTACATAAATATGATTTAGTCAATTGAAGTCACTATTTCTCCACAGTGTGGCCTCCATCTGCAGATGTTTTAGTTGCAGAACTAACATTAGTGTGCAACTGCCTCTTGGTTGAGGTGGCACAAAAGATTCATCTCAGATCTAGGTCTGCCCCAGTTTGTTTACATCTTGATTGCTTGGTTTGTCACACTGTGATGAGAGGTACATATGCATGTTTTGTTTTTCAAATAATTTATCTTTCGACTTAACTCTGGTTGTTATTTCATACAGACTAATAATAGTTTTTCTTTGTTATGTTAATGTAAATCATGTTTCTTTGTTGTTTCTGAAATTATTGTTTGGTTTATAAGCACTAAGTCATCAGCGTAACACAGTTTATTTATAATTTTGTTCCCCAACTTTCATATGTAGTTTTATTTCCTTTGGATCTCATTTCCTTGCAGTACAATGATTGGGTGTATAGTGAGAGAATACAAGTCTGCCTGACACCTCTTTGATGTCAATAGGTTGACCGGGACGCAGAGGTGTTTCCAAGGCACCAGGGCCGAGTTATATACTGGCCAAGACCTATTGACGCATCCTCGTCGAGTGTCCTGGGCAACAGGTCCCTTCGGGGTTCTGGCTAAAGTCAGTAGGATCGCCGATTCCTCCGAAGTCGGAAAGTGTCTGCCTGTATGGCGAGGAACCACCAATCTGCACACCAATAAACCAGACATGGGACAACGGATACTCACGCAAACCTCAGGTCCTGTATGACATCACTCTGATGTTGGACAACAGGATGCCTTCATCCGACATACAGGACTTTGTGTTGGAGCTCAAGCCAATGAACACAAGCAAGCAAGCAATAGGTTGACCAGTCTCTCTCATCCCTGTGTTACCAGCACCTATAATAGAAGCAGAGAATATCAACACTATAACCTACCATGCGTTTCATAAGAGGTGCTTAAGGAGGGTTGACATGAGATTGGCTACTTCATCCTGTAGAAAACATCTACAAAACCCAGCCAATCACGGAAAAGTCTACAAAGGGCTTGGCGTGAGTTATTTGAAGGCATGTTGTCAACGTCCTATAAATATAGGTAACCTTAGCTCGTCATTCTACACATGACAGTGAGTCTTTCTACATGCACTCAGTGAGATATCAAGCGGTCTATTGGGAGGCAAAAAGCAGAAGAATAAGATGGTGGACTAACGTAACAGTTGATACACATAGATGCTGTCTGCTGGCATTACATGTTGATAACCTGTAAATCTTTTCCATGGTTGCATCGAAAAGAGGGGGTTGGCTGCTGATGAAACGACATTGGAGTCCAAATAAACACACATTATCACTAGGAAGGTCAATGAATGGAAAAACATGTAGATACTTTGAATGTTTTGACTAAAGTCTTTATCAACAAACAAGGAAAAAACAAAACAATATAAAACAGAGGCATACTTATCTCGGCAGTCAAAAGGTCCGATCAATGCAAAAAACTGGTCTGTGTTTTGTGTGTGTGCGTGTGTGCGCGCACGCCGCGTGTGTGTGTGGGTGTTTATTTTTATTTTTCGCTCGCTCGCTTTGAACTCAAGCGTAGTCCATTCATGCTGCTTCTTGTAGCACTGCACTGAATGTTACGTGTGGATTAGCTTTCCCTATTACCAGTGTCCCTCACCATCAGGCGAACCCCCTCTGACTTCAGAGGTACTTGCAATTTACATCCCAAAGTGAAGGACGAGAAGTCAAAATTTTAGTCTAGCTGACTGGGGTAGAGGTTGAACCCCCTACATCAGCGTCAGCGCAGCAGATGTTTAAGAACGTGCGCTCTTATCCATTCGGCCATGCTGACCTCTGTGTTTTTATTTCAAATGTATTCTGTCTGTATCTATGGTTTTTAGCATTTTGATTACTTACTTGAGACAAGCCAATCAGTCTCTCCCAGCAGAAGTCAACATGTGTGGATGCTGATTGTTCCTGCTGGGAGCTAGTTACCTACATGCCAGAACTACCATCGTCTGCTTTCACTGCCACCAGTTACATGCACAGTCCCCCACTAAAAAAAGTTAGTTGCATATCATATACAGACATAGCAGTCAACCCCAGTATTTTTTGGCTGTTCATGATTCCTGGGCAAGTTTACATTCAGTAGTTTGCCATTGCTTTCTGCACGACCGGCACCCATACCATTTCATAAAAAAGCAACACAGCTGTGTTTCAAATGCGGTATGCGGGATTACGAACTTCGTCCATAACCCCTTCCCCGTGGAGCCGGCAGTCCCCACTCAAGGAGCCATATTCAGGGAGACTCATCATGAGACTGCCACTGTGCCTCAAGCGGTAATTTATTGTCCACAGTATATTCTCTTAGAGCAGCAGTAGTGGCCTGCTTACTGACCCAGTGGGCGTGTTCAATCACTGTTGATCGGATTTTAAAATTGGGCCGGTTCTCCCTGGTCAACTCAAACTTAAAAGGGTACCAGGAAATACCCTGGGAAATAAAGGCATGATTTTCACCACACCAACCATCAAGTGTGATCTGATCTATACAAATATGGGGCTAGAACCATATTCCCTTTATGCCCAAGGCATGGAAAAGGGTCCTTTTCTTTTACTTGTTATATCCCTTCTCCGGGAAGGTTAACCCGGTCAACAAATGCCCGCAGAAGTCGGATGTGTCGGCCTAACGGCGCAAGAACGCAGCTCTGCTGTAAACAGGCACAACGCAGTCACATCCGGAAAAAAAATCCGGATGAACACAGCAGAAGAAGAAGAATATCCCTTCTGACTATTTTTAATGTCCCAGTTATAGGTGGTATAGGATCTAGCATATCAGCTCAAACAACAGAGACTTAGTATATGTGAAGCTCACACATCACACCCTTAGAGCGGTACCTCCTCTAGGATTATCTACTTTTTAATTCCTTAATTCTTAAATGAGTTTGGGGCCGAATGGATAAGAACGCATGTTCTTAAACATCCAGTGTGCTGATGCCAAGGTAAGGGGTTCAACCCCTACGCCGGACAGTTGGACTAAAATGTTGACCTCTTGTCCTTGACTTGGGGATGTAAATTACAAGTATCTCAGAAGTCGGAATGGGTTTGCCTGATGGCAAGCGAGAGCAAAAATAAAAGTTTGGTGTATGCTCTGTGTTATAGTATAAACATGGTACTAATTTGTCTTCTCATGAAGTTCATGAAAACTGTCATTAGTCTTGCAGTTCTGTGTTATAGTATAAACATGGCACTAATTTGTCTTCTCATGAAGTTCATGAAAACTGTCATTAGTCTTGCAGTTCTGTGTTATAGTATAAACATGGTACTAATTTGTCTTCTCATGAAGTTCATGAAAACTGTCATTAGTCTTGCAGTTTGCGTCCAAGACACCTGTTGTACCTAGCATCACTCAAGAGAAAGATACAGATATAAAATTTGCAATGAAGAAAATTGTGACAGTTGTAAGTGATCCTGTGTCACGCTTCAGATGTAAGTAATGTGTTAGTTATTTTAGCCTGAAAATGTTAATCATAAATATTTGAAATTGTTAGTTTGTCAGTCCAGTGAAACAGTTTGAACTTCATCATTTTAATCTTAAAAAATACGGAAACAGATAGTTGTAAAACATTGCAGAAAATTTCTTTTTGTTCTGTTTTCTCAGAAATCATGTAATTATTATTTTCCATGGGAACTGAATGCAAGTATGTTTATTGAGACTTATAACAGAAGCAAAGAATAGTAACATTGTAGCCTACCTTGCATGTCATAAGTGGCATCTAAGGAGGATTGGCATGGACTTGGCTACCCAATCCCATAGAAAACTTTAGCTGCAAAATCAACCAATCATCATTAAGTCTACAAAGTGCTTGCCGTGAGTCAGTTGAGAGTCTTATGTTATATCAAAGATGGAAGGCAGAAGAAGAATGAGAACTGAATACTTGAAAATTAATGAGTTATTCAGAAATGAAGACCCTGTATAAAAAAGAACAATGTTCTTTTTTTTTCTTTGCCACAACTCTTCTATTCAAGAGTGGAGGATCTTAGACTATGTTGTCTTGTATATTTGCCATAGTTGCAAATGAGTTATGAAGCTGAATGCATTGCCTCTTATGATAGGTTGCAGTGTTACTATTCTTTGCTTCTCCTAAGGGCCCCAGTAACACACAAGTGGACATGAAATTACTACTGCTTTTCTTTGATTTGATTGTTAGCAGGTGTCAAATTTGAACTATTTTCAAGTCGCTAAGAGAACATAGGTGCCACTAATGCATTGTGAATTTCATGTAACATGAAATAGATCAATAAATGACAAATGGATGGAGAATACTGCTGCAAATTGGAATGTCTACAAGTAAGAGAACCATATAGTCACACTTTCATGTCGGTTATAGTGACTCAGGCTGACCCCTGTTGTGATTAGTAACATGTTTATTGGTTTGGCAGTGTACACGGATAACCATTAGCCATGTTATGTGGACTGCAAGTAAGTAGGAGATGTGTTTTGCCCTGGCATCAACAGAATCATGTTCATTCCAAAACCCTTCATTTGGGTGTCTCATTGGCAAAGTGGTTAAAACATATGCCTCATGCTATGAAGATTGTGGGTTCGATTCCAGGCTCCATCGTTGAGTTCATGAGTGCAATTTTCTCTGAGACTCCTGGGTGTTTTAGCTGGAGCTCTGAAGTTCGTGCTTTGTGTGATGCTGCGGAGAAAGACTGAGCCATATGGGATCAAACCCAGTGCAATGAAGTCTATCCTCTCACCTTTAAATACTTAAGGGAAATTCTTTGCTAGGTGCAAGCACATTACATCAGTGTTGGAGTCCATTGACAGTGAACATCTAAACCCCGTTCAGGAAACAATGCCCGCCCAGACCTAATCCCAGCCAGTCTGTGTGCTGTGCTGAATCTTGACCTGGTTGCATCCTATTACACCTCTCTACAGGCTTGAAGTTCCAGCATCAGTCTTGCACATCCCGCTGGTTTCTGGGCTTGGAGAGGGGACATGAGAACTCTACAGCAGTCTCCATGCCAGGTCAGGAGAAGAGTCCCTACAGAAGCCTCATTCCGATAGATGCAGCCTCTTCAGGGCTTAGGTAACATGAATGCCAGTGTATTAAACTTCAGAGTTAAAAGTTAGTCTTCCCAAGGATTCATAACTTCTCCTTTTTTCATTCGCTATGTCTGATTGCGTGGCATCCTGATTTCTATGGTGGTGCTCCTGGCTGGTTGCTTCCATCTTCAGCACCTTTGCTAGAGTAGACTGTGGTCTTACTTGAGTTTAGATATGTATTTATGTACACATGTCTCTACGTATGTATGTATTCTCCTGACCTGGCATAGAGACTGGTGCAGTTCTCAACTGCGCCAGAGACTCACTGCCACCCCTTCTCCTGTTAGTTAACACAGTTCCACCATGTGAAAGCCACTTTTGCTGCCAGAGGTGATAATGCACAAGCCGTGGAGTTATTTTGCAAGGTTGGGTATTAACTCCAACTCTGCGTCCCCGGCTAAAACAGCAATTTTGGAACTGATTCATAACTAGCCAACCGAAAATTAGTAGTAATTTATCATTCAAAATTTATTTTTTGTTCTTTTTTGACAGTACTTGACATCCTTGGTCAGCTTGTGCTTCTCTCTAGTCTGTGCTGTGTTTATACAAGACAGAAAGCCTGTTAGCGGGGCACTTTGGAATAAGAGACCCTGCAAGAAACAACTTTTAAAAAGTCTGAAAAGTCGAGAGGATTAACTTAATTGCATTGGGTTTCATCCCATATGGCTTGGTCTCTTTCGTTCAGGGTGGCCTGCAGAAAACGTCACAGAAAGCACAAACTCCAAAGCTCCAGCGATGAATCCCCGGAGTCTCAGAGAAAAATGTACTGGTGAGCCGAAAGACGTAGCCCGGAATTGAACCCACAACCTTCAGAGCACGAGGCAGATGGCTTGACCACTTTGCCATGGAGAAGAAACAACTAAATCACTCAAGTATGCACAGATATTGAGGCTTGGAATATACTGAGCTAAAGACAATTGCTTGTGGGGTGGGAGTGACATGATCAGACAACTTCAACAGCAGTCGTCAGACTGACTAACCTGATGTTGATGAATTTCATTGCCTAAATCATATTTAAAAATTGTGTTTTTAATTAGCTCTTAAGATTTAGTCCAGTGGTTCTCAACCTTTTTTGGCCCATGCATCCTTTCGCCATATGTTCAGAATGTCATTTCCCCCCCCCCCCCCCTTTTGTATTTCCTCCCTATAAATTCCCCCTGCCCCTACACAGTATACCTAAAAATGGAAGCTAAATTTAATAACACATACTAGAACAAGACTAGACATCTCATAAAATGTGGTTTGCGGGTCTACTTATTCCAATTCAGAACAAATTCAGAAAGGCGAAAAGTACAGAACTGTAAAGTGTGGAGGGAAAAACAATATCAAGTGATCGGTTTGTGTATTAACACAATCTTGAAATAATCTGATTTAGTCGTTTTTGTGTTTGGCTGCAGAATCAACTATTCCAAAATTAAAGAAGGTGGGTCGTAAGAAATGGATGACTGAAGAAATTTTTACATCTAATGGAAACAAGAAGACTCAAAAATAATTCTGCCAAATATGAAGAAATCCACAGACAAGTCAGAATGTTATGTAAGGAGGCAAAAGAAGCATGGCTTGAGGAAAAGTGCTTAAAAATTGAAAAACAACACAACAGTCAAAATACCAAATTAGTGCACAAAAGAATTCAGGAACTTACTAATAAAAGAACAAGTACATGAACAGGCTGTCTAAAAACTAAAGATAGCAAAATCATAATAGAAAAAGATCAGATTATACATGTATGGACAGTTTATGTGAAAAACCTTTATGATGATAACAGAGAGGAACAGTATGATATTAGATTTAATAATGAAGGACCACCAATTTTGAAGATGGAGGTTCGAAATATTCTTAAGCATTTGAAAGCTGGCAAGGCCCCGGGTGCAGATAACATCACAACAGAAATGATTAAAGCTTTATAAGAATTTGGACTAGATCAAGTCACCAGACTGCTGAACTCTGTATTTATTGCAATCCCAAAGAAATCAGGAGCCTTGGAATATGATCAACATAGAACAATTAGTATAATGAGTCACATCACAAAGATTTTGCTACGAATTATCATGCAAAGAGTGAGGAAGAAATTACAACCTGAAATAGGGGAAGAACAATGTGGGTTTGTAGAAGGAAAGGGTACAGTAAATGCTGTGTATATGCTGCGAACAGTTATTGAACATGCTATAGAAGTAAACAAGGATATACATCTTTGCTTTATTGACTACACAAAAGCTTTTGATAGAGTTAGACATGTCAACATGGTGGATATGCTTGCAGATCTACAAATTGATGGGAAAGGCATTAGACTCATAAAAAAACATATATTGGAAACAACAAGCTGCCATAAGGATTGATAATGAAGTGGGACAATATCAGCCTATTAAGAGAGGTGTTAGGCAGGGATGTGTAATGTCTCCAGATCTTTTTTCCCTGTATAGTGAAAATATTTTCAGAAATGTAGAAGATATAAATGGAATCAACATTGGAGGATGAAACATCAATAACATTAGATATGTAGATGATACAGTATTGATTGCAGACAATGCACAAGATCTACAACAATTAGTAGATGTGGTTGTTGTACACAGTGAGCAACTGAGGTTAGAATTAAATTGTAAAAAGACACAGGTTATGGTTGTCACTAGGAAGAACGAAGTACCACAATGTAATATACAAGTAAATAGGAATATTCTTCAACAAGTGAATTGATACAATTATCTCGGAACAGTCATAACATCTGATGGGAGATGCCTTGAAGAAATTAGAACAAGAATCGCCATGGCGAAATTAGCCTTTGGCAATATGAAAAACATTCTGACTAATAAAAAGATATCAATTGAAACGAGAAAAAGAGTGTTGAGGGGATACATAGAGCCTGTTCTTTTGTATGGATGTGAAACTTGGACAATGTGCAGTTAAGCTGAAAAACATCTGATGGCTGCAGAAATGTGGTTTCTGAGAAAAATGCAAAGAAAACCATGGACAGATAGAAAAACCAATGACCAAGTACTACAGGAGACAAATGAAATTCGTAAATTGATTAGAGAAATTAGACGTAGACAATCAAAATTTTTTGGACATGTTATGAGAAGAAATGGATTTGAGAACTTAGTGACAACTGGCAAGATCGAAGGGAACAGACCAAGAGGAAGACCGAGAGGAAAATACCTGGATGGTTTGGCCACATGGCATGGACGAGACAAGAACACTGAGCTGATCCACGACTCTGGTGATCGAGTGAAATGGCGAGTCATGGCCGCCCACGCTTTCCGGCATGGCACATGATTGATTGATTGAACAGTGTTCATTCAGTGTTACAAATGTCATCAGGTTTGTCAATAGCATATGGTGTTCATTCAGTGTTACAAATGTCATCAAGCTCGTCAATAGCATCATCATAAAAAAAAATATTTACAACTGTTTAATATACATTTATCTGCTTATTTATTTGCAATTTGTTAGTTTGTAGTTTGTTTTTCAGGATTGTAATTTGTTTTAACTTGTTCTTACTTTCTGTGAAGCTGTTCACTGATTTCAGTTGTATATTATTTTATGACCAGGAAACTTTCATGTATAGACAGGGTCTCATATTGTGCAAATATGACAACACTAAACTAGCCGATGTAGCCAGCATTTGTGTGGGTGATGTTGTCAGGCTGGTCACACTGTCCAGTGAACTGACCATTGAGAATGGGTCAGTACAGCACAAAGAGTGGCAGTGGCTGGATACATTCCTGCAGAGTAAGTTATTTATTACTGAAAAAGTAAACACTGGTAATACAATCTGTTTGTTTTAGATATTTCTTTTCAGTGGATTCAGATCTTAATTTTTGATGTGTTGGTAGGCTTCAATTTAACGATAAAAAATGGAGTATTTTTTCCTAGGACATGCTGGTAAATGAGCAAGTGGATAGATTGGCTGAGTCTACACCATACGGTGGGGTATTGGTGCATTATAAGGCAGATGTGATCGAGACCCTTTGTGATCATGTGTATAATGCGGAAGAACAGATGGGTCATCTTAGCCTGGAGAGAATGGTTCTGCAGGGAGTGACCAAAGGATCTGGCCTACACTCTGGACTCTAAGGAAATGCCAGACAAACACATGATCTGACTGCTACTGGTACCATTAGTATTGGAACTCTTAGCTGGCTGTTGAAGATGAGGACGGAGCACATTTGGGAATGTCCTGAGTGCTGTGATGTCAGTTCTTGACTCAGCTGAACTCAATCGATCCCCAATTAATAACTGACAAATTCTAATGAAATTATTCATTCTTACATTAGTTATATGTACAAACATGCAAATGGAAGCTAGATTAGAACTGACAACAAGGAGAAAGCTATTTCAAATATATTGCATTCACTTGCTTATGTCATATGCATCTGTGGCTTAGTGATATAGAACACAGATTCACAATCTTGACATACTGGGCTCGATACTAGGCAGGCGATTTGGAAGCAGATCGATTTTGGTTAATTTTCACAGTAGTATGATTCAGCTGTTCAGAAAGCAGTGGAAAACTACAGAATGTAAAATGTAAAAATCTTTTATGGCAACCCTGTTTACTGTGCTTTTGATTTCCACCCAAATATAAGGTGTTAGGTGCATGGAAATAATTTCAAATGCTAATATTTGTCTCATGAAACAAGGTGCATACATTATGCTATGGTGGGCCATGTTCATGTGAACACAGTATATTTATTAATGACTTATTTGAATTTTAGTGTCATGGCTTTCGGTGTCCCTTATTTCTTTATGATTATGTGCAATCCTGTAATCTTTACCAGGACCTCTTTATGTTTTGCCTATGTCTGTTTTTATTTGGCACCATTGTTACATTTTCATCATGATTCTTTGAGATATAAAGAATATTTTAACTTGCATTTGTCCCACACTGCAGAGCTAGCCTGTCTTAGCATATTATTTGAAGGCATGTGTCATCCAGTTTAAAATATAACCCGCACTGAAATTAATAAATAATCATACAATATCCCAAAGTAGTTTCCTGCTATGAGTCTATGATGTGATAACACCATCACATTTTGTAGGTCAAGAACAAGGAGGAATAGGTGGCCAATCTTTCCCTCATTTTGACAAGCGACGAGCCTAGGCATCGAAACTTGCACCCGACTGTGGTGATGACATTAGTAACCCAGTTTATTATTAGCCTTGCTAGCACGCCCGCCTTACATCATTATAATTCTATGAAAACATCCTATTTTTTTAACTGTTAAAAAGTTTTTAAAAAAGAACCACTTTACACACATTTGGCATGCAGTGCTAGACCCATGTTTTTATAGACCAACTGGCACTCGGTGGGTGGTCTGATCAGTATCTGGCCAACCAGCTTTACTTTCCAAGACATTTCCTTGTACCTATTTTAGGATAGGTTGACCTGGAAGCCTAGATTAATTAAACAAATTTATCTCATTGCAATGGAGATAACCAATGGCAAACTCTTCTCTTCCCCCCCCCCCCCCCCCTTTTAACTGTCAACACCAGCATTTTACAGCTGTCTTTGATTTCTTCGCGCCCGCTCACTTATCCCGTAAGTTACCAATGCGGTGAGAACCGCTTCCAATTCTAGTGGCAAACTACTGAACATAAAACTTGCCCAAACACAAACAGCCAAAACATGCTTCGACTGCTACGTGCTGTAAAGGATATGTAGCTAACATGATCTCAGTGCAGATTCAAGCTCATGACCAGATCGGCAGGCAGGTGTCTAGCCACTACACTAACGTAGCTGTTGTTCACTTACTTGAGTGTTGTCTGTGGGAACAACAGAAGAATGTTAAACTCATGTTTTCACTCATCAGACAAGGAATTAATTAAAAGGGAGCAGTATATCCTGGCCATGAAAAAGTTAGAGATGGAACTTCCACAGCCGTTGGATCCTGAAGCCAAGGCAACATTATTATGCCAGTTTGCACACTGCTATCAAAAACAGGTGAGTAGAGTTATGGTTTCATTCTTTGATCTTGTTTTCCTGTTGTTGGGCTTTACATTTTGTTATTTACACTAAGTTTTAAAAATAAATCCTGATTAACCTTTGAGGTAATATTTTAGATGTTATAAGTCATGACCTGGATACATTCTAATTTGCCTCTCTACACATGTATAGTTCCAGTGCAGGTCTTACACAACCCACAGGTTATTGGGCTTGGAGAGGGGAAGGAGAACTCTGCAACACAATTCCCATGGAGGTGATCTTTGGTACTGGGTTGGGGGAAAAGTCTCTGCACTAATCTCACGCCATCTCCTTGACTTTAAGTTTGCTTATTGTTTACTGTTTTATCCGCCGCAACGGGTTATATAACTATAAATACAAACATTGATTTGAATAGTTTGTTAAATTTATTGATTCTGTTTGCTTGTATTTATTGTAATCCTACTTACATTGTTGTTAAACCAATTGAGGAGAGAGTGTGAAGCAATTCTTCTTAGTTATTTAGCAGATTATTTGTTATTTATTCTTACATTTTTTTTTCACAAAATGATATACTTCTTTGCCTTTTTTTTCTTTGATATTTATTGCCGCTTCTCTCTACCTTAGTGTGTGACTGTAACTTGTTATCGTCTTATATTATTGTTACATTTGCATTTAATGCATAATTGAAATGTCTAGCAAGTTTGAACATTCGATCAGTAAACTTGGTCTTTGATTAGGCCATCTCTGTATTTACTATCATCTAGACAAGCTGAAATTGAAACGAGAAAAAGAGTGTTGAGATGCTACATAGAACCTGTACTTTTATATGGATGTGAAGCTTGGACAATGAGCAGCCAGGCTGAAAAACATCTGATGGCTGTAGAAATGTGGTTTCTGAGGAAAATGCAAAGAATACCATGGACAGCCAGAAAGACCAATGAACAAGTCCTTCAAGAAACAAATGAAGATCGTAAACTGATCAGAGACATTAGACGTAGACAGTCACAATTTTTTGGGCATGTTATGAGAAGAAATGATTTGGAGAACTTGGTGACAACTGGTAAGATCGAGGGGAACAGACCAAGGGGAAGACCTAGAAACAAGTATCTGGATGGCTTGGCCTTGTGGCATGGTCGAGACAAAAACACGGAACTGATCCACGACTCTGTTGATCGAGTGAGATGGCAGAACATGACCGCCCACGCTTACCGGCATGGCACATGATGGATGGATGGAGACAAGCTGTCCCACTGATTTTTCCAGTTTTTATGATGATCTCCATTTCCTTTCTTCTCATAACATTGGACAAATGGCACCTATACTAAAAAACAAACATGTATCAATAACTACTAAGAAAGCACTTTACAACACAATCTTCCTACCAGCTCTATGCTACCAATGCCAAACCTGGACAATGACAGAAAAAGAGAAAAGAAAAATCACAACAGAAATGAGATTCCTGAGAAGAATATTCAATGTATCAAGAAGAGAGATAAGATCAGAAATGAAGAAATCAGGACTAAAGTGGGGGTTATAGCAGCACTAGATTTTATTAGAAAGCAGCAAGTCAAATGGTTTGGCCATGCAAGTATGTTACCATTCAACAGCATACCACAACAACCAATAATGTATAGACCAGATGGAAACAGAGGAAGAGGCGGACCACGTAAACATTGGACGGAGGGAATAGCAGAGTCCATGGGAATATCGATATATGAAGCCCATAATCGGGCACCCTCATGATGTTTATACTTCACCTCAACACCGCAAGGTACAAGAGGAACATGATGAGATGAGATGAGATGAGTGTCATTCTTATTGTTTATAATGTTCTAGTTTATAATGACCATTGCTTCTATGCTCTTCCTAGTTTGTTCATTCATGTTCCATGATTCACTGCTGCACAGCAAAACATGGTCTATATAACATTTCAGCACTCTATTTCTTACATTCAATGATAGTAACTTATTGCATAAGATAGTTTTCATTTTCTGAAATGCAGCTTTTGCTTGACCTATTCTGCTCTTAATCGCTGTCATGCATCATCCATCTGATATTATAATTGCTGCTAGTTATTTAAATTTATCAGCTTGATTCCCAGTTTAGAATCCAAATGGCAAATTAAATAGAAGAAAACCTAAAACACATGGAGAAGAGAAGTAGAAACAGAAAGGGATAACATTGAAAGGACATGGAGGGCGCTGCATGAAATGGTGAATGGTAGGACAGCGTGGAGTGAGTTGAGGGCCTGTGCCCCAGTAACGGATAAAGGGTGAAAAGAAGAGAAGTAGCAGCAATGTAAATAGGATCACTTAGATGCAGAGTGGCATGAAAATAATTGAAGAAATTAATCTAGCATAGAAATTGAAGAGCACCTGTTACATACCTCCGCTCTACAGGAAACATGTAAACCATATGTGTTGTGATCAGATTTCTTGTTACTGTTTCTGATTTAGGGCTGTCCACAACTGGCCATACAGACATACAAGGATGCTTTCTGTGTTTATAAAGAACACCATTCTGTCCTGCTGCACTTAGCAGATGTCTATGAGATAGTGGGACAGCAGGATTTAAAACTGGATATTCTGAATTTGCTAGTAAAGGTAAGAACTTGTTATAATAGTTTGTTGTGGGAGGCAGGATAGGGGTATCTCCTATCAAAGGAGAGTAAGGTGCCTTCTCTAGCCTAAGTGACATTCATGATTAAGGTTTTAAAAAAAAAGTTAGTTGCATATCCTTTACATGATGTAGCAGTCAACCCCAGCATTTTTTGGCTGTTCATGATTCCTGGGCAAGTAGTTTGCCATTGGTTTCTGAATGACGGGCACCCATATCATTTCATAAAAACTAATGGAAGGTGGTCTGCTGCCAAATCACCCGCAGCTGTGTTTCAAATGTGGAATACGGGATTACAAACTGCATCCATAACTCCTTCACCAAGGAGTCCGTGATTAATTTGGGGTTCTTTCTTCTTCTGCTGCGTTCATCTGGAGTTTTTTTTTCAGACGTGACTGCGTTGTGCCTGTTTACAGCAGAGCTGTGTTCTTGCGCCATAGGCCGACACATCCGACTTCTGCGGGCATTTGTTGACCGGGTTAACCTTCCCGGATTTGGGGTTCCTATTTAGCCCTCCTGTGGAAATATGGTTTCTGAGTTAATGCAAAGAATGCTAAGGATGGAAAGAATAACCAGTGAGATAGTTCTTCAAGAAACAAATGAAAACCGTAAATTGATTAGAGAAATTAGATGCAGACAGTCAAGATATTTTGGCATGTTATGAGGAGAAATAAACTTGAAAACTTGGTCACAACTGACAAACTTGAAGGAAAAAGGGCTCTTTGTGGCTCTTTGCAGAAATAATTACTCAGTAATTCACATTTTCATAAACTCTAAAGCAGGAGAGTTCAATATCTGATTTGACTACAAATTTCAAGCGAACAAAAGAAGAAGAGGACTACATGGAGGAAAAGTGCTGTCGAAATTTATGATATGGCAAGACCTCAGCAAAAGAGATTTCTAGAAGTATTTTAGCTTGACAATAACAGCTAAATTGAGTTAGATGATGCTGGTGAATATGGAATTGTCAGGTCTGGTCTTAGTTTAAGTAAACACATGATGTTAGCAAGGCAGGCACAGGGCCTGAAGATAACGGCCATAGAGATAATCAAGGAATTTATGGAGCCAATAGTTTGGTTCAGTTTTAGGCCTTTCAATTCAAAATAGATATTTGAGTTTAATTTCTTTTCAGTTTTGCTTAGAGCCACAATTAGTGTTTCAATATTTATTCCTGATAGGTGCTGTCAGCCAAATCTGCAAGAAATGAGAAACCTGTGTTTACAACAGACTTTGAAGCTATTGTTATATCTGTGTTTCAAGTTATGCCAAAAGTCACCCTTGTAAGTGCAGTCCATCGCCTTGCCAAGTGCTGCACTCAGCTTCATAGGTAATGATGTTTGTATTTCGTGATCCACTACAGCCATATCTGGAAGAATTTTTGATTCACGTTAAAATATTTATTGTTGTTGTTGCGTATTCTCACTTTGAACTCAAGCTACTACTTGTGTACACTGGGCTGATTTTTGTGTATGTATTAGCTTTCTCTAATACCAGTGTCCCTTGCAATCGGACAAACCCACTCCGACTTCTGAGGTACTTGTAATTTATGTCCCCAAGTCAAGGACGAGAAGTCAACATTTTAGTTCAACTGACGTGAAGGGGTTAAACCCGCTATCTTGGCATCAGCTGAAGAGTGAACGCCCTTATCCATTTGGTCATATGATCCAGAATCTCATTTTGTGAGATAAAAAAAAGAGATCCAGTGATAAAAAAGAACATGTCCTTTACCAAGAACCTGCTATGAATCTGTGATGTAATAGAATTATCACATTTGGTAGGCTTGAATGCATGGAGAAATAGGTAACCAGTCTTGTCCTCTGTAAGTGGATGATGAACACAAGCATCAAACTCTCGTCTGGCTGCACTCATGACATTATCAGTGTAACCCAGTTATAATTAGGTCCAGTATAATCAGCAGCAAGCTTTGCTTAACATACATAAAGCATGTAGATGTCTTTGGGAAAAGCATGGATAATGCCTGAAACCATTTTGCAAAACAGATGAACAGAGAAATAAAAAGCATGTTTAAACAACAGCAAAATTAGAGCTTCTAATGTCAGAGGTGTGAAATACACACACAGAAGCTAATAAGGACGTTAGGAAGTAGATAAGGGCGATAAAAGACAGTATTTAGATGGCCTAGCAGAAGTAGCATGGAAACATCAGAGACAAAGAACCACAAGGAAAATAGCAGGAAAATATAACTACCCAAGTGGACCTTTTCAAAAATAGTAATAGGAAATTTATCTTCAACATTATATATCAAATGAACAGAGGGACACAGAGGTGTTTCCAAGGCACCAGGGCCAGGTTATATACTGGCCAAGACCTATTGACGCGTCCTCGTCGAGCGTCCTGGGCAACAGGTTCCTTCGGGGTCCTGGCTAAAGTCAGTAGGATCGCTGATTCCTCCGAAGTCGGAGAGTATCTGCCTGTACAGCGAGGAACCACCAGTCTGCACACCAATAAGCCAGACATGGGACAACGGATACTCACGCAAACCTCAGGTCTTGTATGACATCACACTGATGCTGGACAACAGGATGCTTTAATCTGACATACAGGACTTCGCGTTGGAGCTCAAGCCAACAAACACAAACAAGCAAGCAAGCAAATGAACAGAGATACTTCTGAATAGACCAGTCTCACACAAAAGATCATTAACTTAATCAAGGCAACATAGAAGGACATGAAGAGTTTTTCATGAGAGAAAATTAATAGATATGCTCAGAATAAAGTGTGTCGCAAAGATGCCTGTTGCTGCCTTTATTATTCTTGCTGACTTTACTTGTATACTGGATTTTTAAAAATAACAATAGCTACCATCAGAAATAGAATTAAGTTGACTGAGACAGAGTAGCTTAATGATCTGGACTTTTCTGACAACATTGCCTTCCTGTCCCACACTTGAAATCAGAAGCAAGATAAACACACTCGATGGGAGAGCACAACAATTAGGCCTAAAATTTCTTCGGGGAAAGACAGATAATGAGAATAAATCAAGCAAATGATAACCCTACTTTCCTTGACTTAGCTTCACATCAAGATGTGGAATCATACATATGGAAGCAATGTATGTCTTTACTGTTGTGCCAAGCATTTTTCACTACTGTTTTTATTAGTCTGTTTGAATAAAATATTTTTCTATTTAAAAACTTTTTTTCCCCAGCTTTATTTAAAATGCTTTTATAATTATGTAGTTAAGTAAAAAAAAAAACACTATAGTAAATTACCCATTTTCACACCTTCAGATATATTAGGTATATGCAGTTATCCCTGTTTTTTTATAAATCAGACGAGACACATGTGATGAATATCACTCCAGCTGCCTTTATTCCCCAGAGTATTTCCTGACACTCATTTTAGGCCAGCTCTGCCTGGGAATTCTTGTCATTTAAAAATAATGCCCGCCTCTGTGGGGTTTTGAACATATGACCACCAGGCCAGCATTCTAGCCACTACATTATTGCAGCTCCCAAAGGCCAGTGCACTGTCTAAAATTAAAGTAACAATTTTTGGTGTTTGCTCACTTTGAACTCAAGCGTAATCCATACATGTGCTGCTACCAATATTAGTTGCCACTATTAAGGAGTGCACTGGACTGATTCTGCATGTGGGCCAGCTTTCCCTATGACCAGTGTTCCTCACCACCAGACTAACCCATGCCATCTTCTGAGGTAAAAGTAGCATGTAATTTCTTGAGTATGTTTCATGTCAGAATATATGTATGGCCTTGTGCATTTGTTTCCTGCAGTTTTGTGTGCTCAGACATTTGCATACATACTATTATTATTAGAAACATCAGTATTAATATTGTATCTTATTGTGTTATTTTGCTGTGCAGATACAAGGAAGCTGCAGACCATTATCTAAAGTTGCTGGATTTGCTTAAAAATGTAGAGAATTTTACATTGGTGAGTTTTCATATCATGCATGTTTGTTGTTGTTGTTTTTTACCAGGTGTTTTTGTTTGGCCATGTCATTATAAAACCAAAAAGGTCTCTTTTACATAGCTTAATGTGCTTTGGGCAGATTTTGCTAGATATTTTTGTATATGCCAGTCGGTACTCATGGGTGAAGGTGTCAGTATTCATGACAGCTTCCTTTACTTCCCATGACATTTCCCAGTACCTACAGAGTGTATGTTTAATGACTGTGCAGTGTTTGAAAATGTTGCTGGTCCAAGTTTTGTATTTTCCTGTTATGCTGCATGAACTTTACAGAGGGTGAACACAAAACTTGGACCGGCAATATTTTCAAACACTGCACAGTCATTAAAAATACAACCTATAATTTAGACTCAGTCGACCTGTGTCACACCATTACGCTACCATGGCTCTCTCCTTGCCGTTATGTTTGTACCTTAAAGTTTTTTTCCTTCGTTGGAATCAAATGTAGATCTTAACTTCTTGAAACTTAATTGTGGCATTTATGGTAAAAATCATGTGATCATTAATATCTAAATAAGTCTTGAGGATCAGAGTTATTTAGTTAGTTGCATATCCTTTACAGGACGTTGCAGTCAACCCCAACATTTCTTGGCTGTTTGTGATTTATTGGTAAGTTTACGTTCAGTAGCTTGCCATCGCTTTCTGATCAACCAGCTCTCCTACCAATGTATGGAAACCAATGCACGGTGATGTACTTCCAGATCGTCCACAGTTGTGTTTGGACATGGAATTGCGAATTGCGTACGTAATCACTTCACCACAGCACCCGAGGTTCGGAGTACAATAATAAAATGTGTATGTTTGTTATATATATGTGTATGTTTGTTATATATATATGTGTATGTTTGTTATACAGTATATATGTGTATGTTTGATATATATATGTGTGTGTGTGTGTATGTTTGTTATATATATGTGTATGTTTGTTATATATATGTGTATGTTTATTATATACATTTCAGGAATCCACTTCCTGTGAGCCATTGCTACACACTGATGTAAAGGAACTTGTGGTGGAAACTATTGAAACACTAGCTCTTGCCCAACGCAACAGTGAGTGCCTGTCACTGTGTGACGAGTTTTATCCCATCTTGTCCACTGATGGCACGCTGCCCCATTTGTCACAATACATGGAAGTAGTCACTAACAAAGAAGACAGTGCACATTCCCAGCACAGCTTCTTTAGCCATTCTCAGCATTCCGAGTCTGCTGATGAAATGATGAATTGTTCAGTTCAACACCAAGAATCCTGTTCACCATTTTCACCATCGGCCAAGCAGAAATGTAACAACAGTGCCTTCTTATCATCTGGAATTCTTGAAAATGTAATCAGCTTATCAAGAAAAAGATATAGATCAACTTCATTTGATCAAGATGTAGATTCACAAAAGAATATTGATGAAGACGTCTGGTGGTCCAGATCGCTTCCTGTAAGGTTGTTGCTGAGTAAAGCAGATGCCTTGGTGGCAATCCAGGGTTTTACAGATGAAATTGTAGTGTGTTTAAAAATGTGAGTATGTTTTCTTTTTGCAGTTATACATATGAGGTCTTAAATCAGTCAGTCATGTGCTATGTCCATAATTAAGGTTGTCTGCAATGGATCTTCAATACTTTCTGTTTCTCCTTTGGCTGTACACTCAGACAGCTGTTCATCCATCTCGTGCTGTTATCTTCCAGCTAATACCATTGTCTACGTCTTAGTCCCCTGCCTTTGACTTTTGCCTATAGTAATCTTCTTGTTTGTACATCTTCAGACGCCAACATGAATATATCCAAAGAAAACAGCAGTTAACTTGAGCTTACTGCCATCTTCGTAGTGTGTCTTAGAGAAAGTAAGCTTTAGACAACAGTAGTTATCTCTGTTCTGCATATGTTGGATACTCCTGCAGCAAATGTTTAGCTGCTATTTTACCAGTTCCATGATTAAATTGATTGGTATCTCCTATCTTTAGTTTATTAAACATGTGATATTTTAGTCTATTGTGTCCTGTGGGGAGTCTGAAGATTGTTAACTTGTTCTCTTCTGTGGACCTTTTCTCTGGTATGATTTAAAAAAAGAGTATCATGTCTTTTAATGTGACCAGCATAATGTGAGGTCATACATAAAGTAGTTTTAAACAAACTAGAAATGAACAGAGAATTACTAAATGAGATCAAGAATTTTACAAATAAAATATTTCAGACACATAAAAAGACATAACTGGCTGCTGACACCCACTTTAAGGGGAAAGGTGCAAGAAGACAACAGTTTAAACTGAAAGATAACATCAAGAGAACTCAAGGACAACATCAAGAGATGAATTAGGAAGAGGATAGCCTGTACCATTTTGGCAAGAGGCAGAAGGCCAGAGACAGGAGGTCACAGACAGAAGGCCAGAGACTGAAGGCCAGAGACAGGAGGTCACAGACAGAAGGCCAGAGACAGGAGGTCACAGACAGGAGGCCAGAGACAGGAGGTCACGGACAGAAGGTCAGAGACAAAAGGCCACAGACAGAAGGCCACAGACAGGAGGCCACAGACAGAAGGCCACAGACAGGAGGCCACAGACTGAAGGCCAGACACAGAGACAGGAGGCCACAGACAGAAGGCTAGACACAGAAGGCCAGAGACTGAAGGCCAGAGACAGGAGGCCACAGACAGAAGGCCACAGACTGAAGGCCACAGACTGAAGGCCAGACACAGGAGGCCACAGACAGAAGGCCAGAGACAGGAGGCCACAGACAGAAGGCCAGAGACAGGAGGCCACAGACAGAAGGCCACAGCCAGACACAGGAGGCCACAGACAGAAGGCCAGAGACAGGAGGCCACAGACAGAAGGCCAGACACAGAAGGCCAGACACAGAAGACTAGACAGAAGGCCACAGACAGGAGGCCACAGACTGAAGGCCAGACACAGGAGGCCACAGACAGAAGGCCAGAGACAGGAGGCCACAGACAGAAGGCCACAGCCAGAGACAGGAGGCCACAGACTGAAGGCCAGACACAGAAGACTAGACACTGAAGGCCAGACACAGGAGGCCACAGACAGGAGGCCAGAGACTGAAGGCGCTGGAGATTAATGGCATTCCACTTTTATTATGACAATAACAACTGGAGGTCAGCATGGCTAAATGGATAAGAGCACTTGTTCTCAAACACCCAGTGTGCTGATGCCGAGGTCAGGGGTTCAATCCCTACAACGGTCAGTTGGACTAAAATGTTGACTTCTCATCCTTGACTTGGGGGCGTAAATTACAAGTATCTCTGAAGTCAGGGTGGGTTTGCCTGAGGGTGAGGAACACTGGTAACAGGGAAAGCTAATCCATATGCAAAATTCAGTCCAGTACTACTAGAAGTAGTAGCACACATATAGACTATGCTTGATTTCAAAGTGAGCAGTTGCAAAAAGCAAAATGAAGAAGATAGCTATTGACATGATGTGAAATGTTTGCTACTTCTTCATTTTACCATCGACAGTTTTGTAAACAAGCCTTTGCTAATGATATTCTGCAGCCATTAAATACATTTTCATTTCTTCTTCAAATATATGTCTTTAAGTAGATGTTGCAGTTAATTTGATTCTTTGTTATAGAATGTCACTTTAACTTATTTAGTTGTATGTTGTTTGTTTTTCATTTATATACTGTGCGTTATTAGTTACATTTTATGGGACAACTTGGAAACAAATTGACACTTATACTAAACAGTTAATATTTTAATATTCAGCATTTTGAAAAGCAAATATTGGGATTTGTTGCTGTTTTTCCTTTATGATGTTTGTTTTGTGTGTGTGTGTGTGTTTTATTTTTAGATGCCAAACATTATTGTTAAAATGCTGTTTTATTTCTGCTTTAAATGTTTCAGGGCCTACAAGTTAATGATGACTTCAGAAGCATCTATTTTTGTTGAAGACAAAGAGAGTTTGTACTCAACAAGCCAACCACCATTCAAAAAATGCAAACGTGCAAATTCAGACAGCCGAACATCAGAAGGATCAAATAACACAGCAAGAGAAAAGCTTTCAGAGCATATAAAAATTTCTTCTGAATTCAGAGTATCTGGAACGTGGACATACTTTATGGTAAAATTAGCCCTGAGAATGGCAAAGATATATTTGGAGAGACACCAGATGGTATCAGCGCTCAATTCTTGCCACTTAGTTTTGCAGCTGGAGCCATGTAAGTTTTGTGGTATTTCTGTTTGTTTCTCTTAGTTTTAGCTTCTTTGTTTTTACTGACTATAACATTGGTAGGTGCATAGATTTCTGCCTAGCATTTGATACTTTTATGAAGTTTGTGTTGCTGCTACTGTTTTTTTTATTTTTCCACATATATATATATATATATATATATATATATATATATATATATATATATATATATATATATATATATATATATATATATATATATATATATATATATATATATATTTCTCTGTCTTCCTCTGCCACTCTTGTCTAGTAGTTTTCTATATAGGGACAATTTTTCCATTCCGTCTCATATGTTGCTATACCCCATACAATCAATTTGTCATTTCCTTATGGTTATAATGAGTGAGAGCCATGAAAGTCTACGCCAGCTGGCAGGGCAATTGATGATGATGATATGATGAGATCCATGAACACCTCCACCAGCTGGCAGGGCACTTGATGATGATGATAAAATGAGTGGTTTTGTGACAGTTACAGCGATAAATAAATAAATGAAGGTCAGCATGGACTTAGGATAAGAGCAATCACTCTTAAACTCCTGGTGTGCTGATGCCGAGTTAGTTCAACCCCTACATCAGTCAGTGGGACTAAAATGTTGAATTCTCGTCCTTGACTTGGGGATGTAAATTATAAGTACCTCAGAAGTCAGAGCTAATCCACATGCAAAAATCAGAAATCAATTCAGTGTACAAGATGTAGTAGCACATGCATGAACTACATTTGAGTTCAAAGCCATTAAACGCTCAAAAAAAAAAAAAAAAAAAATTGTTACACCTACTGTAATACACATTTTGTAAGAAGCTGTTACAGTGAGGGCTAGATGGCTTCATTTAGCAATCTCATCATATATGGTAAAATAGATTGAAACTTCCCTGAAATAATCTGTCTGAAACTTCCCTGAAATAATCTGTCTGTATGAAATAGAAAAACAGAACCACGGAAGTCATGGTTCTTTGAAGAAGAGGCAGGTTTCAACCAATATGACAGTGGAAATAGGACATCCTGGGCATAAACATGCATGAGGCAAGGGAACTGGTGAAAGATGGAGAATCCTTCTGGCAGATTGTGATGAGAGTGACCACGTACAAGGGATTTGCTTCATGATGAGGAAGGATAGAGGATGAATCAAGTGCAGTAGTGAACATTTGCTGCTTTCACTTACAGATGAAACAATGAAAACCAAACTTCCAAAACATTAATATAATATCATATGCAGAACTATAATAGTAGTATTTTTTTTTAGCTAAGCATCATTTCTCTTGCTTCTCTACCTGCCTTTTCTACCATTGATATTTCCCGTTGTCACAATATTTTCCAATGCCTCTCGCTTCGCTACACGAGTAAAGAACGCTGTCTCCTTATATTTTATATAATGTTCCTCCTTCATTAGCCTTTTCTGAGCATAGATTGATGGCTACTTAGGCAGTCCAATGTATTCACAACATTTGTTTCAGAAAAACATCTCCATTACCTCCATGCACATTCTAATCTGTTCATTCACATTCCACAATGCACTGTCATACAGTAGAAGAGGTTCTATATAACATTTCTGGCACTCAATGACAGTGACTATTTAAACTATTGCAGATAATATTTTCGCCCATTATCTGAAAACTGTCACACTGCAAAAGTTAAACCTTCAGAAATACAAAGCATCTACACAATGGCTGCAGGAGAGAGGCATTAACTTGACCTCAGCTGAGACTACCTTACCGCTGATCGTTGATGAGAAGCAAAAGGAGATCAGGTAAAACTCTTGTACAAACATCCAATACCTTTACTGAGTATTGATTGTTTTGTCATATATGGTTACTTCTCCTTAATGGACAAGAGACAAGTAATTAATTGAGGTGGCTATTTTCAACCGTTTGAGATTGGTGGTCACTAGTTTCACAAATTACTTTTCTTTTCTGATTTCTTGAGGTTGTCATCATCTCTTCTCTTCCTGTAACTCCGGATATGGATCATATGCGTGCATGCTTGCTTGCGTTCGCTGGCTGTGAACTCCAGCACGAAGTCCTGTATGTCGGATGGTAACATCCTGTTAACCAACATCAGTGTGATGTCATACCAGACTGAGGTTTGTGTGAGTATCCGTTGTGCCATGTCTGGCTTATTGGTGTGCAGACTGGTGGTTCCTCGCTGTGCAGGCAGATATTCTCTGACTTCGGAAGAATCGGTGATCCTACTACGTTAGCCAGGACCCCAAATGGACCTGTTCCCCAGGGCGCATGACTAGGACGTGTTAGTAGGTCTTGGCCAGTATAAAATTTGGCCGTGGTACCTTGGAAACACCTCTGCGTCCCGAAGGCATCAGTAATCAGAGTCCTCCACCACTCTCTGTCTTCAGCAGTGTGCACAAGTGGAAATACCACATGCTGTCTATTCTTTAATATTAGGAGGTTGATATGGCTGAGATTTCACGGCGAAGTGATCAAGCTGTTTAACTCAGGCTCCGAAGGTTGTGGGTTCGATTCCAGGCCGCGTCTTCAGTTCACGAGTTAAATTTTTCGGTGACTCCTGTGGGTCGTCGCTAGAGCTTCGGAGTTCGTGCTTTGTGCGACACTTTCCGCGCTGCGGAAAGAGACCGAGCCTTATGGGATAAAACCTGGTGCAATGAAGTCGACCCTGTCGACTTTTTTTAAGCGACTTAAACTTTCTCTTCTGACCGCATTGTAGTGCTTTGTTCCACATGCTGGTCAGTTTACTTCTTGTCTTTGACTTGGGGATGTCAATTACAAGTATCTCTGAAGACAGAGAAGGGTTTGCTTGATGGCGAATGACACTGGTAATAGGGAAAGCTAACCCACTTGCAAAAATTAGTCCACTGCACGTACTAGTAGTAACAACTAGTAGTAGTAGTGCATTTAGCATTTCTTCAGGAATCCCGTGCCTAGCTTGGTCATCTCTCAATGCCTGCTAAATTGCAGCCATAAGCTAACAATAAATTATTACTCAAATATTTAGAGTCTTTAGCCGTTAAGCAGTTCCAATCAATTATGTGCAGTATGAAAGACTTTTATCATTTGCGATTACCGTGGTGATAACTCTACATTTTAAGAATATCTGTGACTGTGTTTTAAGTATTTCAGTCAAAGTATACTTCATGTATTCACTTCATATAATATGTAACACCTGCAGAAGTCGGATGTGTCGGCCGAAAGGCGCAAGTATCGCAGCTCTGCTGTAAACAGGCAACTACGTCCGAAAAAACACTGCGGATGAACGCAGAAGAAGATGATGTAACACTGCAGTATGCTTGTGATGACATGTAGTAACATATGCCAGGCAGTAAATTGTGCAAATTATTGTTTGTGGGTTGTGTGTTTAAACTTCGTGATTTGTTCATTTACCTTCAGTGATTCACTGTCATCTGTAAAAAATGTTCTATGTAATGTTTCAGCAACATCTATACAGATCAGTAAAGAAAATACTTCCATCAGTAGTGAGACATGAAAGTTCTACTTGGTTTTGTTCTTCTTCTTCTTCTGCGTTCATCCGGAGAGTTTTTTGGGATGTGATTGCGTTGTGCCTGTTTACAGCAGAGCTGCATTCTTGCGCTATTAGGCCGACACATCCGATTTCTGCGGGCATTTGTTGACTGGGTTAACCTTCCCAGGGCTACTTGGTGTGAGCATGTCACTTGTCATCACTTCTGTTCAATAACAATAATCCCGGGGACATCGAAGGCAAATAGAGAAGAGGAAGGCAAAGAAAATCCTAGACAGAATATCAAAGGATGTACAGACAATGGTATTTGTATCCAGATACATATTACTAAGGATAGCCAACAATGCAGAACCCTGGGTATTGATCCTTCTATCATAGCACTCCTACAACCCATGAGGGTTAAGGGTTGATAATGATGCCAGTTGTGGAATATCCATTTGAGCAGAATAGCTTATTGTTATTAATGTAAATGTTATGTATGTTTAGTAGTCAATGTCAATGGCTAGGAGGTAGCAAACTGTGTTCGAAATCAGCTGCAGGCCATTTAGAAGCAGACAGCCTTGCATCAATGTTTAACAGTGGTGTGAGCGTCAGTCATTCAGAAAGCAATGGCAAACTACTGAATGTAACATTGCCTAGTAAATTACAAACAACCAAAACATCCTGGGGTTATTTTCGACATCCCATAAAGGTCAGGCAGTTAATTTTAGTAGTTGAAATATATGTTTTTGTTATATTTTTGGTCTTTGAAAAATGTGCATATTTTTGTGTTCTCAGAGAAAAACAGTGTGAAAAAAAAGCACACAGCGATCCATGGTGGAAAATAAGTGAACTGTGTTTGCTACACTTGGATCTTGCCAGTTTAAACTACATTAGTGAACACAAGCAGAGCCAGCTCAAGGCATCCTGATGTATAAATGACCTCCCAAGATGCTCCCTTGAGAGCTAGTAATTTCACTTGAGTGACCGAAGGTTAAATAAATTATCATAAATTGTGACTAGGAAACTAAACAAAAAGAAAGAAATATACAGACTGTATTATCACAGACAAGACCACCGTTTGTTACTCTTTTTTATTGACTATAGACCAGATTGTGAAAATAATAATAACTACAACAAAAAATAGCATTTATTCAACTCATGGTAAAACAGCTTAATGACTGGACTCTAAGCTAAGCAGCTTAATGGTTGCTGGCTCTATTAGATATGAGTAAATGACACAACTGGAAAAATATTGCAGTGATGTTAAAACATAAAGGACCATGGTTATTGTAATAACTAGGACAGAGTTTTCTTCTTCTTCTTTCTTTCTTTATAACCTTCTTCTTTCTCCCCCTCCTCCTTTTACTTATTCTTTGTTTTGCAGCTGCCATCCGCTGGAAATGCTAGTAACTGTATTGTAAATATTGTAGATTAAGTTACGCTTCCTGTATATATTCCTGGTCTACACAGATGGGTCTGCACAAAATGCTGTTCGAAATGGAGGATTGGGAGTGTACATAGAACACTCAAATAAAACTAGGGACACAGCCGGAGCACCGACAGGAAATAGCAATAGCAAGATAGCAGCAGAGAAAATATTGAATACAACCATGGTACACAACCTGTGGTACTAGTGACAGATGCAAAATCAGTACTTGAGGTGCTCCTGTCTGAGAAATTGCCAGTATTACAGACACTACTTTCTGAACTAGGCAGCCATTGTCAGGTCACCATTCAGTGGATATCTTCTCTATTGTGGAATGCCTGGAAACGAGAGAGCTGATTAACTAGCTAAGGAAGGAGCAATGGAAGAACAATCTTATGTGTCTGTTATATACCACCAACAGAAAAGAATGATATAAACATTCAGAAAGCAACCAACACCAACTCAAGATGATTACCACTTTATGGACAGACCAGAGCAAATCATTATTCTATGCCCCAGAACAGGAGACAATAGATTATGCAACCACATGTATACAAAATTCAAGATTGGTGAATCAGCCATGTGCACATGTGGTTTGGCACCACAGACAGCAGATCACATACTCCAAAAAATTACTGCTCAAAATACGACATATCTAGACAAACCGTCTGCCTAGAGAAACAACAGTGGAAGATAAACTATATGGACCACTGAGTGAACTAAAAATGACATAGAAATGCATACAAGGAGCAACATTGCAGTTATAGACAACTTTCAAGTGAGCGAAAGAAGAATAAGACAGGCTCTCCTGCAATAAACACCATCCATTTACTATCACTATGAACCCCCAGGCACTTCTTTTGCTTCTTAGTACGGAGTCATCTGTATAGATGGTTGCAACAGACTGTTGCTGATCTAACTGTAACTTCAGGGCCAGTAATAGAAAGAAATATGTTACCTTTACCGTGCAGTTGATTCCCCTGAAATATAGCCCTGGACAGTTTTTTTAAATTTTGTTTTATGCGTTTGCTTGCTTTGAACTCATATGTAGTCCATATTCATGCTGCTAGTTCTCGCTCACTGGGCTGTTTTTTTCCCCTGTATGAATTAGCTTTCTCTATTACTAATGTCCCTTGCCATCAGGCTTTTATAATTTGCTTACCTAGCAACCCTTGCATCCTTTGATTGGAAAAACCCGGCCTACCTTTCCTATCATGGGTGACCGCCAGTTTACTTTGTCGCCCATTAGTCCAGGTCCGTGAACTTCCAAATAAAAAAAAAATCATTGGTCAACACCCTTTAGGTAGTCACTCACTTCACTTCGACTTCAGGGGTACTTGTAATTTATGTCCCCAAGTAAAGGACGAGAAGTCAACATTTTAGTCCAACTGACCAGTGTTAATAGTCATGATGCTTTGGATTCTTCTTTGTACACCATCTGACGTCAATCTGAATATATTTTTATGGGTCATCTCTAGAGCTATGGAATTCATGCTCTGTGCGACACTTTCGGCAAGACGTTTTGCGTAAAGAGACTAAATCCTATGGGATACAAACCGGTGCAATTAAGTCTAACCTTTTGCCTCTAAACCTTTTTTTTTTAAAGTCAAGTGTCCTGAGCTATCTAAAGGAACAAAATGTTCATTTACAGGGGAATTGTGGATACGAACAGGGCGGGCGTGCGTTTCTGTCTGTGTGTGTTTGTCAGGGCTATCTAGAGGAACACAAAGTTCACTTACAGAGGAAATGAGGATACGAGCAGGGCGGGCGTGCGTTTCTGTCTGTCCGTATGTGTATGTTCGTCTGTCTGCCGAATGATATATACCTGTATGGCATTATCGGGACAAGAACACTGACTTGTTTTAAAAATGCTGATCGTGTGAGATGGCTAACCCTGTCCGTCACCACAAACCTGTATGGCACATTGTAATGGTGAGTATAGACAAGAAAATAAAATTGCGTGTCTATTAGCAGAATGTTGTGATCAATCCTAGGTTGATTGTCTAACCAATTTTATGTACAATTGTTATTTTGTTTTTGTTTTTTTTTGGAGGTGGGGGGGGGGGGGTCTTTCTGTACCCCCGGGAAGGTTAACCCGGTCAACAAACGCCCGCATAAGTCGGCGTAAAGGCGTAGTATCGTAGCTCCACTGTAAACAGGCATGACGCAATCACATCCGGGGGAAAAAAGACTCCAGATGAGCGAAGAAGAGGAAGCTTTCTGAGCGAGAAGATAACGTTCACGGTGTATGGAACGACCGCATTAACCCGCCGTTAGCGCACAGGAAGTTTAAATGCCAGCGTGATAAACTCTCGGCCACGCTCACCTCAAACTGGTGTGAAGGACAATGCATTGTGCTATCTGTTTAAATGAATGAGTGTACATTGTCTTATGTTTATATACAGGCGTTCGTGTCACAAGGAGATTGCTTACATTACAGGCTTATACTTCCTCTCTACCTGCACAGCGCTCTCACCGCCTGTAGTATTCACCATCTCTCACCCTCTCTTCTACATTCTCTTACTGTTCTATCTCACTGCATCTACTCTCTCTCTCTCTCTCTCTCTCTCTCTCTCTCTCTCTCGCTCTCTGCATCTGCCCCCCTCTCTCTCTCTTTCTTTCTCTCTCACCTTAAACAGCATATTGAGTGATGTGAGCTTGGACCATAACTAATAACGTATTATTCTGGTTGACGTGAATTTACTTTAATTTCGAAGTCACTAATTAAACGCTCGAAAATGAACCACATTTTTGTTGTTTTCAATTTAGCAGAGAAAATGACCGGGTTTTCTTAGGATTTGGAGCGGACCCTTTTTATATGTTTGTGGAGAAATGTCTCCAGGGCCCTGTGAATATACAGTCTGATTATTTGATTATTTATTTTATTGTTCGCCTGCTTTAAACTCGAGCGGAGTCCACGCTGGTTTTTGCCCGGGGCTTGCTGGAGTGGTGGGAAGCGAACGGGCGGACAGATTGGCTTGGTCTGCGGCCTTTGATGGGGCGTTGGTGCGTAATAGGGCAAATTTGGTCGAAGCCCTTTGGAATCGTATGTGTAGTGCAGACGAGCGGGTGGATCGGAGAAAGTGGTGCTCCGGGGGTGGCCGGAGAATCTGACCGACACTCAAAACTCCGAGGAAACGTCAGACGGACACATAATCAGACTGCTGCTGGTACTATTATTAGTGGGACTCTTCGCTGGCTGTTGCAGATGATGACGAAGGGGGCTATGGGAATGTCCCGAGTGCTGCGATGTCAGTTCTTGACTCAACTTAACTCAACTCTGATGTTTAAGTCAAGTTGTTTGGTTCTGCTGTAATATACACTGTCTGCTAGCCCTCAAAGGTTTACGCTTGTGGTCCAGAGATTATAACTTTTGGGACTCATTTTGTTAATAAAGTTGTGTGACAATTTATGTGTTGAAAGTTCTGTGATTTGTTTACTGCTTTGTTTCTTAATGTCCATTTGGGGTGTTTATACTCTGTCAGTAGAACATGTAGTTTTAAATGGTTGCCTTTTGTGAAGCAAGGGGTGGAGTTTTATCGTGATTGCTTTGTAAATATATTTTCTTTGTTTCGTATGGCTGTCTAGGATGTCTTGTGGGGATTCCTAATTTGCATAATTGTGTTACATTCGTAATATTTGTGTTTTTCTGTTTCTTGAATGTTTCGTCGGTTGACCATGATGTCTTTGACCGCTCTACCTTGACCAGCTGAGATTTGGGCGACACCACAACAATAAAAGTCTAATGTCACTTGAAACCCCGGGAAGGCAAACCCGTAAAATGCCAGCTGAAGTCGAATGTGCTGGCCTAAGGGCGCAAATAAAACAGGCACAACGCAAAAACGTCCGAGTGAAATGTCTTTCGTAGTCGGAACAGCTCTGACTAACTAGTCTTCCGAATGTCCTTCACGTTCGGTAAAGCTCTGACTAGTTAGTTTTCCGATTGTCCCTCGTGCCAGGAACAGCTCTGACTGCCTAGTTTTCCGAATGCCCATCCTGTCCGGAACAGCTCTGACTAGCTAGTTTTCCGAATGTCCGTCGTGCCCGGAACAGCTCTGACTATATTGCCCTTCGGACACAACGACAAGTACATGTCCGAATCGAAAACTCGCTGAGTGGATACCATCTGCAGACCGGTCTGGTTTGTGCGGGAACGGCCCGTGGCGAACGAAATGCGCAATATATTGAAATGAAGGATTAAAGCAGCCATAAACAGGACGTGGCGATTCCCAGAGTGAGCCCAGCACCAGAGCGCCATGTGTCGGTTCTGGAAGGCGTATAATGCCCATAAACTGTCGTTGCCTTCCCTCGAGGGATGACCGTGAAGTCTTCGACTGTTCCAACTTGACCAGCGGAAATGTGGACGCCACCACAAAAGTGAGAGTTCCACAAGAATGCTAACCTGGTCAAAAACGCACGCAAAAGTCGGATGAGTTGGCCCAAGGGTGCAAAACAACACACCGCAAGCACATTTGAAAAAACACTCCAGATGAACGCAAAGAAGAAGAATGTTTCGTCTACACAGCCAGTTCTGTGGTGTCTGTTTTGTTATTTTTTCGGTTCTCTATGTGGTTGGAGGCATATTGTAAATAAGCATATATTAACCCTTTGTTTTAGCAGTCTGCTTGTTGTGAGAGTTAGAGAACGTTTCAGAACAATTTGTTGTGAAGTATCTATGCCATCTTTTGATTCTGAGATGTAATGGAGATGCTTGTAATTTGTACATGTATGCCAACAATCTCTCAAAACGTACCCGTGAGAAAACATTTTGATGACCACTGTGTCGATAGATAAGACTTGAGTTCACCATTATGACGGCAAACTTGTCAAATCAAGAGCACAGAAATCTGTAGAAAAAATTTATGCTTATTATTTTTGGGACGCATAAATTGTCTCGCTAAAAGATTATCCGCTTCTTTTCAAAACTGTTATTGGACAGTACAATGAACATTGCAATGCACATCTCCTTATTATTCTAAAAGAGGGATGGCAAGCACTCAAAGGTGGCCTTTTCTTCAAGACAACGCGCCTTCTGACATAGCACGGTTTGTGCAGCGAGGAGATAAGGATTTGAATACTGAAAATACCCCCCCCCCCCCCCCACACACACACACACACACCTTTTCCCCCCGACAAATACACACACTCACTTTCTCACTCTCGCTCTCTTTCTCTCTTTACTTCCCCCTCCCCCCCCCCTCTCTCTCTCTCTCTCTCTCTCTCTCTCTCTCTCTCTCTCTCTCTCTCTCTCCTCCCTTCTCTTCTCTCTCACACTTATTCTCATAATTTAGCTCTATCAGACTTTTTTCTTTCAGGCAAACAGATTGGCTGGCTCTGCAAAATTTGGTGGAGTGTTGACGCATGACAAGGCAGACGTGGTTGCGGCCTTGTGGGAGCACATGTACACCTCGGAGGAGCAAATGTATCACCATAGTCTAGTAAGAATGAGACAGCGAGGAGTGACGAGGGGATATGGCAGACGCTCGACGCTCAGAGGAAAGGCGAGACGGACATATAATCTAATCAGATTGCTACTGGTACTATCGGTGTTGGAACTCTTCGCTGGGGATGGGGGCGGAGCGCTTATGGGAATGCCCCGAATGCTGTGTGGTCGGTTCTTAAATCAATCAATCAATCTTTTCCCAAATCTTAAAATAAATAAATAAAGACAGCCCAAAAGAAATAATTTTAACAGTGATGAAGAATTCATACTGGTATGTCTTAGCTGGTTGGGTCCGAAACAAATTGGGTGTTTTATTTCTAAGGACGTTCAAAGTCAACCATAATTAGCATAAATATGCCAATGTAAGTGGTCACGCCATTCAAAAGGAATAAATATCAAACACAATTTCAGTTCTCTACAACATTTCCAACAAAGTCCAAGTAAAGACTTATGGTCAGTCCCTTTTATGCATTGTCGCAGATGTGACGTTACAGTGCCAGTCTTACAAACCTCGTTGGTTTCTGAACTTGGAGAGGGAAATATGAACTCTGCAACACAGTTCTTGTTGAGATGCTACTTCGGAAACGAGTAGGAAGAAGAGACTCTATACCAGTGGTTCTCAACCTTTTTTGGCCCATACACCCTCCCCTCCTCCTCCCTTTCTAGCTAACGAAAGAAGAAGAATTCCACCCCCCCCCCCCTTTTCCAAAATTGTCAGCCTGAAAAGGTGTATTCAAAATAAATAACATGCCTATAATACTGAAAATCCTTATTTTCTTCCATATTTGTACATGACCTTTACATGCACAGATTAATTTTATAGTGTAGTAAAATGCCAAAGAATTGTCACTTAATACACGACACCAGAATGCCGGAAAATTGTGCTTCATTTAACAAAACACTCAATAGAAAACAAGGAAACTGTGTCTGAAGCCCGTTTGAGTCTGCCAGCCTGTGGTCTTACCCCCCCCCCCCCCCCCCCCCGAAACCCTAAAATGTCCCCCCCCCCCAGGGCCGGATTAAGCCATCTTGGTGCCCTAGGCACAAACCCACATGGGTGCCCCCTACTGCCCCGGGCCCCCGATCCTCCACTGGCTGCTGGTATGTTCAATATTATGCAAAAAACTAACAAAGAAAAACAGTTGTGAAATGTAAACACATATGTTTGTACTACTATCAGTCATATAAAACCTACAATAAGGTATTTCTGTATTAAAATTAATAGTTAATTAATTTTGTAATAATAGTAGACAAAAATGCTGTAACTTTTTTGACAGATAAGAAAGTCAGAGAGAGCACACATTTACATTTTAAAGTTCTTTTTTCTAGATTTACGTCTGGCAAAGTTTTTGAGTACATCATCAAAGTTAATTTTGCGCAACAAGTCTGCCTCAATCATCAGCAAAGATAAGGAATCAAGCCTTTCTTGTTTCATTGTCGATCTACTTGAATTTTTTGTACGTTTCAACTGAGAAAAAGAGCGCTCAGTTGAACAGTTCGTAACCATTAATGTTAAAAATATGCGCAAGGCGATTTCTACATTTGGAAAAGTACACTCGATGTTGTCTCTAACTATTTATTACTTTGTAGAGTTCTGCATGACTGAACGTGTTGTTGTCAGATTTTGATGCACGAAACTTGTGGCGAATATATGAGTGGAACTGTTGTAGTTCAGTATATAAATTATTGTTCAGATCTTCAGGATAAGCATTTATTAGTCCTTCACAACACTGAGATGTTTGTGGTACATCGACCAAACAAGAAAATCGAACTGCTAGATCATTATATACCTGTCCTCGTCTACTCATCTCTGTCTCAAGTTTGTCAACAATGGTGTAGAAAGCAGATATACGAAATTTGTCTCTCTGTGGTGCCCCCCCCCCTCCCCAAATGCTTGGTGCCCTAGGCACGTGCATTGTTTGCCTAATGGTTAATCCGCCCCTGTCAGTCTCCCTGTGAAACCCGCCACAACACCGCGTGTTGCAGGCCTTCTTATGTTTTAATTGTCACCTCCTTGAAATTTTGTGTTTTAAATAAGTCGCTGGGTTTCTAAGAACCGTAGCCCACCGGACAAACCCGCAAGTGTTCAGTCTCACCCACACAAAGCAGACAAGGCAGATAGCGAACTCTTGTGCATTCAGGAATATTGTTGAACTGATGCTAATATAAAGGTGGTCAATAGTGGCCACTTCAACTGATACCCTCCGGACAAACCCACAAGTGATCAGTCTCACCCACACAAAGCAGAAAAGACAGATAGTGAACTCTTGTGCATTTAGGAATATTGTTGAACTGATGCTAATATAAAGGTGGTAAATAGTGTCGACACCTCAACTGACTCCTGCTGAGAGAGAAGGTGAACCCATGAAGAAGGACTCCCAGCCCATGGAGGACTCCCAGTTCATGAAGGAAGAGTCCATACTCCAACACGCCCTCATTCCTGACAAACACCTAGCTACCGTCGACCCCTGGCCCGATATACTGGATGCCTCTGGTGTTCAAGAGAGACCTTGACAGATAGAATCAGGAGGAGATTCATGCTGACAGTACGGAATACTGGCCCATGAAGGAGGGATTCTTCTAGCTCAGCGTTGGGGCCACTTGAGATGGACACAGCTCACCCACTGAATCCATGGCATGCCCGCCAGGCTGATGAAGTGATGGCGCGGACCTGAGAGAGAGCTGTCCCAGTAGCAGATCATGCCCAGTAGCCCGCTCTTCCTGAGAGAGATGTATACTGGCAATAAGCGCTGTCCTCGTGCTCTCTGTAATGATGATGTCTGGTGATGACTCTCCGTCTATTGTCAGTTCTGTCTCTAATGTCATGTACCCATTAGGGTTAGGATTTAGAGTTTAGGGTTTAGGGGTTAATGGTTAAGGGTTAATGCTTAGGGGTTAAGGGTTAGTGTTTGGGCTACCTGTACCCCTAACCCTAACCCTAAACCCAGGACATACCCAGGGCAATGGTATTTGTCTGTATTTAACTCCTGGAGCATGGAGGTCAACGTTGGCGTTGTTTGTGGTCGACATTACTTATTTCTTGCGTCAAAACTTCCAACAGATCAGATGTTACACGACTTCATATTTCTTGTACAGCACAATGCTGCCGTTTCAAGTATGTGCGGAACGGTGCGTGAAAATGGCTATCGGTGTGCAGTTAATCGTTCCGATGTGGCAATATTGATGTACACTTTGTGGCTGGTGGCGTAGGCAGTTTTTAATTTCCTAGCAAGCTCGAGACGTAAGCACCCATATGTGCCATGTCGTAAATCCTTGTTCGCTGTGTTGTGCCATGTGAATATGTTTGGACTTAAGAAAGGAACTGGCTCATTACAAACGTCGTAACGACAACAGTTTATGAATTCACTGAATAACCTTGACATATGAAGTAAACATCGGATCTTAGGAAAATCTAACACCGCTTTATCACGGAGTTAACAGCGTTAAGACTCGCCCATTAGCCATTGCAATAAATCCTCATCCACTACATCTATTTCTCACCACTGACCCATCGGTGTAGATGACTATGTCAACTTGATGTTGCACTTCAAACTCAGTGCGGCCCGCTGCCCATTCTCTGCACTCACGACCCAATGTTATTATTACATTGTGCCAGTCCGTCATGTCTTCCGGAACTTCCATCCACTCTCTTTCACGCTTGATGGTCTCTAGATCACACACCTGACTTATAGAAAGTTCCGCCTGTGCCATCCAGGACCTGCCTCGTCTTAGTCTATGACTCTTGACCATATCCATTGCTACATGCAGCGGGTGATCCCTGTCTGTGGCAACTCTCAGGTATCATTTGGCCTGAAGGACCCTATGCCTATCCGTCATTGTTGGCAACGTCAGGATATGCCTCATGCATATAATTGGTGTGAGTAGTATACAATGTCCTAACTACTTAGCATTTGAGGTTGCAACCCCCGATTTTTTACTATATAAAAAGTCTATCACCTCAAGCGAAACGTCATATTTTACGACCACATTTTCAAAAAATTGGCGGGAAATTTCTTGGGTCTGAGTGACTACTTCCGTTTGTCGTGATGACTACCTCCGGTCCATGGGTACTCCCTACCGCCCACCCCGCCGACAGGTACCTCCGCCGGCCACCTCCGCTTCCCTGGTCCGTCCCGGGGTCGCTAGAAGACAGCGGCGCAAGCCCCGTGCATCTGGATTACTTATATAGGTAAGTAGACCAACTAGTCACCAGAGACCTGGGTCGAGTCCCAGTGTGTAGGTGTTGTGTGGTGCGGTGCGGTGTGATCGAACCCCAGTCTTATCGATCCCCTTCGATGAGGAGATAGAAGTCAAATATGACAGAAAAATGATTTATTTCATGTCTCGAGCGAACCTGAGGATCCTTTTTTTTTTTTTTTTTTTTTTTTGGGTGTGGCGGTCATCCCAGACTAGCTGGTTCCCCGCCTCCCCTGTTTTTGGCGTGGACCCTTAGTCCCACTGTGAGCTATTTCACACAGTGGTCCACCGGGCCCACATTTAAAGTGATGCTTATGTGAGGTTTTTTTTTTGTTGTTGAGATCACCCGGCCCCCGACCAGACCAGGCGCACTACTTCTGGGGACAGCAAATGCGTCTGATCTTAGCCAAGGGACCAAGAGTGATCATCCCGGCCTCCGACCAGACCAAGCGCACTACTGGAGGCCAGCAAATACACTTGATCTTAGCCAAAAGGCCGCGTACCTGAGGATCCACTGTTGGATTGCATGAATAAACTTTTGCACGCTTCGACATGTTTCCATACCCATGCATCAACATTACGCGAATGGTGAAAATCTGGCTTAAAAAATTTACTAGACAAAGAAATTTATTTACAAATTAAACCTAAAAACTTAATTAATCACCAAAATTTCTTTTATGTATATTGGAGAATAGGTACGTCAATAAAAATCTACGAGTCTCCATTAATTTAAACCATAGAGTATCAAGATATACATTAAAATAAGTAATATTATTAAACCCCACAGTTATACCCCTTAATTATAAAATTACGACAAGGGGAGAGTAATCGGTTCCTTGACTCAACCAGAATTGTCCTCCTTCTACACACTAAGCTCCCCTGACCGCCAACTTTACCTCCGCCCACAAGCAACCAGTGACGCTTCACCGAGCACACCCGGCGAGAAAAATACAATGGCTAGCCAGCGACGGCCGTACGAGATTTTCCGATACCACTCATCCATAACGCTTCACCGACCACAAGCCGCGTGATATAACAATAGCCGCGGCCAGCGGTTACTGATAACCGCTAGATAAGAACCTGAAGGTAATTACCATTGACGACTAGGCGAGCTGTGGTCAAATATGCAGTGGTCATGCATACAAGAATTCAGTTCAAATATGTATTTTCTATTTGCTGTAAATCTCTCTCTCTCTCTCTCTCTCTCTCTCTCTCTCTCTCTCTCTCTCTCTCTCTCTCTCTCTCTCTTTCGTCACTCTTCCTCTCTCTCGCTTTTCTCTATTCTCTCTCTTACTACCTCCATCATTCTCTCTTTTTCTCCCTCTACCTGTCTCTCTCTCTCACTCTCTCCCTCTCTCTCTCCCTCGTCACTCTTCCGCTCCCTCGCTTTTTCTCTATTCTCTCTCTTACTATCTCTATCATTCTCTATTTTTCTCCCTCTACCTCTCTCTCACTCTCTCTCTCATTCTATCTCCTTCTCTCCTTCTACCTCTACCTCTCTAGCTCTCTCTCTCACCCTCGGTATCTCCCTCCCTACCTCTTTCTCACTCTCTACCGCTCTCTTTCTCTCTCTCTCTCTCTCTCTCTCGTCACTCTTCCTCTCTTTTCTTTAATCTCTCTCTATCTCTCACTATCTCTATCATTCTCTCTTTTTCTCTCCCTAACTGGCTCTCTCTCCCTATACCTCTCTGTCTCTCTCTCACTCTCTCTGTCCCTTTCTCTCTCTCTCTCTCGTTTTCTCTCTCTCTACCTCTCTCCCTCTCACTCTCTCTGTCCCTATCTCTTTCTCTCGCTCTCTCTCCCACTCTCTCTCTCTCTCTATCTCTATCATTCTCTCTTTTCTCTCCCTTGCTATCTCTTTCACTCTCTCACTCTCTCTGTCCCTATCTCTTTCTCTCGTCCTCTTCCTCTCTCTCTCTCTCTCTCTCTCTCTCTCTCTCTCTCTCTCTCTCTCTCTCTCTCTCTCTCTCTCTCTTGCCCTCCCTATATCTCTCACTTTCTCATTTTGTAGCCTGTCCAATGTAACCAAAAACTAATAACACATGAATGTGTGTGTGTGTGTGTGTGTGTGTGTGTGTGTGTGCGTGTGCGTGGGTGTGCTATCAATTACAGGACATCACAGTCAACGTCAGCATTCTGTGGAGCGCCGTGTTTGCTGGGCAAGATTGGTGGTGTCTTTTTTTTTGGAACGGCTGAATTGCTTTTACAGATGACAGTCAAGGTTTAATGCATTGCATTTACACGCCATCGCAGTCACCCTCAGCATTCTATAGAGCTTCAGTTTTCCTGGGGTAAGTTTGCAATCGTCAGCCGTGTGTGTGTATGTGCGCGCGCATGTAGGTGTGTGTGCGTGTGTGTACGTGCGTGTGTGTGTGTGCTATCAATTACAGGACAGTGCAGTCAATCTCAACATTCATGCTTCTTAGACAAGCTTGCCATTGTCTTTCTGAACAACCGGCACCCATGATCGTCTGTAGTGTCTATCAACAGGATTACCAACAGCATCACCCACCACCACGAACAAAATCATCATCATCATCATCATCATCATCATCATCAGCTGAAGGTGACCGATCGGGTGACTCACCACAGCGCTATGTCGGCGGAGTGAACGTACGTGAACGTGTTCAGACATGTCTTTGTGGATAACTGGAGAATGACTCAGCATAATGATATACAGACAGCATAACGATACAGCCGAGACATTTGGTAATGGTCACAGTCGATTATATATGACATCAGATATGTGAAGAACAAAAACGAGAGTAGTGCAGAGAACAGGAATTATTTTACTACATATGACGTTATGGCGCAACCTCATAATTCGCAAATGTTAAATGGGTACTATTTTCTATTGATATACCACGGTTAAAAAGTTAGTACTAATGATTTGAAAACATTTTGGTTATTATTTTCTGTAGGTGATGTAAAAACACTACCATCAAAATAATATTGGCTGTCGCGTGCTATGAAATACAAAATAAAGCTCATGTAAAATATCGACGGTGGACTGTAATGGTTTGTCTTTTCTTTACAGCGGTATAACATTCGGCGGTCAGTACTTACACCACAACGACCTGTGAAAGCGTGGAACTACGGAAATCTATACAAATCATAGTGTTGGATCACTCTACCGTATTAACACTTCACCAGTGCAACTACACAAAAGAGTACTGTGCTAATTATCAACACTCCATTAGCTGGTGCCGGAAACTACAAGCGCGTTGGAATACGCACCTTATCGCCCTTACCCTTTACAGCGTAATGACCACTAAACAGAAAAATCTCTATCTGTGTCATATATGTGGTCAATTCTTTACAGAAAACCACAAGCTTACACGTCACATTAACACAGTTCACAACACCGAAATACACACATGCCACCTCTGTGGTAAGCCATACAACAGAAAAGACAGCCTACAATGACACATAAAAACAAAGCATCAAACACCCACTTCAACAACAAATATGGGCACTGAAACCTCAATACCTACGAGCACTACACCCGCAGCTTCATCATGCAAACGAAAACACCTTCAGACACACGAAAACTGAGCCACCAAGCAGATGTATACTATATCACCAGTTATCAACCCAGCGACATTCAGCTGTGTGATGACCCCAACAACCAGCTATGCGAAGAGCCCAACAACCAGCTATTTGATGTGCCCGATACTCAGATGATTGACGGCCCGGTTGTCTACAATACTCAGATGTCAACCCACCAAGCAGGAGACCAGTCTTATGACTACATGCCAAGTGACATATACATACCAGGCTACCAGCCAGAAAAAACCAACCTACTCAGACAGTGGTGTGAAGAAACCAGAAACAACATACAATGTGTATAGCTATGTATGTCAAAATAAAATGTTGTGATGATACTATGTATACCACCTCATATCACAGCATCCATTTCGTATAATGATATTGTGCATTTTTTTTTCTTGAAACATGTACTGAAATACTGTAAAATGTACTTGAAATACTGTAAAATAAACAGGCATATATTATAATTACGTCTTGGTTGTTGAATTTTTGCTAGTGTTTACGGTGTATATAGTTGTCATGTGATGAGAAAATGATACATATTGGTGACAAATTCAAGAAATATTTCAACAAAACTAAGGAAACGGGTTAACCAAAGTAGAAAAGACGGTCGACCATAGCCTTATATAGCTCAATCAAAATTATGAAAAGTAGGAAACTTTGCAAAACGTAAGAAAATCTGTTACCCAAAAGGGGGAATTTTTTTTGCCATATTTCAATCAAATTTATGAAAAGTAGGAAACCTTTTTAACCAAATGGCAAAAATCTTGGTCAAGTAAGAAAATTTGTTAACCAAATGTGAAAAGGTTAGCCGAATTTCAAACCAAACTTATAAAAAATCTCAGTCAAACATATGAAAAGTAGGAAAATATGTTAACCAAACGTGAAAAATTTGCCCAACTGTCACCAAAACTTGTCAGAAGTGGGACATGTTATTGTCCAGATGTGAAACAATTGGCCACATTTCACCCGAACCCATGAAAAATAGGAAACTTTGTTAACAAAAGGGCAAAAATCTTGGCCAAGTAAGAAAATATGTTAACCAAATGTGAAAAGGTTAGCCAAATTTCAAACCAAACTTATAAAAAATCTCAGTCAAACATATGAAAAGAGGAAAATTTGTCAATCAAAGTGAAAATTTTTGGTCACATTTCAATGAAGCTTATAAAAATCTCAGTCAAACTTATGAAAAGTAGGAACATTTGTTAACCAAAGGTGAAAAAGTTAGCCGAATTTCAAACCAAACTTACAAAAAATCTCAGTCAATCATATGAAAAGTAGTAAAATTTGTTAACCAATAGTGAAAAAATTTGTCCAACTGTCACCAAAACTTGTGAAAAGTGGGAAATTTTGTTGTTCAGATGTGAAAAGTTTGACCACATTTCACCCGAACTTATGAAAAATAGGAAACTTTGTTAACAAAAGGGCAAACATCTTGGCCAAGTAAGAAAATATGTTAACCAAATGTGAAAAGGTTAACCAAATTTCAAACCAAACTTATAAAAATCTCAGTCAAACATATGAAAAGTAGGAAAATTTGTCAATCAAAGTGAAAAATTTTGGTCACATTTCAACGAAACTTATAAAAATCTCAGTCAAACTTATGAAAAGTAGGAACATTTGTTAACCACAGGTGAAAAAGTTAGCCGAATGTCAAACCAAACTTATAAACATTTCAGTCAAACACATGAAAAGTAGGAAAATGTGTTAACCAATCATTAAAACCTTGAGCAACTTTCACCCAAACTTATGAAAAGTAGGAAACTTTGTTAACTAAATGGCAGAAAGCTTGGCCAAGTAAGAAAATGTGTTAACCAAATGTGAAAAGATTAACCAAATGTCAAACCAAACTTATACAAATCTCAGTCAAGCATATGAAAAGTAGGAAAAACACATTTCAGCCAAACTTATAAAAATCTCAGTCAAACTTATGAAAAGTAGGAACATTTGTTAACCAAATGTGAAAAGGTTAACCACATTTCAAACCAAACTTATAAAAATCTCAGTCAAACATATAAAAAATAAGAAAATGTGTTAACCAAATGTGAAAAGGTTAGCCAAACTTCAAACCAAACTTATAAAACTCTCAGTCAAACATATGAAAAGTAGGAAAATGTGTTAACCAAATGTGAAAAGTTTGGCCAACTTTCACCCAAACTTATGAAAAGTGGGAAATTTTGTTGTCCAGATGTGAAAAGTTTGACCAAATCTCACCCAAACTTATGAAAAGTAGGAATCTTTGTTAACCAAATGTGAAAAGGTTAGCCGAATTTCAAACAAAACTTATATAAATCTCACACAAACATATGAAAAGTAGGAAAATTTGTTAACCAATCGTGAAAAGTTTGGCCAACTTTCACCCAAACTTATGAAAAGTGGAAAATTTTGTTGTCCAGATGTGAAAAGTTTGACCAAAGATCACCCAACTCATGAAAAGTAGGAAACTTTGTTAACCAAATGGCAAAACTCTTGGCCAAGTAAGAAAAGGTTGTTGACCAAACGTGAAAAGTTTGACCAACTTTCACCCAAACTTATTAAAAGTGGGATATTTTGTTGTCCAGCTGTGAAAAGTTTGACCAAACCTCACCCAAACTCATAAAAAGTAGGAAACTTTATTAACCAAATGTGAAAAGTTTGCCTAAAGTTCATTGAAACTTATAAAAAGTAGGAAACTTTGTTAACCAAATGTGAAAATTTTTGGACAAGTGAAGAAATATTTCAGCCAAAACTTATAAAAAGTAGGAAATTTTGTTAACAAAACAGGAAAAATTTAAGCCAAATTTCAGCCAAAGCTTATAAAAAGTAGGACAATTCCTTAACCAGATGGGAAAAAATATCTCACGTTGTCATTTTAAATACCCAACCTGCTGGAGATATTCGTCTGTCCCCTAGGCAAACAACAGTTGTATTTCAGAAAATTAAATGTATCTCATGTAATCTTATATATAAATTAGGATCTCCGTCTGTCTGTCTGTCTGTATGTATGTATGTCCTTTATTTGTTCGCGAACGGCCCATCCGATTGAGATGACATTTTCTACACGCCTTCCTTTCATTCCAGCGCTGCCAACTGTGATATTTTGTTAGTGTGAAATCGCCTGCTTACTCAGTATTATTTCATTTTTCATTATAATTTCATATATCCCAGGGGACCTAACTCTGTAAAAGTTATTTCAAGGGGCATAACTTTTCTGTATAACTTATAGTCATATTGTGGCATCGTTTTCAAAGATTTATAAACTCTTTGTCCATAGTTATGTACCGGCATATGAGTTATAATAAATAATGATACAATCTGTAAGGCATTTTCAAAGTTTTCATAAAAATAATGCACAATGCATAACATTGTAACTCATCTTTTTTTGCTTAAGAAGTTACTGTAGTCATGCAGGTGATTAGAAAGAGTTTTCATTAAAAATAATGGATGGTGTGTGGAAGGACATTCTTTTAAGTTACTTTTTTTGTTGTATGAATTTAATGAGAACTTATATGACTACTTATATGAATTAAATGAGATGCTCCCCACCAGGGACTGGGCGAAGCCGGACAGGGTCAGGCAGACAGATAGACAGACAGACAGACAGATAGACAGTCGGGAACAGGAACTTATATGACTACTTATATAAATTAAATGAGATGCTTCACACCAGGAGCTGGGCGATGCCGGGCCGGGTCAGACAGACAGACAGACAGACAGACAGACAGACAGATAGTCGGTAACGGGAACGGGAACTTATATGACTACTTATATGAATTAAATGAGATGCTCCCCACCAGGGACTGGGCGAAGCCGGGCAGGGTCAGGCAGACAGATAGACAGACAGATAGACAGTCGGGAACGGGAACTTATATGACTACTTATATGAATTAAATGAGATGCTCCACACCAGGAGCTGGGCAATGCCGGGCCGGGTCAGACAGACAGACAGACAGTCAGTCAGTCAGTCGGTAACGGGAACGAGAACTTATATGACTACTTATATGAATTAAATGAGATGCTCCCCACCAGGGTCTGGGCGAAGCCGGGCAGGGTCAGCTAGTAAGTCACTATGGGTGAATGAAAAAATAAAATTTCCACAATTAAATTGTACAAAAATTAACAATTAAATTTCTCTTTTATGTTTCCAAAAACTATCACTCTAGGTATTTTCCACTATGCACGTCAGCAAAAATTCTGAATGAAGCGGGTGAGTTAGATATCGAATACCAGGCCTTGACCTTGAGCAGAGACTATTGCGTGAGAACTATCATCACCCCTGTATTTTCCCACCAAAACACGCCAGCAACTTACAGCTGTGAATAAAACTGATGACTCAAACATTGAATAACAGGTCATAACCTTGGCCTGGACGAGAAAGTATTGCGTGAGATAACAGCACCCAGTTATTTTCCCACCAAACAGACAGCTCTGGCAAGTAGACATTGTTTTTGTGGGTGGGGGTAAAAGTGCTCAGTGGGGTGTATACTCACTCAACCAATACCCTGTTCTTTGTTGTGTCTTCAAATTTTTTTGAACTCGGTAGGAGTAGGGGCGTGGCTATGTCTGGTATGTGCGTGTGACAAGTCTGTACACACGACCTCGTGGTGCTGACGCGGTGGTTTGGAAATGTGGGGTGGTAGCAGTGTTAGGTGTGGGTAGTTCATGTATAAATAACCGAGTTTCGTTTAAGCCGCCGTTCTGTTTCACTCTACAATAATACAACAACTCTCGCTGGTGTTTATTTCAGTGGTAGCCAGTATTGATTTTATTCGAGTGAATACTTTGTCACAACCACTGGTAGTATCAGCCTGGTAGTGTAATAAACAATATCACACTATCGCCGTACTAATACTGCCTTACGGGTGAAATGTGATATTAATTATCATGGTTTCGTTGTACCGATAACCGAAGCTATGTGATACCGTCTCACATCAAGAAACCCTTGGACTATTACAATTGAAACTGAGACCCTTTCAAGTCTGGTCATACGACGATGGTAAACAGATGGTTACAGACCACAATCCACCACACACACAGGGTTGCGGAGGGCTGAGATTATCATGGTCTTGACGTAGTGATGGACCATGTTCAGACATTGCAGTAAGAGTACTAAGTCGACCACGTTATCAATACGACGTATTCCACCAACATGGGTAGTACGAACAAGTCTACTTTCAGGTGTTCAGTTTGTGACAAAACCTTCTGTGATATGTATACGTTCACTCATAACATTCAGACCATTCACGAGGCGAAAGAACAAATATACCCGTGTCATTTATGTGATAAGGTGTATAATACGAAAGATAGCCTACATCATCACAAACGAACACAGCATCAATCGCCTATGGATACAGCAGAACCAAACACTACAGCTCCACCAAATCCGTCACCACACCAGACGACCACACCACAGCTAGGTGTTCAGAATCCTCAGCTCATATTGTAACTCACATACCAGACCGCCACCAATGTTCTTTATGCGACAAAGACTTCAGATATAAGTGTAACCTTACCCGACACATTCGGACCATTCATAATGATGAAATATATCCCTGTCATTTATGTGATAAGGCGTATAATAGAAAAGACAATCTACAAACCCACATACGAAAACATCATCACTTGCGTATGGATACACCAATTACTACAACACCAGAGACGACACCGCCACTAACCCCGATGACACCACCAACTGAAACCATTATAACCAACATTCAGATACAGCCAGACGAGAATATTATTGAACAACTGATAGACGACGAAGCGGCCATCTTAGCAGCCGGGGAACCAGAGACACTACACATCCTTCCACCCGATATTCAACAAACATATAGAGAAAATTGGGAAGCCATCAGGACACATCACAAGATTAGCAAGTGTATATCGACGTATACATTCTTTATTAGCCCAGAGATACAAAGCCCTATCAAGTGGACAGATACGTTGTATAAGATTTTCAACACCCAAATTAGTCGCTTTGAGATAAACTTTAGCTTTCATTTAGTGTTACGACATAGAGAAACACAAGATCTTAGATTCTATCATGCGTCATTTAACAATAGTTCTGTTTTAGAATTTCCAGCGCTAATAAATAACAGACACGACTTTGGTGAGTTTATCAACACAGTTCACGAACATGACATTCATTCCTATGTCATCCAACAACGTACAGACACCAAATATACACTAGAGACAGTAGCTGGCATATATTTTTACCTCTTTCATATGGTCGAGTTCCCAATAGGTTGTTGGTTAGGTGACATACCATTACATATTACACAAAACAAAGCTATCAACACACTACAACGTAGGCGATGTAACAAAATGTACACAGATAACTTTTGTTTCTTTAGATCCCTAGCATTATTCAAAGGCGCGAACATAAACAGCCTTCAGACAACCACCAAACGTTTAGTTAGAGAGTGGAAAGAACATCACCATTTACACTCCGTACGTAATTTTCCTGGTATTACATTACTTCATATCTCCAATTTAGAACAATGTTTTGGAATTAATATAGAAATTTTCGAGTACAATGAAAACCAGGCCTTAGTCCCTGTCGTGAAATACTGAAGAGTTAATGATTCCCAGATGGACGACTGCATACACCGACTACCCAGGTAGGAGAAGGGTTAACAAAGGAGAGACCAGGCGCATGTGTTTATAGGTCAAGACAGGAGAAGGGGCCGGCTAACCACGCAGGTAAAAGGGTCGAGTGGAAAGATTGGTTTGGGACAAAGGCCGACAGTATTATTGGACAAGCATATTGCAGTATGGATGTGAAACGGTCCCGAGCTGTAATTTTCCACTAACAATGATAATGCAGTCTGGATGTGAGGTGTCCAGCAATGTCAAGGACTATGCGGCAAAAATGACCGATATAAAGAGGGTCAATTCTTTGTGTAAGTTTAGTGTGTGTTCCAAACTGACCGAAGGAGATATGTTCTTGAGTGGGAATAGAAATACACGTCCCTAATGATGGAAAGAGGGGATAATAGTGTGGTATTCGCTAAGTGTTTTTTTCGATTCCAGGAACATAGATGCCTAAATAAGGTATAAAGATATTAGATATAGTTTAGCATAGGAATATAGATGTGAAGGAATAGCATTTACCATTGCTTTCTATTAGTAGATAGTTTAGACTTTGGTGAATTCATATGTCTTATGCGGGTGTTCACTTCGGAAGCCTTGTCATTATGGCTGGAGAAGGACACTTGCATAAGTAGTAGAAAGGGGCGGCTGCTTATCACTGGATTTGTTATACTTTTCCAGGTTCCACTCTCCTAGTGAAAGCAGAGAAGAGATGAAGAGGAATACCCTTGAACAAATAAAGTACTTACATGGGATCAAACAGAATCTGAGCAGGTTTTAAGATGAAGAAATAAATAAGTTAAATCCAATACAGAACACTGTATGCTCAAACGAACATACCACTACAACCCTTAAAAAGGAAAAGAGGTTAAACTGTGGCAAGCAGGGATACTTACAACTACAAACGTTGTGTAGGCATAGGGAAGAAAGATTAGACAAGTAAAACCGTATTAGTAAGGAAAGACTATAAGAAGAACTGTGACGATGTGGTGGTTTTCCGATGTTGGATACTTACCGTCATGAAACAGATTCAGGTGCATTCATAAACTTACGGGACTTTTATACGGTACCTTGACTCAGTGGTGAACAGTTTTTGTTTTTTGCATTCAATCACGGATTTACCATCAGATTCAAGCATACGGATCATCCCGGGTGAGCTCTGTCCTGTTTGATGTGCTGTCCTGTGATCTTGAAGAATGAAAGGGCGAGAAACAACAACGCTGATAGACATTCAGAGTTCATAACTGGCAACCACACTAGAAGAACATACCAACTACATAGACAATATCCATACATACACCAGACATAGTTTTATTAATAAATCTTTTATCTTATCGTTGAAAGGAACTGTTGTCGGAGTATGTGTTGAGGGAATAATAGAGAGAGAGAAAGAAAGAGATATATGGAATGGAAGACAGAAGAGAGGAGTGTAGACCAAAGTCGGTCAATAATCCCAACAGATACTAAGTTTAAAGATGTGCTTGTTGATTCCAATCTCCTCTCGGGACATTAACAGGACATAATTGGTGGAGCGAGCGGGATACGTACATACAGAATACCCATATGACCGGAAGGCATAACATGGCATATGAATAAAGGGGTACTTGCATATTGGCACAGGCATAGCGGAGTACCTACATGTTGGGACATACTGATTGGAATAAATAGAAGTATACATTGATGACTTTTAATGGAAGGACGTCCATTGGATATATGGTGCCATTACATTTATGGTAAAAACATTTCATTAACGCTGGTGACTTTACAGTGAGAAAGTTCCAGACAGAGTGAATGTGGATAGGTGGTAAGACACATTACATACCTAGTCACACGGTCACACGTCTACATAAGTCTTTATCCTATATCTCCTCTTGTGGATGAGAGAGTGGTTGTGATGTACTGTGTGGTGTTGTAGATTTATAATATTAGATAGACATAGATTAATGATATAGGGTCTAACTGGAATATAATTGTATAGTGAGTACTTCTTTACTGCCTTGAGGTGTCTTTACTCAACGTGCTGACTTACCTGCTTTAACTATGGCCACTCCCAAACTAACTACCGCCGAACTGAGGGCAAACGGAGAGGAAATTGGGTTGGCTGGTTCAGACTTAACTGGTTATATACAGCAAAGAGAGCGAGAGATTCGTCAAGCGGAACGAGAAGATCGAAAGACAGAGTTGGAAGTGAGAAGAATAGAGGTGGAGACCAAGCGAATGGAAATGGAACAAGAAACCAGAGAAAAAGAAACCAAAAAACTGGGAAGGAGAAAAAGTGGAACCTTATATAAAGCACACAGAGGAGAGTTCAAAGGTAGGAAACCAGAGAACCTCGAATTCTCAAGCGAAACGACAGTGGTCTGAGAAGTGGTGTTCATTTTGCAAGGCGGCCTCTCACAACACCAAAGACTGCAGATCGAAACCTAAAAGTTCTTACTTCGCAGCATGCAAAGTGATTCCTACATCGGTGATCACAGACAAGGCTGAGGTCGGCGAAGGAGAAAGGAACAAAAAGGACACACGGAAACCTAGGAAAGGAACATGGTGCACACACTGCCAGTCGATAACACATAATACTGTGGACTGCAGATGCAAGGCAAACGACGCCAATTGCATAACCAACCTCGAGGAATTAAAAGAGGAAGGCAAGGAAACGGTCAAGGAGATGAAAGACACTCAGGACCAAGAGAGACCACCTGTGGTGGAACTGATTGAAGTAAATGGCCAACAGGTTGCTTGTCTCTACGATACAGGTTTGGATGGGGAAGCGGTGGTGGACGCCAGCTTGGTAAGCCCAGACCAACTTACAGGGGAGACCATAGAAATACAGCCGGCAATGAGGAGTGCTGTTACCATGACGCTGCCAATCGCCAAGGTGGAGATTAAATCCAGGTACGTCACGGGCATTATTCCAGCTGCTGTATTATCTGACTCCTTATTTCCAATGATCATTGGCACGAAATATGTCTTTTTGGGGATGCCCAAACAGCAAGCCCACAAGGGAACAGTAGTCAGTGGATCTCAAGGGAAGGAAAAAGAGGCAGAGACACTATGCGACAACTCGGAGATAGGAGAATTGCATACTGCCCAGAGGAAGGATACTACGTTGCATCCTTGCTACAGGAAGCTGCAAAGAAGTGCTGAGCCACCAGAACGGGGACAGTACTTTCTGAAGAATCAACTACTCTATCGGAGAGCTGGGAGGGGAGATAACCTGCATGAGCAGTGGGTGGTTCCAGAGACCCACCGTCCTCACATTCTTCAGAGTGGACACATCATAGGCGAGAATCGACATATGGGTGTCAGAGAGACCTTGCAGCAAATATCCGGCCATTATTGCTGGCCAGGAATGACCGGAGATGTACGCCGGTGGGTGAAGTCTTGTTCGGAGTGCCAGAAAGCACCACCCAACAAGCGAATTAAGAGGAAACTAGCTCTTAAAGTGGAAGACAAAGTGGAAGTGTGGAGTCCAGCAGAGACCAATATACTCCAAGTAGGATGGAAAGGACCTTATCCTGTGGAAAAGGTGGTGTCCAAGAACATCTACAAAATACGGATCGGGGAAGAGAAGAAAAATCTCCCTAGACATCTCATTAGGAAATATGAAGAGAGATCCGGGAGCAAAGCTTCGCACTTTATGGTGATGGCAGCCATTGGGACAAAGGTTACCAGTCCAGACGAAGACCAGAGATCGCCAGTACAACATAGGAGGGCCTATGGGACAGTACGGGATAGGTCAGATTTACCCAACGACCGGAGGAGGGAAATCACAAGTCAGGGAAAGGACAAGAGTGAAAGTTTCACCGGTAACCAAGTTCAGAAGGGGTGGGTAACGTCGGGAAAAGCGAGAATTACCCAGGACTCCAACCGAAGATTGGCTGACCAGATGCAATATCGCCCAAGATGGTCCTGGAAGCAAAAGCCCAGGAGGTTTGGGAAAGACGACTCGGTCCAACGAGGACGAGGCGAAACATTCCCAGAGGCAAAGCCGGGGGAAACCAAGAGGACATGGAAGCAGTGTTACAATCAGGATGGGACAATCCGTCTGTATTGTGAGCCGTCGCTGACGCAAGTCGAAAGTAGGTCGACCGGACGTACAGGAGCGAGGAGCCAACACTAGTTTCAGTCGTGAGTAGTATAGTAGGGTGTCAATTAGAGCGCCTACTGGATAATGAGGTGAGCCATGTGAGGATCCAATCATATCATCAACACGTGATGTTAATAGCTACTTCGCAGAAGCTCAACGCACGGTGGATGTGATGGACGTTGTTGCTGCAACTGGACTTCACAATGGAATGCATCCTTGGTAAGGAGAAGGTATGAGCAGATTTCTTATCCAGACATCCAGCTCCGGAGGAAGAAGACTAGGATTGTGGATCATGGGAATCAAACCTACAGTGAGAAAGATTCGACGCGGTCTAATCTCTTAAGAGGGGGCCTATGTCGTGAAATACTGAAGAGTTAATGATTCCCAGATGGACGACTGCATACACCGACTACCCAGGTAGGAGAAGGGTTAACAAAGGAGAGACCAGGCGCATGTGTTTATAGGTCAAGACAGGAGAAGGGGCCGGCTAACCGCGCAGGTAAAAGGGTCGAGTGGAAAGATTGGTTTGGGACAAAGGCCGACAGTATTATTGGATAAGTATATTGCAGTATGGATGTGAAACGGTCCCGAGCTGTAATTTTCCACTAACAATGATAATGCAGTCTGGATGTGAGGTGTCCAGCAATGTCAAGGACTATGCGGCAAAAATGACCGATATAAAGAGGGTCAATTCTTTGTGTAAGTTTAGTGTGTGTTCCAAACTGACCTGAAGGAGATATGTTCTTGAGTGGGAATAGAAATACACGTCCCTAATGATGGAAAGAGGGGATAATAGTGTGGTATTCGCTAAGTGTTTTTTCGATTCCAGGAACATAGATGCCTAAATAAGGTATAAAGATATTAGATATAGTTTAGCATAGGAATATAGATGTGAAGGAATAGCATTTACCATTGCTTTCTATTAGTAGATAGTTTAGACTTTGGTGAATTCATATGTCTTATGCGGGTGTTCACTTCGGAAGCCTTGTCATTATGGCTGGAGAAGGACACTTGCATAAGTAGTAGAAAGGGGTGGCTGCTTATCACTGGATTTGTTATACTTTTCCAGGTTCCACTCTCCTAGTGAAAGCAGAGAAGAGATGAAGAGGAATACCCTTGAACAAATAAAGTACTTACATGGGATCAAACAGAATCTGAGCAGGTTTTAAGATGAAGAAATAAATAAGTTAAATCCAATACAGAACACTGTATGCTCAAACGAACATACCACTACAACCCTTAAAAAGGAAAAGAGGTTAAACTGTGGCAAGCAGGGATACTTACAACTACAAACGTTGTGTAGGCATAGGGAAGAAAGATTAGACAAGTAAAACCGTATTAGTAAGGAAAGACTATAAGAAGAACTGTGACGATGTGGTGGTTTTCCGATGTTGGATACTTACCGTCATGAAACAGATTCAGGTGCATTCATAAACTTACGGGACTTTTATTACGGTACCTTGACTCAGTGGTGAACAGTTTTTGTTTTTTGCATTCAATCACGGATTTACCATCAGATTCAAGCATACGGATCATCCCGGGTGAGCTCTGTCCTGTTTGATGTGCTGTCCTGTGATCTTGAAGAATGAAAGGGCGAGAAACAACAACGCTGATAGACATTCAGAGTTCATAACTGGCAACCACACTAGAAGAACATACCAACTACATAGACAATATCTATACATACACCAGACATAGTTTTATTAATAAATCTTTTATCTTATCGTTGAAAGGAACTGTTGTCGGAGTATGTGTTGAGGGAATAATAGAGAGAGAGAAAGAAAGAGATACATGGAATGGAAGACAGAAGAGAGGAGTGTAGACCAAAGTCGGTCAATAATCCCAACAGATACTAAGTTTAAAGATGTGCTTGTTGATTCCAATCTCCTCTCGGGACATTAACAGGACAGTCCCAAAACTTAGAGGGAGTGGGAATTATGAGACCACATTAAGGCTATTATTGTTTAAAGACCACTTTATGTACATTAAAGATATTGACAAAGTAGCTCGTACATTTAGTTGCCCACAATGTGGGAAATTATGGCCGATGTTTTGTTCTATGGAGAGACATTGGAAGACATGTACTGGAGGGGCATCCAAGATTTATTATAAAGGAGGGGTCTACACTCCAACAGAAACAGTGTGGGAATTAATTGCAGAGCAAGGTATTTCGGTCAATATCGCGTATGTGTACCCGTATAGAATTGCCTGTGATTATCAGTGTTCTTTTCGTAATTTCAACCTACCTAACGACGGAGAGTCTACTAAATATTTAGCAAAACATATTCTAATGTCATGTTCAGTAGCATCCAATGTTCCTGGGTTTGAGAAGCCTGTTTGTTTTATTTCAACCGGTGATCCCCAAGACTTGATTAATAGAATGGTTGATCATCTACATGAAGTGGCAGCGAAAGCATTTGAATGTTTGCGTGATAAATTTAGTGGGGTGTATAGAAAGTTGGATGAGATGAATCAGTCAACGCTGACGAATAGGTTAGGTGGGTACTTACAACAGATACCCGTGTAAAATCACCACCAAAGGTTTGACCAAACACCACAACACTCATCTAAACAAGGACGCTTTTTTGGAAGTACTCACTACTCAAACACCAAGTGGAAGGACCAATATAGGCTTTAAAACACACGCGACGGGTGTGTATACATACACACACAACACAGAGATGCTCTATCTTATTTGTACATAAAAAGGGAGGTTCACAGTGATAGTGTGTCAACTATGCCGCTCCTCCTTTAATTGTTTAAAACAATTATTATGGTCTTGTGTTTTTCCTGCGTGGTTATTTAATTATATAATTGTCCTTATATTTTACACATGATGGATTATAATGCGTCAACTGCACCTTTCATAATGTAATCATAATTACACTCATGTTATGGTCTTGAGGTTTTCCTGAATGCTTTTTAAAAATTATATAATTGTCCTTAAATTTTATACACGATGGATGATAATGCGTCAACTGCACTTTTCATAATGTACTCATAATTACACTCATGTTATGGTCTTGAGTTTTTCCTGAATGTTTTTTAAAAATTATATAATTGTCCTTATATTTTATACATGATGGGTGATAATGCGTCAACTATACCTTTCATAATGTAATCATAATTACACTCATGTTATGGTCTTGAGTTTTTCCTGAATGTTTTTCAAAAATTATATAATTGTCCTTAAATTTTATACACGATGGATGATAATGCGTCAACTGCACCTTTCATACAATTACACTCATGTTATGGTCTTGAGTTTTTCCTGAATATTTAAAAAAAAATTATATAATTGTCCTTAAATTTTATACACGATGGATATATAAATACTTTCTTAAATTGGTGCCCTATATAACCGAAACATACAAAAAATAAACAACACGACATGAATCTGTTGGACTACATTTGCTTTCACATAGAGGGAGTGAATTTAAAAAGACATATAAAAAAAAGAAACGGCTCTCAATAAGCACCGAACCACTTTCGACTGGACACAAGATCAGTGGTCTATTAACTACACTATTGATTCCGTGATGTTACCCGTAATCTTACGGGTTAGGTTAAGCTTCGGGGCAGCATTATCTACAGACACAGACAGAGATAGCCGTTTATGTTTTCTATATCAGAAATAGAATATATTATGATAGCTTTTAGAACCATATACGGATTATTCTGTAGTACATTATATAAATTACTCCGTCTATTGTGTTATGTGTAAAAAAAATAAAAACGGTGGTATGACCACTTGTGGAAGCATTAAAACCTCACACTAACACAATTTCCCGAATATAAGCTTGTAATATTTTTAATAATATTGTTATATACACTCAGTTAAATCTTCGGGGTTTGTTTTCATTGTTGAATGATGATGTTGTATTGTGTTCCGATCTGTTATTACATAATATTTATGTTTAATTATTTCAGAATGTAATCATAATATTACAATCATTATTATGTTTCCATACATTGTGAATGAATAATAAACATATTGTTAAAGTCTCTTGGTGTTTTTTTTTTAAAGTCGTGATGATTTTCTCTGTTGTACGTTTAATTATTGACGAATGTTGGTGGTGAGAGACAAAACATACAAAAACATACATCACAAACTCGTGCTACCTTCATTATACAACACGCAATTTTGTCATCACACCTGCGTGGTGCGTCCTACCCCTTGGTGGGCGGCTGTGGATAGTTGTCATGTGTTTGAACATGTCACAGTTCTATTTTCTCTAGCGTCGTTTGCAACCTTCACCAGAAATGTTCTTTTGTTGTATCACTCGGTGAAATAAGAGTGTATTTCAGGGACACGTCTATATGAGAAAACAACCTTGAACCAGTAGGGGAGACTGGGGAGAAATGGACCAGCAATTTTGTAGTTTTCAATTTTTGCTCATCACCGGAACAGATTTTATCGAAACATAACAAAACCATGACTAAAATGTTGTACATTCATTTATTTTAAAAGGGGAAAACATTTAGCAATCTATTTCTATATGTTTCTTTACAAAATGCATTTCAAAAATGTATATGAACATGGGGAGAAATTGACCACCATTGGGGTGAAATGGACCAGCACGTGGGGAGCAATGGACCATAGTGGGGAGAAATGGACCTTTTTTTAAAAAGAAGCAGCAACAACTCATCCATATTGCTATAAGAAATAAATAATCATTAAAAGGATATTTGCAGTTTTTTTTTATTATTTTAAGCGACAGTAAAAAAGTTTAATATGATATATTAATCTAATATAAAGTTTTATCGAACATTTATGCCTGCAAGACTTTCTTTGAAGACATAGCCATCTTTGGTCCTAGAAGTGGTTCCAGTGATTGTAGATCTAGTAAGGTGTGCTTTAATACATGTAATTGAGACACTGGCGACATCTTCTACCTTAGGCTTAACAAATTTACCAGCAACCTTCTCACTCTTGCGCAAGAACTCTACCTCAACATCACCATCATCATCAAAGTCTCCCCTTACAATTCCTACATAGTAAACACAAGTCTTCTTTGTTCCATATTCACATAGCACACACTGGCCTTCAAAAACCTCACGCACACCAGTCAAGCTAACCGTACACTCCTCATTTTCACCAAATGAAACATCAGAATCTGTGTCATCACAAAACGAAATGTCAGTTTCTGGATCTGAATCAACATCAAGTTCTTTCAACAGTTGTCTCTTTGCCTTTTTGGGTGGAACTTTTGCTGCCTTTTCTTTCATCACTGCTCTTTCCCTAATTCGATCCATTTCTGGCGTAGAAGTAGCCAGCATAGTTTTTCCTCTTTTCCTCATATTATTTGAATCTTTTCGCGGACCAGCTTTTGGTAGTCCTCTGAAAACATGAGGCGAAGTAAAGGAAGAAGTAGCTTTATGTTGAAGACTCCCTGATATTTCCTGCAAGTCATCTACAAGGTTCTCAACATTACACTCTTTCTGATTTTCATGAAATTCTTGTGCAGTTTGATCTGTGCTGGTACCACAATGTGGAGATGCTGATCCTGTCTGTTCATTGCTTTCTAAAGTGGCATTTTCACTGTCCTTGCTGATGGGCCTGTTCGTTATTTCTGAAGGCATAAAATCATCTTCTGTAAAAACATCTTCGTTAAAGGGCCAAATACCTGACACTTCAAAGCCTGATTGAATGTTAATGGGAGTTGCCGCTTTAAGAAAAGCGTGGCCTCCTAGATTTGCAACTTGATAGATTGTCAGTGGTGTCCCAACATTTTTCATCATCCATGAATCACACGCATTGTTGTAGACCGACTTCATGGGTCCAAAAACTGAACGGTCCAAGGGCTGAGTTTTAGATGAGGTGTGTGGTGGCAACGTGATCACATGAATGTTGTTTTTCTTGCACAGTTCAAGTGATTCAAATGAAATGTGGGAATCGTGATTGTCCAAGATCAAAATCAAAGGGAAGTCTTTGGAAGGTCTTGAATGCTTAATGAAGTGATTTATAACTTTGACAAAATTATCACGGGTCATCCAACCTGATTCATTCACAAGGCCAAGGGAACCTTCAGGTGCTCCAGCAAGCATAAAATTCTTAAAATTTTTTCTGGGAAACACAAAAACTGGAGGGATAATGTGACCCGCAGCTGACACAATGCAACAGATTGTGACCAGTTCTCCTCTTTCTCTGGATGTCACCTGGCCTATTTGCTTCACTCCTCGTGGGGCAATTACTTTTGGCACTTTCTGTACAGTGGTCAGACCTGACGCATCCAAATTGTAGAGTTGAGCTCCACTCACATTTAGTTTTGTAATGGTTTCCTTCACAATGTTGAAGAAGGTGCAAATATTATGTTTGTTGAAAGCTGTAGCTCTAGCCAGAGATGTTGCCTCAGGTTGCCTTATGGTCAGCTCGGGATTCCGTCGCAAAAATCCATAAAGCCAGTCATTCCCTGCCATCATTTGCAATGTTATTGACTTTCGCCATCTCGTACGCCAAAATACGAACGTTTTTAGTTGTGAGTCCATGGAACATTCTTGCACAATCTTTCAAGTAACTAGCAAAATCAGCTTCTTGCTTAGCTGTGAAAACAAGGCTATGCCTATAATTTGGTACGAGTCTAATAGGCAGACCATTTCCTTCTCTGTCTTTTGTAAGATTATTATTGAGGGTAGAGCGAGCAATGCCGTACTCCCTTGCAGCTTTCCTCACTTTCATTCCATTTTTCACAGCATTAACAGCTTCTCTCATACGTTCCTCCATAACGAGACCCTTGTTGGTGTTTCTGATGTACAATCTTGGCATCTGAAACAAAAGAGTGACAGAATTATATAACACTAGCTGACCCGGCCCGGCTTCGCCCAGTCCTTGGTGGGGAGCATCTCATTTAATTCATATAAGTAGTCATATAAGTTCCCGTTCCCGTTACCGACTGTCTGTCTGTCTGTCTGTCTGTCTGTCTGTCTGTCTGTCTGTCTGTCTGTCTGTCTGACCCGGCCCGGCATTGCCCAGCTCCTGGTGTGGAGCATCTCATTTAATTCATATAAGTAGTCATATAAGTTCCCGTTCCCGTTACCGACTATCTGTCTGTCTGTCTGTCTGCTTGTCTGACTGTCTGTCTGTCTGTCTGTCAAATAGACCCATCCCTCTGTCTCTCCCTCGTCTATCCCTCCCTCCCTCCCTGTCTATCTGTCTGCCTACCCGTCCCTCCGTCTCTCCCTCCGTCTCTCCATCCCTCCCTGTCTGTCTGTCTGTCTGTCTGTCTGTCTGTTTGTCTATCTATCTATCTCTGTCTGTCTGTCTGTCTAATAGACCCATCCCTCCGTCTATCCCTCCCTCCCTCCCTGTCTTTTTGTCTATCTATCTATCTATCTATCTATCTATCTATCTATCTATCTATCTATCTATCTATCTATCTATCTATCTATCTATCTATCTATCTATCTATCTGTCTGTCTGTCTGTCTGTCTGTCTGTCTGCCTGACCCGGCCCGGGTTCGCCCAGTCCCTGGTGTGGAGCATCTCATTTAATTCTGAGTAGGTAAGAATCCGCTCTGCCTTCAAAATGTTGACGTGAAGATTTTCTTCCTGCAGCTGCTTCTGTATTTGTTGATCAGTAAGCTCCATTTTTAGCCGCTTGACCACCCATCTGACTGTGTTTGAATCAGTGTTTCTGATTCTGGTGTCTTGGTCCTCCTTCCTCTCACAAGTTTTTGTGTTCGTCTGTGGGTAGTCGTCGCTCTTCTTATTGGTAGTTTCATTGACTGTAGGTTCAGATACTTTATTACAGCTTGCATGCAGACTCTCCAAAGGCAGGTTCGTCTTCTTGATAGTCTGGTCGGTTTTCTCACTATGCATCTTGGAAGCTGCTTGTTTCTTTGTGCTATTACGACGTGCCATTTTCCCCCCGTATCAGACTGCTTGAAATGTGTAAGGCGTCTTGGCTTGATAGCGCCGAGAAGTGCTGTCAAGCGAATCGTGTCGATATGATGGCGGAAAACACTAAAGATGCGATGATATTGTTCAACATCTTTTAGATAACTTCTTAAGTATAGAAAGATGAGTTACAATGTTATGCATTATGCATTATTTTTATGTAAACTTTGAAAATGTCTAAAAGATTGTATCATTATTTATTATAACTCATATGCCGGTACATAACTATAGACAAAGAGTTTATAAATCATTGAAAACGATACAACAATATGACTATAAGTTATACAACAATGTTATTAAAAGTTATGCCCCTTGAAATAACTTTTTCTAGAGTTAAGTCCCTTAGCTAATGTGTAGTCACGTCATTTTCTTCCCTTTCCCTAGCGTTTTGGTTCGGGGATTCTTTCATCATCATCATCATCATCATATATTTACGTACGTATTTTGGGAGGGGGAGGAGGGAGGTGGAGGAAGAAGGAAAAAAAACTATGACAGTTGACAGCTCTGGAATGAAAGTAAGGCGTGTAGAAAATTTCATCTCAATCGGATGGGCCGTTAGCGAAAAAATAAAGGACATACATATTTACATACATACATATTTACATACATACACTTTGATTTATATATATAGATTTAGAATGGTAGGCCTATCATTTGCAAAGAAATACTGATCATAGCACGAATGGCGTGCATCTTTAATAAATCACTGAAATCAAATTTGTTAACAGTTTTATTGGTCTAGATTTAGACCCCAGTATTAAAAAGAATCAATAATGCTGATATTCGAATGCAATCTTCAACACTTTTAATAACAACAGACTGTCTTGTCAATTTCTTCTATGGGGAGAAATGAACCATGGGGAGAAATGAACCGGTCCATTTCTCCCCCATCAATGTATTAAACTATTCAGCCATAAAGTCTCTTAAATCTAATATTATATGCTATATTTTTTTATATGAACTCTTAAATAACAAGTAAATAAAGATATTAACGTAATTACCTTGTCCTGATTCCTGACTATGCGTCTGCTTTACGATGGTGTCTGGAACTGGAAAAAGAAACTTTAGTGCAAAAAATTTTTCAAACTTTGCGTGGGAACGACCTGTGCGGGAAGTCGATGGCAAATGAAAAATTCGGACTATGTTTGATGTGGAAAACAAACTTATTATGGTTTCACTTTCATTGCATCACAGCCAGGGGCCAGAGAGGGGGTGGTCCATTTCTCCCCTATGTCCATTTCTCCCCAGTCTCCCCTAAATACGAGAAATATGATGCGTTCTTGGTGGTGGGCGGCACTGGATAGTTGTCCTGTGTTTGAATATGTCACAGTTCTATTTTCTCTGGCGTCGTTTGCAACCTTCACCAACAATGTTCTTTTTATTTGTAGGTTCGGTGATATCGATGGTGGTGCCTTCTGTCTTTCACTAAAATATGGCACAATGTATTGCGCCCACACTATATCTGTTAGCGCCATTTCTTATTCTGTCCCGTTTTGGCAGCTCTGTACTTCCTTCCTCTCACCGATGGTTGGGTGTTTATGTAAACTTATAAATTACGCCGCTTCTATACTCTATACTCAGCAACAAATATAACACTAGTCCATATGAAGATGAAGCTCTATTTTACACACTTAAACTTCTGTTCTATAACGACACAAAACTAGAGTCTTAGTTTGTAATTTTCAACTTGCTTGTCTGAACAGCCGATGTATAACTAAAGCAACTGAATTTACTTCAAGAAAAGCGAAGTACTGAACAGCGTATGAGTTCCTGTTTCTCACGCTACGGACGACAACTGATTAACTTTCCAGACTATGCGTCGCGCCAGCTAGGCTAGAGCCAGGGATTTTTTAGTACCAAATCCCGTACTCTTCTGCCTGTTATTCTCATTAAGATTTCTTCCCAGGCAGCCGGGATGACATTCCACGGGTCTGTTGGTAGGAAACCCGTGAACAAGTCCTGGAAACAGAAGATCTACCACTTCGCATGGTAAAATGTTACCTCTCGCTCTCTATCACCCTCCGGTCTGTACTCGTATGTGTGTGAACGTGGGATGTCTCTGTGCTTGTCTGTAGTTGTCTGTATGTAGAAGTGTACATATGTACAAGTGTGTCTTTGTGTTCATGTGTGTGTATGTGGTTGTTGTGATGACACTAGTAATAATAGGATGTGTGTGATGTCTTTGTATTTGTGTCTTTGATCTTGTTTGTACTTGGGTGTGGTTGTTTAACCCTGTGTGTCTGTCTTGTTTGTGTCTGTTATAGACAATGAGGGTCCTGGAGACGACTACCATGCTATAGTGTGGTGGTTGCCTAGAGTACCACTCCAACCAATTGGCTCATGTGTGTTTGGGTCATACTTTCAGAGAGGTTGTCGACACCCCTCTGGAGGATGTAAGCCTATTGACATTGATAGTTCTTCTTAGGCGGCGTGTTCTGCTACCCCGCAGACAACAATCACCGACAGCAACCACCGACACCCCCACCGTCACCACTGATGCTAAGATGGAGTCCTCCATACATCACCCCACCCCAGCCACTCAGAATTAGACCACCATCCCCTCAATATAGTATTAATCCCACACCACCCCACCAGACTCCTCAACCTCACCAGCCCCCTGTGACTCTACCTCGAGCCAACACCGTAAAATTACCAGACCCCCCTATAACACCACCCCGACGGCCTCTGTTATCCCTACGACGGGAGAATGCATTCCTATTACCTCATGACCCGGATTGCTTCATTATTGAGCCCATTCACCCGCTAGTAATAATAACCATTGATTAAGTCATATCTGGTTTTGTTGTTCCTTTTCCATCCACCCTCTACTAATAATACCTATCGATTAAGTCATATCTGATTTTGGTGTTCGTTTTCCATTCACCCTCTATTAATAATAAACATTGATTAACTCATTTCTGGTTTTGGTGTTCGTTTGTGAGTACGAATCCTTAATCTTGTCTGTACGTATCTGTATGTGGAAGTGTATGTGTACTTGGTTGTCTTTGTGATTTGACAAGCAATGATAGTTCTTCTCAGGCGGCGTGTTCTGCTACCCCGTAGACAACAATCACCGACAACCATCATCACTGATGCTACGACCCACCTCTTATCAATACCCATTACATTTATGACCACCCCTATATCGCCATCGACCACTCCTACTTGATCACTGGTTGACCACTAATACCTGGTACATCCCCCTTACCATCAAGTGACACCATATCCATTACTAGTTTATAAGGTTCCATTTGTAATGATAGTGAATAAGCTACTATGAACATACCACCCGTATCAACTACTTTCACTAAGCCACTACTATCACCTCACACTCCCTACACCCTCATCACACCTGAACATTCCACTATAACCCTCACCAACATATAGTAACCGGGATTCAAACCTAGTACCTCCCCGACCCAGTGTTTTTCTATCCCTACACAACCCCGCGTTTACCTCTTTTCTTCACAAATAATATAAAAACATTTGAACCGTACCGACACGAACACCCCACTCTTCCTTACCTTAATTAGTTTTACAGACTTCAACCATTCCCGCCAACCAACAAAAATTTCCCGACCCAATTTTCCAACACTCGACCAAATAAAAAAAAACCATACTAGCTTTTTTTTCAATTTTTTTCATGACCCAAATTTTCAACCCGACCTGATCCACTCCTACGGGTCCGCCATCTTGTCCTGTAGGACTAATCCTATTTTGTACCCTCTGATTGACACCATCACTACTCTCGTCTACTCATCTCTGTCTCAAGTTTGTCAACAATGGTGTAGAAAGCAGATATACGAAATTTGTCTCTCTGTGGTGCCCCCCCCCCCCCAAATGCTTGGTGCCCTAGGCACGTGCCTTGTTTGCCTAATGGTTAATCCATCCCTGCCCCCCCCCCCCAACCCTCCCTTCATGGGGAGAATTGCCCACTGGTTGAGAAACACTGCTCTATACGAACCTCATTCTAATAGATGCAGGCCACGCTCAGTTTTCCGACACTTGAACGCTAATGTATCATACCTGAGAGTTAAAACTCCGGCTTCCAGGAGTTTAGCAACCGTCCAAGCATGTTTCTGTACATGCAATAATGAAGAGATGTGGTTTCTGAGGAAAATGCAAAGAATACCATGGACAGCCAGAAAGACCAATGAACAAGTCTTTCAAGAAACAAATGAAGATCGTAAACTGATCAGAGACATTAGACGTAGACAGTCACAATTTTATTGGGCATGTTATGAGAAGAAATGATTTGGAGAACTTGGTGACAACTGGTAAGATCGAGGGGAACAGACCAAGGGGAAGACCTAGAAACAAGTATCTGGATGGCTTGGCCTTGTGGCATGGTCGAGACAGAAACACGGAACTGATCCATGACTCTGTTGATCGAGTGAGATGGCAGAACATGACCGCCCACGCTTACCGGCATGGCACATGATGGATGGATGGATTGGAAGAATCTCTCTGTCCGTTTTTCTGTCTACTCTTCTCTGTGTCGGTCGAATTACTTATTTAAGTAAGTCCCTGTCTGCCTATTTACATATACATAAACATAAATACATACATACATACATACACACATACGCGCACTCAGACAGACCAATACATATATCATATACATATTCAAACACACATACAATATGCAGATACACAGAGGCATACAGACGCAGAATATACTCACCCCGCGTCTCCCTAGTGTCACACAGAACAGAATGCTTAAATACAGTTCAAATGGAAACTGGAGTGTTATGAGCAGCTGATGATACCCACGCGACTGGCCGACTGAACTGGTCCATCATCCATCTGACCACATCATCCATCAAGTGGCGATTGACCTGTAAGATATGGGCCTGTTGTCTACCATGGTGATTTTATTGGACAGATTCTGTCGACTCTCAGAGATCAGATTAGATTGCGTCTTAATTATTCAAATTCACAACGAGAAAAAAAAAAACAACAACATTGTTTTGAAATTTATAATGGACACTTACGGAAATGATAGACGAGATGGCCAAGCGAACCAAGAAGGTGGGCATTGTTGGAAAGCATGGTACCAGATACGGTGTCTCACTTAGAAAGACTGAAGAAGATGGAGGTTACACAGCACAGTACCTACACATGTCCCTATCGTGGAAAGGAATTAATGAAGAGAAGCGCTGTCGGCATTTGGAAATGTAGCAGACGTCCCAAAACGGTTGCAGGATGTGCCAGGGTTTACTCGACCACTGTGCTGCACAAGTACTGTCAAAGACTGAAGCAGGAGGCAGGAAGCCTGCCTCATGATAGAACACCACCGGGACGTGGGGTCAACCTCAGATAGAGTAGAGGGAACATAGTGCCCGGGATCAGGGCAGGATAGATGATAGAAAAGGGGGACTATTAACTAGTCCTCACACGGAGGCGTTGACCAGATAGTTAGCACTGCTGGTCACGACAGAAGCACGCCTGCGTGATCGCTACGATTGCCACTCAAACCAAAGACGGCTAATAGAAGCGTGCTAACTGACCTAGCACTCAAAGAGCCGAAGGACGCATGAAGGTCCTTCCGCGTGGCGTGTAGCGACGCGAGTGAAGGAAGTCAGACTGGGGACTGACTCTGTAGTGTTCACATCGTGTAGAATAGAAGATAGTTTTCGTATAGCCTAGTAGATAGAGAATAGCTATAGGGTTTAGGAAAACTAGTGATAGAGAATATTGTGACTTTATGTGTGATTAGATAGCGACTGTTTTGCAATTGTAAAGAGCCAACGGCAATAAAATGTACCATTTCATTCCTCGCACACGACTTGCAAGTTTCTTGTATGGTGTGGGAGAAGTAATCCGATGATGCCTGAAACATGAGTTGTTGACAGGCAATAGGACTAAATGTGGTGTCAGAAGTGCGGCTTGAACCTGAGTTCAAGCTATAACACTTACCCACGGCTCTAGACTAGGTTTACGGATAGGATATTACAAAGATTAAATGTTTAATTTGTGTCAGTGACGATGACGTATGCAGACTAGATCGAGTTGCCAGCAGAATTGTGCCTATCGTGATGAAATAATGTTTAGTTGTGCTTATTAGAATGTTATATATTTAAATAATGTGTTTTTCAAAGTTGTAAGTATTCATATTATGTTCTTCTTTCATTTATTTATGTAATTATTTATTTGTTTTTGAATAAGTGTCAAAAATGATTCATGGCGGAGCAATACAGAGGTCAGCGACAGTATTGATTTTTGCAAGCTAAAAATAGCGCTGCGCCTGTGACGTGGCACGATTGACAAACAGTTGGGCCTCGCCATTTGGAATCAGCATTTCAGTGTTTACGAACTGCGAAGCTGTTGCCTGCCTGAATCTTTACGATATATTAACTATTATTTGTTTATTTAAGTTAGAGAATGAATATATTTATTTATTTACACATTATTATTATATTTATATTTATTTAAAAGCAGTTATTGATTTTTTTTTCGTACTTTTCTATTTGTTTACCGTCACGAGGGCACTACTTTCGGCTATGCAAATTAGATTTTGTCTGCACCATACTTCCATAGATTAAACTAGGTTAGTAACGAAAGACATATTACTGTAGAACGAAGACAGGACATTGACATTAAATATTAATTAATCGATATTCTGTTTGTTCGTGGGCATGTCAGTGTCATTGTAACAATTTGTCAAAAATATATTTTTCGTTTACGAGTTGTTAATTGTTGCTGCTCTGTAACCAGGGTGCACTACAGCTGATAGATAACGTGAGTGTGTGCCGATGTGCCAAACAAGGTGACCTGAGTAGAAAACTCGTGTGTATTCCGGGGTGCCAAACAACGGGAACGGTGTTGCTGACGTGTTGTTCCTTGTTCTCGGGAACATTAAGATGAGTAAAACCTACGTTTTTGGCATGCATTGTGATTAATAGTGCATCTCTTTTTCAGCGTGTATTGTATGAACAGACTTTGTGCTCTAATTTTGTGAAGAATACAATTTTCCAGATTGTAAACAAAGAGTACAATTTGTAGTGCTCAGATATTAAATAACATAGCATATTAAAGAAAAATAACTGAGTGAAGCAGTCAGTTCAGGTCAACGCGAGCCAATTATCCAGCAACATGGCTACTCTAGCTGACTTCATTAAAGCAGGTAAAGAATTGCAATACACAGGTAAAGAGCTAGAACAATATGCAGATCAAAAATTTAAAGAAGCAAAGGATGCAGAGAGAGATGAACGCGCACAGGAAAGACAACACCAGATACAACTAGCTGAGATAACAAAACAAAAAGAAATACAAATTAAGCAACAACAGTTAGAGCAGGATAAGGAAAATAAACAGAAAGAAATAGAAATTAAACAGAAAGAACTAGAATTAAAGCAAAGGCAAATAGATCAGGAAAAAGAATTAAAGCAAAAGCAATTAGATCAAGAAAGAGAACTAAAGCAAAAAGAGATAGATGAAATGGCAAGAGTTAAGGAAAAACAAATACAAGTAGAATCAGAGACACAGTTAAAGATGAAAGAGATGGATGTAGACTCACACGCAGAGATCTCTGCCACTAAACTTAAAACTCAACAAGAAGAAAATAAGTTCAACAAATACAAAAATATTATCAAACCATATTGTAAAGACGATTCAATATCTGCGTGGACAGAAAATGTCGAGTATCAGTTTAAATATCACCAAGTTCCTTTAGAGATGTGGGCTATGATTTATATGAAGAACCTGAGTGGTGAGCCCCTTAAAGTGATAGAATCTATACCAACCGATCTTAGATCTGACTACCAATACATCCGTGATAGGATTATGCAACACTTTTTACTTGATGCCCCTGGGTATCAGGTTCAGTTCTCAAATTTAAAACCTAAACCTACGGAGACTTTCATTGACTACGTCTCAAATGTTCAAAGTGTACTAAATAGATGGCTTAAAGCAGCTAACATAGGAAACGACTTTGATAGATTGAAAAATTTAATAACTATGGATAAAGTAATATCCACGATACCATCCTCTTTTGCTAAATTTTTGCAGCAGTCAGACATTGAAACCATAGAACAGTTTGAAAAGAAAGGGTCTGCATATTTTTCTTCAAACAGACATATTTTTAAGACTTCAAATGACTCTGAAATAGTTTCCTTTGTAAAAGATCAATCTAAAAACTATCAGAGCAATAGGAAACCATTTAATAAATTTGACAAGAAAGATAGAAAAATTTCAAAATGTATCCACTGTCAACTTTTACATGACACTTATTCAATGTGTGACAAATCGCCGAGTTATCCGGCACATCTTGAAAATGTTATTAAGGAGCAACAGAACAAAAGATCTGCATACCGGCGTGCCATCAAATGTTTTTTTTTGTTCCAGCTACGGCCATTATTCAAATAAGTGCCTAGGCCGCCAACGTATGAAAGCCAACAATGCTATTTTACTTGATACATCTTCTGATAGTGGTAGTGAGACTGAGTGTGATGTTGAAAATGAATTACCTGTTAACCAAACGGAAGAGGTGTGTTGTGTAAACGATATGTTGAGTTTTGACAGTTGTGAGCGATGTCACCAATTTCATGCTGATGGAAAATTAGAATGTGAACATACAGTTCCATTCTCATCTGAGAGTGTGAATGCAGCCTTAGCCTCCAGAGGCAATTTAGAGTTCCACAATGCAATGGTCAATGATAGACCATGCCAATGTTTGCTGGACAGCGGTAGTACCCTTATTGGTCTCAGAAAGGAACTGGTGAGTCAAGAGGATTATACAGGTGACTCTGTTACCTTTTCGGGTAACATTGAAATTTACCCTTTGGCCAAAGCCCGTATTAACACTCCTTTCCTTTCGGGTACATTTACTTGTGCTGTACTTGACAACCCTTGTACTGATTTAATTCTGGGTTGCTTACCCCAACTAAAACAGTGTACTAGCGATGAAATAACTGCATGGAACCAACTGAATGCAGTTAATGCAACAACCAGAGCAGACACTATAAAACATCAAGACACGCTTCAAGATGAGAGACTACTGGTGCTTTCTCCATCTAGCACTGATGATACCAACAGACAAAAATTCATAGAACAGCAGAAAGCTGATCCTAGTTTGTCTCCTTATTTAAAAGTATTGAAAGAACGAGCAAAAGTGACAAAGAACGCATCATGGTTCTTCAGATTAAATAATGGCATTCTTACTAGATATTATACTACTGGTAACCATGAGATTCAGCAAACGGTGTTACCTGTACAACATCGCATAACTGTGCTAAAGATTGCACATGAGTCACCGTTTGCTGGCCATCTTGCATATGACAAAACCAGGGCCAGAATTCAGGCTCATTTTTATTGGCCAGGTTTTTGCAATGATATTAAATTATTTTGTCGTTCGTGTAATGTCTGTCAACAGTTAGTACTAAAGGGTAAACATGCTACAGCTGAAGTACAACCTTCAGCGAGAACAATTGAACTTGAACCAGATCAAGACATACTTCTCTTGCTTCCTGACAAACGAAATTTATTATTGACTTCATGGCAAGGGCCATTCAAGGTAGTACGTAATATTTCAGATATTGACTATGAAATATCAATAAACAGAAACTTAAAGATATTCCATGTCAACATGTTGAAACCTTACTATTCACGACAAGAGACAGAAGTAGAGACAGACGAACACAGTGCATCCACACCTAGTGATCAGACGACAAACATACACAACGCAACTACACTAGTTAGCGAGACTGGCATATCCGGCGAGCATACACTTAGCGAGAATACAGAATACACACTTAGCACCACCACCGTACTGAATCAGGTAGACGACGACGGAATGGAACTACCAGTTCCTATTGTAGACAAGACTGCTACATTAGATAGCATACATATAGAACAGGGACTAACAGACAGTCAACGACGACAATTAGTAGAATTAGTGACGGAATACAAAGACATATTCTCTGACATTCCAGGTAGCACGGACAGAATCGAACACTCCATTCTTCTTTCGGACTCTAAGCCTATTAAATGCAGGCCGTACTCAATCCCATTAAGCTATAGGGAAAATCTAAATAAGGAAATTCTGAATTTAGAGGCTAGTGGGATCATCCATAAATCCACCTCTGAGTACTCTTTTCCAATTGTTCTAGTTAAGAAGAAAGATTCTACAGAAGAAAGATTCCTGTGCGTGGACTATCGAAAGCTCAACAACGTCACCAAGATCGACGCAGAGCCAATTCCTTCCTGCGAAGATCTTATTCTTGACATGTCCACCTCCAAAATCTTTTCTAAATTAGATCTCACTAAGGGATATTGGCAAGTCCCTATGCAGTCTCAATCAATCCATCTTACTGCTTTTTCAACACCTTTAGGACTTTACGAGTGGCGTTTTCTTCCTTTCGGACTTCGAAACGCTCCTGCCACTTTCGTACGCTTAACTAGAGATCTACTTCATGGAGTGACGAATACAGTGACCTATATAGATGATATATGTGTCCATACTGATGACTGGACAACACACCTACTGAAACTGAGACATGTCTTTAATAGGTTGCGACTCTTCGGGCTCACTGTCAAACCGAGCAAAGTCGAATTGGGCCTAGAAGAAATTGATTTTTTGGGTCATGTCATTTATCAAGGTCAACTAAAGACTGACCAGAAAATTATTACCAAAATTATGAATCTGACCATGCCTACCACCAAGAAACAGGTCAGAAGCCTTTTGGGGTTAGTGAATTACTATAGTAAATTTATTCCAAATTTAGCGGAGATTACAAGTGTATTTTCCAATGTTTTAAAAGCTTCTGTAAAATTGGATGTCAAAGATGCATTATTAATTTCTGCATTGTCAAAATTGAAAATTTTGTTTAGTAATGTTCCAATCCTCCGAGGCTCGTTTATTATCTTAGGACAGATGCCAGCAGGATCTCCATCGCTGCAGTACTAGGCCAATTTTATGAGGGCATCTTCCATCCGATTTGCTACGTGAGCCGTAAGATCACACCCACCGAGTCCAGATATTCCATATCCGAGTTGGAAGCCTTAAGCGTCATCTATGCGGTGAGAAAGCTGCATCGATTTCTGTCGGGTGTGCACTTCATTGTCCAGACTGACAACTCCCCAATAACGGTCATACAGAGTGGTGTACATCGAAATGACCGAATATACAGGTGGTCGCTAATACTACAAAATTACACCTTTAGTATAGAGCATATTAAGGGGAAAGATAACATCTTGGCTGATACCCTTAGTCGACCATCTGATGTAGCAATACCAGAAATTTCCACATAAGAGTGTAGAGTAATAGATATTAATTTAGTGCAGTCAAATATTCTATGTGAAATATGTTAGAAATACATGAATATTATGTGCTGAACTAAGTACCAAAAACATTGACCTGCTATGTGTCCGTAGACATCAAAAGTAAGAACTTTACTCTGGGAAGAAATATATCACCTTGTGAACTAGGACAGCTTATTACTTGCTAAGCTCCATATATGTTCCTGTGAATTAGTTGTGTCAAACAGAGAAAAACAGTGTCAGATGATTATTTACATACAGACACGAAAACAGTGTTCTACTTTACAAACGAACTCTACAGGTGCAATACCCATAGAACAAATATGACTGTGTAATGGATTTCAAATACCCAGAACAATTGTATAGATATTATGCCAATGAAAGCATGTTTCTGAACATTAATGGCAACGACTAACCTGAGGTATTGAAAGACCATGTATATATAAACTTAATGTGATATGTATCATAATGTTTTAATATAGTGATACAATATAGATAGATTATGTCATTTTAATTTATATTTAGAGTTAGACAATATAATATTTTTCATTTTTTTTTTTGGTAGATAGAATATTAATTTACATATTTATTTAGCTTTAAAAGTAGATTAGGATAGTAATTTAAACATGACAACTAATTATAAGAAGTTTAGATATGAATAGTATCATTCCGTTTATTATATTTCACTTTGTTTCATTTCATTTGATTTCATTCCATCTTAACCAATCCATTTAACAAACGTTATCATTTAGTAGCATGATTAGGGTACACCATAATAAAATAGAAATATTATACACTTAAATATACATCATTTACACCATATAGAATAAGATCAATCATATATTTTGTTTCATTTAAAAACATTAGTTAGAATATCACCCATTTTAGAAAGGGACGTAACTTATTACAGTTCACATCACCCATTTCACAAAGGGACATAACTCATCTCACATCAATTTCATTTCACATAGGTAGATTACATCCCTTAAATTAGATAAATATTAGGAGTAATGTAAGCTTATTTTAGGATTAATATGACAGATAGATTAAAATAGGCAACACATTAAATGTATATTTATAGAACTAGTATTAGTATGTCAGTATTTAGAGTAATATTTCTGTAGAATACAGTGGTTAAGAATACCAGGGTACAAACCATCAACCCTATTTTCTTACATGTAAATATGTTGTAAATACTTGACGTGTGCAACGGTTGATGCACAGTCATTAGGCTCAACTCTGTCAAACTGAGCCAAGCTTGTACAGTGTCACTCCAAGGTTTTTAAATAACTATGAGAGTGAAAGTTATGTGACAGAAATGAAGGTAAAAGATGTGTGACAAAGGTGAGGGTGAAAGATGTGTGACAGAAATGAGGATGAAAGAAGTGTGACAAAAATGAGGATGAAAGATGTGTGACAGAAATGAGGATGAAAGAAGTGTGACAGAAATGAGGATGAAAGATGTGTGACAGAAATGAGGGTAAAAGATGTGTGCCAATAGTGAGGGTAAAAGAAGTGTGACATAAGGGAAGGTGAAAGATGTGTGACAGAAGTGTGAAAGTGAGAACAAATGTAAAATATACAGGAGAGAGTGAGAACAGTCAGCGGATTTTTTTTGCCGCTCAACAAAACTTTTTATTTTTGTTGCCGTCAAATGTTGGTTTCAATGGTGGAAATGTGTTGTAATGAATGTATTTTGTGTAGTTTAGTGTAGGATCTTAGTGAAAGTATTTTGAGTCTCATAAGACAGAAACGTAGTCACAGATTTGTATTATACACATGTTTGTGACCACAGTTAAATGAATTATGGCACTTGAAAAACTAACTTACATACACATGATAGTTAGATACACATGTTAGAGGGTAGATTATACGTTTAATTACATCCAAACACACAAACAACCAGAAAAACAAACATATAAATTGCATACACTTTTATTAGATCAAAGGGAGATAACTCCAGGTCAGGGGACATAATAGACAACGAAACACTAACTTAACAGTGAAATATGACTTTACACGCGGAAGCGAGATAGGTTAAGCCTGTCGCTCACAGCTTGTGTAATGGTTGTTTAATATTATATGGGGGACATGAAGCAATTCATGTGTTGACCTTAAGAAAGTCAACTTTGTATGGGTAGTGAGTTAATTTACTATTTGAGGGCAGGTCTTATAAGACAACGGTCCGGTTCAGACATACCTCTAATTAATATAATATTGCGATTGAGAAGAGGGCTCACGCCAACCAGACAAGATTGTGGCGATTGCCAGTAGCCAAGTAAAGTGATGCTACATTGTGACATTAGTCAGTAGGTCTATTGAGTAGCCCAAAGCCAGGTTATCTACAGTCTTTGACAAAAATTAGACACACTAATTTTTTTAGAAACCTCTTGCGTCACAACCAATGAGTCAAAGTTGATGACGCAACACAGGAGGGGAGGGTGTGTGTCAAAGACTGAAGCAGGAGGCAGGAAGCCTGCCTCATGATAGAACACCACCGGGACGTGGGGTCAACCTCAGATAGAGTAGAGGGAACATAGTGCCCGGGATCAGGGCAGGATAGATGATAGAAAAGGGGGACTATTAACTAGTCCTCACACGGAGGCGTTGACCAGATAGTTAGCACTGCTGGTCACGACAGAAGCACGCCTGCGTGATCGCTACGATTGCCACTCAAACCAAAGACGGCTAATAGAAGCGTGCTAACTGACCTAGCACGCAAAGAGCCGAAGGACGCATGAAGGTCCTTCCGCGTGGCGTGTAGCGACGCGAGTGAAGGAAGTCAGACTGGGGACTGACTCTGTAGTGTTCACATCGTGTAGAATAGAAGATAGTTTTCGTAAAGCCTAGTAGATAGAGAATAGCTATAGGGTTTAGGAAAACTAGTGATAGAGAATATTGTGACTTTATGTGTGATTAGATAGCGACTGTTTTGCAATTGTAAAGAGCCAACGGCAATAAAATGTACCATTTCATTCCTCGCACACGACTTGCAAGTTTCTTGTATGGTGTGGGAGAAGTAATCCGATGATGCCTGAAACATGAGTTGTTGACAAGTACGAAGTGCCATCTGTCGTCTCAGAGAAATGAAAGAGATTTACATTTTCTGATTATGTATACATGAGTAATCGTTATTGCGATATGATCCTTCATCATAAATACATCTTACGATTGATTGAAAACTACATATATATGCGCGCGTGTGTGTGTGTGTGTGTGTGTGTGTGTGTGTGTGTGTGTGTGTGTGTGTGTGTTTTGGACACAGAATTGTCAGGACACTAAGATGGGAAAATTAGATAATGTAGTAAAAGAAACAACAAAATTAAATTTGTTATCGAATGAGTGAGCTATATTGGAGCAACGCTGATGTACGGCAGCGGACCATGAACAATTAGCAGACAAGTGAGGGATTATTTAGAATCTACGGAGATGTGGTTTTATAGAAGAATACTGATGGATGGATAGAAAGAACAATGACGATATCTTGAAAGAAGTTAACTCACAAAGAGAACTCGCAATAGAAGAAAACTGACCACGTTATTTGGCCATATTAATTATTATGAAAAGAGGAAAGCTGGACTATGTCGTCACAATGAGAAAGTTAGAGGGAAAGAGAGGAAGATGGAGACGAAGAGAGAAGTTGTCAGACAATTAGACATCTTGGCAGAGAGGATCGTTGGTATCAGAAATTATTGGCTGCACAAGAGAGAGAAGGATGTGGATAGACATGATCACCAGCATCACGCGAGTGGGACTATAAGAAGGAGAAGAAGACGGAACGAGTGAGAAGAGGTTAAAGGGATCTGGTAAAATAATACCGGTTTATAATAAACATACAATAGTCAGTGTGTATTTCTAATGACTGTGCAGTGTTTGAAAATATCGCCGATCCAAGTTATGTATTTACCTATTATGAATTATGTTGCGACAGAAATACAAAAATTAGATTTTTAAGAGCATGCATCTTTCCCATTGCAACATACGTCTGTGAGACCTGGACACTTACTAAACAAGCTGAACAGCGCATAAATGCCTTTGAATATAAATGTTATAGACGAGTTCTAAGAATATCTTGGGTACAGAAAAGGAAAAAAATGCATCCATACTTCAAGAGCTGAGTAGTGCTATTTAAGACGACAAACAAAGAAAACTGAAATATTTTGGTCACTTGAAATGTCATGAAAGTTTGGAGAGAACAGTAATGGAAGGCTACATGCCTGGGAAGAGAGGAAGAGGAAGGCCAAAGAGAAGATGGGTGCACGATGTGGCGGATGATCTCCAGATCGGTGTATCGGACGCGTGACATCTTGCTTATGATCGAGAGGTTTTCCGGAAGGTTGTTATGGGAGCGAAGTTCTGAAAAGGACATGCTAATGAATGAATGAATGAATGAATGAATGAATATTATGTTGCATCAACTTTACAGAGGGTGAATACACAATTTTGACCGGCAATATTTTCAAACACTGCACAGTGATTAAATTTTGTTGTTGTTGTTGCCTATCCCTTACAGGACGTTGCAGTCAACACCAGCATTTTCAACTGCTGTTGATGTACTAGGCAAGTTTTTACGTTCAGTAGTTTGCCATTGATTTCTGAACGACCGGCTCCCATACCAACACATTATAACACAACGCGTCACGGTCTGCTGCACAAATCGGTCGCGGCTGCGTTTCGAACGCCTGGTGAGCGGCTCACGAACCGCGTTCGCAAGCCTTTGGCCACGGAGCCTCATTAAAAATACACCCTATATATTCTGGAAGTTATAAACACGAAAAAGGAGTAGAACTACTGCTAAACAAGATAACAGCTACATGAGATAGCCTACTGGTTTCTGGAGAAGAGTCGTTATATTTAAAATCAAAGGAAAATCAATACATATAAATATTACGCAAGTATATACCAACAGCCGTCTCCCTGGCCCAGGTTTTAACGTCTTTCTCCGTAATCCCGTATATACACGCGAGGAACGTAAGCTGCGCGAGAATCGGTAGCGATTCTCACCGCGTCTGTAACTTACGGGGTATGTGAGCCGGCCAATCAGAAAGCAATGGCAAACTACTGAGCGTAATCTTGCCAAGAAATCAACAATCAGCTGAAAGATGCTGATGTTGACAGCGATGTCCTGTAAAGGATATGCGAAAAAAAAAAATACCAACAACAAACAGTGAACAAGAAATAACGATGTTTTTCTAACATAATTTTATTTCATATGATATTGAATGTTGATTGTATCATTCTTTTTATTCTTTTTTTTTTTTTTTTTTTTACACACTGCTCAACCCTTCAGTGTTATAATTAGAATATATGATACATTATATTGTATACATATTTAAGTTATTTAAGTATAAACTTGTATATAAATATTGATTGTTTCTCAACGTATGTAATATTATGAGCTATATTGTGTGTAATGAAGTTCTGCCTATCTAACATACACACAGGTATGTGTTTGTGTATGTGTGTGTAAATACGCGTGCGCTTGTGTGTGCGCAAGAGTACATGTTTGTGTGTATGTGTCGTGTGTGTGTGTGCGTGTATGTATGTGTATGTATATAGGAACGTCTTCTTCCCCCAGTTCCCTTCTCTACAGAGCAGAACTCAATGTACCACTTTATCAATAACAACAACAAACTGGCATCAAAACAGTCTGCGATTTAAGAAATATAACTTTCAGAAAGAAACGAAACGAAGAGTTTTCAAAGGGTGATGCTGGTAGTATTATAATATATATGGATAACACCTACGTTGACTACATGGCTTCTGTCAGCGCTGTGCAAGGAAATGACCAACAAGTTTCAGGCTGTAATCATTTCACTCATAAAGTGAATGAACTCGCCATGACATTTAGTCACAGCAAGGTTATATAAACTTTTATTATCTATATTAATTATTAATATTATTTATTTACTAGATATTTAATAATAATAATAATTTCCGGGAAGGTTAACCCGGTCAACAAATGCCCGCAGAAGTCGGATGTGTCGGCCTAACGGCACAAGAACACAGCTCTGCTGTAATCAGGCACAACGCATTCACGTCCGAAAAAAAACTCCGGATGAACGCAGAAGAAGAAGATAATATTAATAATAATTTTTAAATTATAATTAATTATATTATACTCTAGTTAGGTATTTTGATACTGTTTTTCATATTAGGTATTTACTTATGAGACCACTATAGATAAATAGGCCTCTAAAACCTAAAACCAACTGTAACTGTGCCTGTGTGTCAACTCTAAGCGGAGATATTCATATTTGAGTGTCGTGGTATTGAACAAGGAAATACTCAGGAATCCGTTCACTGAGCAGGTTTACTTTGTGTCCCCATCAGTGTGAGAGTTGAAATGATCTAAGTTTGGCTTCTTACTACTATAACTTTTTTGTTTTTAAACAAACATCTTAGCAACCATACATCATTGTGATCGGGGTAGCAAAGTCTAACTGCTCATGTCATCTATTTTTAGAAATGAGGAGTAACGAAGTAACGACCTAAATAGCAATTAAAATGGCCGCTAATTAATTACTAGTTAATTAATTATCCTGTCCATTATTAATGTTAGCTTGGAAACCTGACAAGATGTATATTTTATAATGCAGAATGATGCTACGGTCCCAGTGGTTACTTTCCTTATTCAATAGGATGTGCTGTGATCTTAAGTAGCAATTAAAAATGGCCACCAATTAATTGTTCGTTAATTGCTAATTATAGATAACATGAGCAGTTGATCTTGCTACCCTGGTTGCAAAGATACATGATTGCTAAGATGTTCATTGTAAAAACAAACAAAAAAATATAGTAGCAAGAAACTCTGTGAGCAGATTCCTGAAGTATTTCTTTGTTCAAGATCATGACACTCAATATCTCTGCTTAGAATTGACATACAGGCTTCATTGAGATGCCACTGAATTTAGTTTTTAAGGCCTCTATAGCTGTGGTGGTACTCATTAGTAAAGATCCAATTAGAAAAACATGGTCAAAGTAATGCATCAGTAATATTTAAACATATAGTCTTCAAAGATGATTAGCCATGATTTCGCCATGAAAATTCATTTTCTGAGTATGATGGGGTCCATGTAGAAAAATGTCTCCAACAGACACTATCATTGATGAACAATAATGGGAGATGCAAAAATACAAGACAAATGCTGCAGATTTAAAAAATACTAATCTAACAGTATTTTATCATTTACAGTTAACTTTAAAATAAATTGTACTGCCAATCCATGTGAGATTGGCTCAAATGGGTCATAGACAGATATGAAATCTGACTTCAAAAATATGTTCATAAATAAATGTTTGCATATCCTTTGCAGGACATCGCTGTCAACATCAGCATCTTTCAGCTGATTGTAGATTTCTTGGCAAGATTACGCTCAGTAGTTTGCCATTGCTTTCTGAGCGGCCGGCTCACATACCCCGTAAATTACCAACGCGATTCGAACCACTGCTGATTCTCACCATCGTCACGTTACTTACGAGAGTATACGAGATTACGGAGAAAAGTTGCTAACCTCTAGGCCAGGAAGCCGGCTCAGTCATGTTAAATGATAAAAAAAATAGTTAAAGTGTACAGATAAATTATTAATAACCTTTAATCTTGTATTCTCTTTAACTTTAGTAGTTTAAATTACATGCTTTAAGTATAAAAAGTATACTGACTGATATGCATGGCACCTACATTTTGGATTTCCAATTGCACAGATGAAACAACATCTCTGCAGAAATATTCTTTTCTACCATGGATCGAGCAAGTTCAGCTATGAAACTCTCCAAATGTATGTAAAAATTAATGCAGAATTTGAAAATCCATCTAAAAATATGTTAATATAAATTAAACAAGCTCTAGAAAATAACATTATTTACCGTATGCCAAATAATTGAATTTATTTCAAAGACAAGAGGATTTCAACCAATCCCTATGCACAGAATGTTAGACTGATCTATTTTACAGAAGCTAAGATGGCGTCTCTTATTGTCATGTGATATGTGAATGAAAGGGTCCCGCCATAAACACGAATGGTTGTTTCATAGCCTTTCTTGAGGGCACAATGGATCCTTCTGCGCAGGCATGGATTATTATTTCCGGTTTTGATCTGATTGCGTTGGATAAGTAAACTGCTTACTTGTAGTAATTAAAACTGCAAATGAATAATGATGATCATAAAATAAACGTAAACAAAACAAATAAACTGTTTGTAAATAAATGTATATTTAACAAATTGTTTGTTTACAATTTATTTACTGTTCAATCAATCATGTGCCGTCTCCACAATGAAGGTTGGCTGCAATGGATCACCAACACTGTCTGTCTCTCACCCTGGCTGTACATTCTGTCAGAGTGCTGTTCATCCATCTCTTGATGTTATCTTCCCACTTGTATCGTTGTGTCATTTGCCTTCAGTCGTACCCTCCATTATGGTTCTTATAAGAGTGTTATGTTTTTTAATGTGGCCGAAATATTTCACTTCATTCTTTATTTCTTTCATCAACTCTCTTTTCATTCTCAGTGTTTCTGAAACCTCAGTATTTGTTTGTGTTTGCTTCCTTGAAATACAACATATTCTTCTGTATAATCGCATCTCCAGGGTCTCTATTCGACTTTCTAATTGCTTGTTCATTCAAAACAATGTTTTCCCGTGATGAATTTGAATAACGAAGACACAAACAATAGATTGCACGATTTATTGCCTGGCATATTTCGCTGCATCTCGTCAGGTACATACTGCAGAAATCACACAACTTACGTGAATTAACTAGATAAATCCTTCAAACTGAAATTAGCAGATGGCTAGCTGAAATTTTAAAGCCAGTACGACAGTCCTTCGATCCAAGAACACTCAAAGATACATTCGAACTGGTGGAATTATTGGATACTATGGACATAAACAACAAACACATGGCATCCATGGATATTGCCTCTTTATTCACCAACGTTCCATTAGATGAGACCGTGAATATAATAAGTGAACGCATTAGAGACAAACAACTAAAACTAGGCATACCATCAGCTATTCTAGAGAGGCTGTTAAAATTATGTACCGCCAACATACAATTCAACTTTCTAAATAAGTCATATCACCAAATTGACGGAGTGGCCATGGGGAGCCCACTTGGACCTATTCTAGCGGACATTTTCATGGCACACTTAGAAGAAAAGAGATCCTCAGACATCAATAACTTGGCCTTTTACCGTCGTTACGTGGACGATATACTAATTATCACCACAGACGAGCTACAAGCAACGTCGTTCCAGGCCACAATGAACGAGACACATAAAAACATCTCTCTATCTATGGAACATGAACACAGCGAAGCGTTGCTGTTTCTAGATATCCTAATGAGACGTAGAGCAGACGGCACAATTCAAAGATCGGTGTACCGCAAAGAAACATGGACTGGCCAATACTTAAATTTTCAGAGCTTCGCACCTGTCCAGTACAAACAGGGCTTAGTACGGACCCTGTTTGACCGTGCTAGAAAGATATGCACCCCGGACACACTGACAGAAGAATTTGAAACTCTAAAGAATGCCTTAAACCTGAATGGGTACTCCACAGGATTTATAAAGCGCCACTGCCAACAGCCCAAACCGAAACGTGAAGTAACTACAGTACCTAAACTCAAGGTATTCATCCAGCTAACCTTCCGAGGAGATGACGTAATGCAACGTCTGCGGGACAGGCTCACCACAGCAGTCGGGCGAACATTCTGTGTTGCAACTCTAGTCATCAGGTACCGAAACACACCGATCCCCATCCCAGCAGTAAAAGAACCTGTAGCTTTGTACGCCAAATCAAATTGTATTTACCAATTTACATGCAGATGCGAGGCCATCTACATAGGTAGAACTGAGCGACAGTTACATTGCAGGGTTTCGGAACACATTCCGAATTGGGTGGACAAGATACTACACACAGAAGATGGTAGCCTAGGCAGGCCGACACACCGGAACAGTCCAGCTTCATCGGTCGCGAGACATGTGCTCGAGAGCGGTCACGTGGTTGAAAGAAACAGTGCCTTCCATGTGTTGTTCAACACACAAAGTAGTCGATTGTTAAAGTTACTGAAGCTATAATAATCAACCTTCGTAAGCCGTCCTTGTGCAAGCAGAAAGACATGTTAGTCAGTTTAAAATTACTGTGGTAGACAATCGACATTACTGTGCGAACATGTGTATATTTCAGTTTGAAGGATTTATCTAATTAATTCACGTAAGTTGTGTGATTTCTGCTGCTTGTTCAGGTTTCCGCACTATATAGTAGTGTTGAATATACATAACATTTAACAATACTCATTTTTAATGCATTGTTAATCTCTCTAGATGTTAATACTGATTTCATGCTGTTGAAAACATTTTTGACCATTCTCTTTTTGACTTCTGTTTCGCTTCTGCCATCATCTGTTATTACATGCCCAAGATAGGAGAAACTTGTTACTTGTTCTGTTTCATCCCATTTACTTTGATGCTTATTGATGGCCTCTCCATTCCACTGCCAATTATGATAGTCTTTATTTACTGGATGTTAATATTTAAACCTCATTCTGCACTATGCCTGTTTACTTGTTCCAATGGTTTTCATAACTCTTGTTTGCTTTCTGCTAATAACACTGCATTGTCAGCATACCTAAGATGTTTATGAATTTACCATCCATAGTTAAACAAAGAAGCCCCACCCAGTAGCACAGTGGCTAGCATTCTTTCCTGCCAATCCAGTGGTCATATGTTTGAACCTCCCCTCCCCCTCCCAGGGCTAGATTTTTAAAATTTGGCATCGTCTCCCAACATGACATAGCCTAAAATTTGACATCACCTCCCAACATGACATAGCCTAACATTTGACATAGCCTCCTAACATGACACAGCCTAACATTTGACATCATCTCCCAACATGACATAGCCTAACATTTGACATTGCCTCCCAACATGACATAGCCTAACATTTGAAATTGCCTCCCAACATGACACAGGCTGCCATGCTATAAGTCCAGCATTCATAACAATTACATGCAAAATGTCCAAATAGCACGATCAATAATTTCGGCTCGACAGAAACTTATAAAAGTAAACGAGCAAAGTTCAGAACTGGAACGGCAGGGTAAATGACTTTGAAGATAACGGCCATGTTGAAGATTTGATAAGTAATAACATTTAATAATATCTGACAGTCAGTTTGAGATTTTTCTATCAATTCTATCCGTACCCAGGTGCTTGTTGTTGCCAAGCGGGACCTAGTTCTATTTACAGGAACTCATTGATACTCAACACTAACCTGCTTACATATGTATTGTACCTTCGTATCTTCCATTGCCCTTCTGTCATTCTGCCTGAAGTTCTCCTTTGCCGCTCTGCACGATATAAGTCTAGGTACTCCCGTACGTTCTGTAGCGACACGTTGTAGCAAACCCTGTATATCTTCGTCGCAGCCACTGCTTTACGTGCCAACACTATTCCATCGCCAACATTTGCATTTTCACGGCCTGCTCTTACATTCCCAATCCATGTCCTTCATGTTGATATCTGACGTCACTCTCCTTTTTGTTCTTTATCAACAGTTTCTTAGTTTCTTGTGGGGTTTTCCTATATGATTTTCTACCGCCTTTTCCGATGACGTCATTATGTCTAAACGCAATGTGGCACAGCCTAACATTTGACATTGCCTCCCAACATGACATAGCCTAACATTTGACATTGCCTCCCAACATGACACAGCCTAACATTTGACATCGCCTCCCAACATGACATAGCCTAACATTTGACATTGCTTCCCAACATGGCATAGTCTAACATTTGATATTGCCTCCCAACATGACAGCCTAACATTTGACATTGCCTCCCAACATGACACAGCCTAACATTTGACATCATCTCCCAACATGACATAGCCTAACATTTGACATTGCCTCCCAACATGACACAGCCTAACATTTGACATCGCCTCCCAACATGACACAGCCTAACATTTGACATTGCCTCCCAACATGACACAGCCTAACATTTGACATTGCCTCCCAACATGACACAGCCTAACATTTGACATCGCCTCCCAACATGACAATGCCTAACATTTGACATCGCCTCCCAACATGACACAGCCTAACATTTGACATTGCCTCCCAACATGACATAGCCTAACATTTGACAGCATCTCCCAACATGCCATAGCCTAACATTTGACATCGCCTCCCAACATGACATAGCCTAACATTTGACATTGCCTCCCGACATGATACAGCCTAACATTTGACATTGCCTCCCAACATGACACAGCCTAACATTTGACATCATCTCCCAACATGACATAGCCTAACATTTGACATTGCCTCCCAACATGACACAGCCTAACATTTGACATTGCCTCCCAACATGACACAGCCTAACATTTGACATTGCCTCCCAACATGACACAGTCTAACATTTGACATTGCCTCCCAACATGACACAGCCTAACATTTGACATCATCTCCCAACACGACACAGCCTAAAATGAGAACCAGGAAATGTTCTGGAAAGTAAAGGTGACCTATCCATTTGTGGTGGTCTCATTAGCAAAAACCAATTAATGAAACATGACCAAAGCTGCTACATGTAGTAATTTGATTTACTGGCTGAATTTATTCAATAAATTTCCGAGCAAAAGTAATAAGTGTGAACATTAACTAAAATTGTAAAAAATAAATCACACGAAAAGTAAATTATTAATACCATATAGAAACATTATTAGAATCCCTTGGATCGAGAACAAGAAAAATACTTGATATTCTACACGATGTGAAGATTAAAAAAACCCATCTCAAACAGCATCATGTCTCAGAAACTGAAATACTTTAGCCATATTTAATGTCACAGTGGTTTAGCAAGTCTAATAGCCGACACTCAAAGCTCTGAGGAGAGGCCAGACGAACATATAATCAGACTGCAACTGGTACCATTAGTATTGGTACTCTTCACTGGCTGTTGCAGATGAGGGCGGAGCACATTTGGGAATGTCCTGAGTGCTGTGATGTGTCAACTCAGACAGACTGATAATGTGAGGCGTGGTTCCTGGAGGAAGCGGCAGAGATGGAACAATATAATGGTGGACGCAGGCATTAAAGACACCTAGACATAAAAATGCATGAGGCAGAGGAATTGGCAAAGGATTGAGAGCCCTTCCGGCCGGCTGTGATGAGAGCGATGTTCTGCAATGAACCTGCAACATAATGATGATGACAAACTAATTAACTTAAAGCCGCAGTGTCAATCTTTAGCAATCTTCAGAATTTGTCAAAGGTGATTAAAACATATGATAACATTTAATTCATGTATTTTTTAAGTCATCGTGACAACTGAAAAGATCAAGGAGAAGAGAGGCAGCAACAGACCAAGAGAAATGATGCTGGATGGACCGAGACAGTGGTGTGGAGGAATATCATCAACAGAGTTGAATCAGAACACGAAAAATGGAGATTTGTGGAGAGATATGAATGCGTATGCCAGCTGGCAGGGCACTTGATTATGATGATGATTTTTAAAGTATGTTATTTACATATTTATTTGGTTTAACAATTAGCAAAAAGAAGACACAGATTATGTCGCAAGTTGCACATGAGGTACCATCAATCTTTATTGGCGACGCCGAACTAGAGATGGTAGACCATTTTACATATCTAGGATCAGTGGTAAATAGCAAATTATCCTAAGATCAGTAAATCAACATCAGGATTGATAATGCACATTGGGAGCAAGTCGCCGCTGAACGTGTTGCATAGATGGTAAATATCAGAAATGGAATAAAGACAAAGGAGAAAATTATTGCAGATAAGTCACATACCGAGCGTTTGAGACGTAAGATGGTGCATGATGGTGGAAATGACCATGTGTTCACATGCATCCACTGTGGACGAACATTTACAGCACGAATTGGCCTAATCAGCCACATTTGCTACCCCCATGGGTTGTAGTTATTATGCCTTTTTGAAGCACAAACTGTCTGTCAGGACAGCAAGGTGCCAATGATATTTACATATTTATTATTACAATGTATGTCTGTGCCCATGACTCCGGTGATCATGCGAGATGGTGAAACATGATCGCCCACGCGTGGCACATGTTGATGATGTCTGTCAGCAAAGTCACATGATATAAAGTTATGAAATGATGTATAACAATTATAATCATAAACATTCACAGATAAAACATTGCTTTGCTGAAGAGTATGAGTTCATGTCACAACATTTCAAGTCATGCTCGAAACTAGTAGATGAAATAAGAGGTATTGGTATTTTTCATTTCTACTACTATTGTTTAGTCATTTCTACATAAGAAGTGTATGGGGGAGCTATGGGAGTGCACCGGTCACGTGTTCAAATTCCCTTCAAGGCAAGGATTCTTTTAATTGATCTGAGCTGCCAGGCCGACTCAGCCTAGAAATGGTACTTGGACATGTCCTGGGAAGTAAAGGCAGTTGGTGTGATATTTACCATATTCCCCATTGAGTGCAGATTGGTCTAGAACAATATGGAGTTAGCATTGTTGATGCTGAGATAAGGGGTTCAACCCCTACACCGGACAATTGGACTAAAATATTGACCTATCGCCCTTGACTTGGGGATGTAAACTACGAGTACCTCTGAAGTCAGAGAGGGTTTGCCTGATGGCGAGGGACGCTGTTAATAGGGAAAGCTAATCCACATGCACAATTCAGTCCAGCACCACTAGAAGTAGTGTGTATGAATTACACTTGAGTTCAAAGCGAGCGAGCATTAAAAAAAACATTACCCACTTCATGCCAGTTGGTCTATGTAAGTACGGGGCTAGCACCATATGCGTATCTCTCTGGTTTATTAAAAGCCATCACCCTCTTTGGACAACAATCATCTTCAAATTAATATCCTATTTGTGGCTGACTCGGTCACAGGATTATTAATCTGAGCCAGGGATTGACCCTAATATAACTTCTCTTCTGAGGTTAAGCGGGTTAGGGGTAATGGTATAATCTAATTGAAACATATGCTTAATATGATACAGGCTTGTAAAAGGGACTTTTAATTAATTACTTACTGTATGTATAGTGCCATAAGGCAGATACTCGCGGTTGACGTCATTAATATAGGTAGAGAATCCTGTAGCTCAAAAGCTTACAGATATCTAGGAGACTGGTGATAAACGGTGAATCGTGACTCTGACGTAGGAAGACGCTGAGACTTGGTGATACGGACAAGATGTGTTTCTGAAGGCTCGAGGTGAGGGTGACACCTGGATGCCGTGATTTCGGGATGAGACAGCAGGAAGTCTGGTAAGGAATTAATTGAGGACGACACAACAGTGAAAAGGACCGGGAATGGAAAATCCACCTAGACTGATTTTATTATCCAAGCGTTTGAACTGAAGAATGGATAGGAAGGCTTCAAGGGCATCGAGCTGGACTGGGAGCTCAGGGGTGGATGTGATTTGAGTAGGCGCCGATCCTGTAGTTAGGGATCAGCCTGCTTTTCTGCCAGAGTTTTAATCCTTGTACCGGTGGCGGAAATAAACGTCTGGAAAATCGTTCGCTTCACTTGAGTATGCTGTTCTGAATCGTTCTGTTAACGAGTTCTGATTTTTCGATGATGCTTTTTAGTGTTTGCTCCAGTTGCGTTTAGCGGACAGGCACTATAAGACACGTGGGGGTCGTTTCTGGACACTGTTTGTTGATAGGCAAAGAATTCCGCCAGTTTCTAAGAGCTGAACATGAAAAATTACGCACCAGCGGCACAGTTCACACCGTGCTACACAGAAAGTAAGAACACATGAAACATCACGTCACAAAGAGAAAAAGATGGTGAAGACCCGATAAAGGTAAAGTCTAATTTACTTCACAATTTATAATTGCGCAATGTGTCGATACGAATAAACATTGTCACCAATATCGACAAGTATAGAATAGTGCGCACAACTCAAAACATAAAGTGAAACACGATTTCAAGAACGTTTTGAAAGGCAAGGAACTATTATTACATGAACATTATTGACGAATTGATATGAAACTGAAGATGTTTTACTATTGTCCAATTTGAAAAGTAATGGACATATCCGATGTCACTGAGTTATGAAGAAATAAAGACAGATTCGCTATTAAACTACGCGACATTTGAATACTTAGTCGACATATATTCTGTCGCACTTACGAAGAAGGAGTCTTTATCTTCCAATTCAACTCTTCCACTCTTCCGCTTCACTAACGTCAAGAACATTGAAGTGCACTGTACATCGCTGATGAAGTAATTATAGGATATATCAACAGTAGTAAGAGAATAAATACAATAATGGTACATGCACGATCATGAACAGTTTTCGAACTATATGTCGCATGATGTATTAAACTAGAAAATGAGATTATGTGACACTATTTAAATATGAAAGGAAAAGCAAGAATGTTGGCCGATTATAAGAATACTAGACCCAACCAGCTACCATAGTAGTGTAGAGGAGTGATACACATTATAGATCGAACAGTGGAGTATATTGAAGATATATATTATATTAATATTATAGAACGAAGAGTCCTTTTACGTCCAACACGACTTTTCCACTCCAACAGTTACATTATTTACTCAAAGAACGTGTCTGCATTGTTAACGATAGCAGAATATGAACAACTGAATATATATAAATAAACGTTTGAAGGTGGAATATATGGATCACCCACGAGCATTATTTATAATGTAAAGACACATATTATAGTAAGTGGTTCTGTTCAACAACGCTATAAGATTAACAATAAGACACCATGGCTCTTGGATGCGAGCATTGAAAGAACACGTTACACGTCGTCATAACAGTCAACTTTACAAACTTATCTCGACAACTGCCACGCCAAGTGGACGTCTCCATTACTCCATTACACCTCAGCATGCAGACATTGAACGGACACTTCACACGGCACCATGACAGGATACGGCACATTCACTTCTACATATTACGAGGCACTACACGTCATCTGAGACGCATCAAGACCATACACGGATAGATTGATACTTAGTATTTTGGCGTGATACAAAACTCGTTCACGCAGAACTATACACGTGACTCATTTAACGATTCCTTTCTGGGCATCATTCACTCAAGTACCGACAGCACACATTCAGCCCAAAGTATCAATACTAAGGCTGAAATAAACTCAAGTATCGTCGAATACACCCAAACCAATCACGTTACACTAAAAAGCATCATCGAAAAATCAGAACTCGTTAACAGAACGATTAAAAAAAAGCATACTCAAGTGAAGCGACCGATTTTCCAGACGTTTATTTCCGCCACCGGTACAAGGATTAAAACTCTGGCAGAAAAGCAGGCTGATCCCTAACCACAGGATCGGCGCCTACTCAAATAACATCCACCCCTGAGCTCCCAGTCCAGCTCGTTGCCCTTGAAGCCTTCCTATCCATTCTTCAGCTCAAACGCTTGGATAATAAAATCAGTCTAGGTGGATTTTCCATTCCCGGTCCTTTTCACTGTTGTGTCGTCCTCAATTAATTCCTTACCAGACTTCCTGCTGTCTCATCCCGAAATCACGGCATCCAGGTGTCACCCTCACCTCGAGCCTTCAGAAACACATCTTGTCCGTATCACTAAGTCTCAGCGTCTTCCTACGTCAGAGTCACGATTCACCGTTTATCACCAGTCTCCTAGATATCTGTAAGCTTTTGAGCTTCAGGATTCTCTACCTATATTAATGACGTCAACCGCGAGTATCTGCCTTATGGCATAAAGGATGTCACTGAGGTATCCATGACTGATAGGTTACAGTGTCAACCTCAGGCTCAGAAGGTGTCAGGTTCGATCCGTACATCGAACTGGAAATTTTTCTAATTACCATTAGCATTTAGTCTAATGATATCACATATCCCCCTGATCTCTTTGGTAATGTGATCAGATACCTAACTTTCTAAGATAAGGGTGAAAAACAGGAGGTCCTGTGTGCAAGTTGTACAAGGTAAAATTTCCGCAGCGGTTGAAAATCACAAAGAGTAGGCCATAAGATCACTGCCTTAGCAAAATTGTTAAAAAAGAAAACCTACCCACGGATATATAGAGCCCATCACCTTGGATGGAATCTATATAGAGTAAGCAAACCTTACACTAGTGCATGCCAAAGTCAGTAACATTCTGATCTTTGAGGTGCATAATTAGGTGTGATCCTCTACTCTCAAAAGAGGAACAAAGAAGAAGAAGGATGTCGTCTGTCTCTTCCCGGGGCCTATCTGGAAAGCAAAGAATAGTAACACTTTCAGCTACCACACATGTAAGAAGTCACTAAGAGAGTTTTAGTTTTGCAAGTGGTCACTGTCTCGAACGGCTGTGGTCTCCGGTGTGATGAAGCCTACCAAAGACAACACTGAAAGAGAGTCACAGCAAGTTGTCACAATGATGGTGGCATTCAGCACCCAAGCCTTGCACTCACGCTATGAGATGTCATGCGCATGATTAAAATGAGTGTGCTATTTGCTTACCAGGAGTGAAATAAGCTCAGTACCATTCCCCAAATTCTTCATGTCATATAAGAGTGAAAAACTCAAATAATGAGGTTAATGCGACAACACATCATATGGGGGGGGGGGGGGGGGGGGGCATTTCAAACATTTCAAATGAAAACCTTAAATTATTGTTGTTGGAGTGTGTGGTGAAAATATTCTGAAAACATTAGAGAACAAATGTATTATTTTTCGATGTAGTCACCACTGCATTCAATTCAATGCTTTGATTCCTGTAGGAAAAATATTCTCTTGGTCACTACTCAGTGTGCCTGACCTGGTCATGTACAGTATGTCACAGAAGTCACGTAGGTTTGAAACTTTCTACTCCACTCATACACTTGCTGGACTGACAAGCATGATCATCATAATGGACCTTCATTCGCTGATGAATTTCTATAGGTTTCAACCCTTCACTAATCAAAAAATTTATAACAGAACGCTGCTCTTTTTTAGTGCATGTCAAAAGTTGGGTGGCCATCTTCAAACTGTCTTTATGAGTCACATGCTTTACACTCTTGACATCCTAAACAACAATATTGACAGGTTACAAGACAATGGCAAGGTTATTGTAATTTCTATCACACTTTTAAGGTTTTAATTTGACGCCCCTTCGTATATATGATGTTTTCAGGGATAAATATGGTAATCTTCATCAGTGAAAGTGTAGGCACTCGCGCAAATATATCATAACTAAAGGAAGGGTAAATCCAGGCTGTACCTCATGTGGTAGAGGATGGAAAACACAGTGGTTTGGCAAATGTATCGCTGAGAACCAAGTGTCCGCAGAAATAAGTACACAACTTAGTAGCTGAGGAGAGGAGGGCACTTACTTGTCCAGAAATTGCTGTCAAAGGCAGAGGGTAAAATTCCCCACATTATCTCCCCAAGACTTCATGGAATTCTACATAAATATGATTTAGTCAATTGAAGTCACTATTTCTCCACAGTGTGGCCTCCATCTGCAGATGTTTTAGTTGCAGAACTAACATTAGTGTGCAACTGCCTCTTGGTTGAGGTGGCACAAAAGATTCATCTCAGATCTAGGTCTGCCCCAGTTTGTTTACATCTTGATTGCTTGGTTTGTCACACTGTGATGAGAGGTACATATGGATGTTTTGTTTTTCAAATAATTTATCTTTCGACTAACTCTGGTTGTTATTTCATACAGACTAATAATAGTTTTTCTTTGTTATGTTAATGTAAATCATGTTTCTTTGTTGTTTCTGAAATTATTGTTTGGTTTATAAGCACTAAGTCATCAGCGTAACACAGTTTATTTATAATTTTGTTCCCCAACTTTCATATGTAGTTTTATTTCCTTTGGATCTCATTTCCTTACAGTACAATGATTGGGTGTATAGTGAGAGAATACAAGTCTGCCTGACACCTCTTTGATGTCAATAGGTTGACCGGGACGCAGAGGTGTTTCCAAGGCACCAGGGCCGAGTTATATACTGGCCAAGACCTATTGACGCATCCTCGTCGAGTGTCCTGGGCAACAGGTCCCTTCGGGGTTCTGGCTAAAGTCAGTAGGATCGCCGATTCCTCCGAAGTCGGAAAGTGTCTGCCTGTATGGCGAGGAACCACCAATCTGCACACCAATAAACCAGACATGGGACAACGGATACTCACGCAAACCTCAGGTCCTGTATGACATCACTCTGATGTTGGACAACAGGATGCCTTCATCCGACATACAGGACTTTGTGTTGGAGCTCAAGCCAATGAACACAAGCAAGCAAGCAATAGGTTGACCAGTCTCTCTCATCCCTGTGTTACCAGCACCTATAATAGAAGCAGAGAATATCAACACTATAACCTACCATGCGTTTCATAAGAGGTGCTTAAGGAGGGTTGACATGAGATTGGCTACTTCATCCTGTAGAAAACATCTACAAAACCCAGCCAATCACGGAAAAGTCTACAAAGGGCTTGGCGTGAGTTATTTGAAGGCATGTTGTCAACGTCCTATAAATATAGGTAACCTTAGCTCGTCATTCTACACATGACAGTGAGTCTTTCTACATGCACTCAGTGAGATATCAAGCGGTCTATTGGGAGGCAAAAAGCAGAAGAATAAGATGGTGGACTAACGTAACAGTTGATACACATAGATGCTGTCTGCTGGCATTACATGTTGATAACCTGTAAATCTTTTCCATGGTTGCATCGAAAAGAGGGGGTTGGCTGCTGATGAAACGACATTGGAGTCCAAATAAACACACATTATCACTAGGAAGGTCAATGAATGGAAAAACATGTAGATACTGGTGAATGTTTTGACTAAAGTCTTTATCAACAAACAAGGAAAAAACAAAACAATATAAAACAGAGGCATACTTATCTTGGCAGTCAAGAGGTCCGATCAATGCAAAAAACTGGTCTGTGTTTTGTGTGTGTGCGTGTGTGCGCGCACGCCGCGTGTGTGTGTGGGTGTTTATTTTTATTTTTCGCTCGCTCGCTTTGAACTCAAGCGTAGTCCATTCATGCTGCTTCTTGTAGCACTGCACTGAATGTTACGTGTGGATTAGCTTTCCCTATTACCAGTGTCCCTCACCATCAGGCGAACCCACTCTGACTTCAGAGGTACTTGCAATTTACATCCCCAAGTGAAGGACGAGAAGTCAAAATTTTAGTCTAGCTGACTGGGGTAGAGGTTGAACCCCCTACATCAGCGTCAGCGCAGCAGATGTTTAAGAACGTGCGCTCTTATCCATTCGGCCATGCTGACCTCTGTGTTTTTATTTCAAATGTATACTGTCTGTATCTATGGTTTTTAGCATTTTGATTACTTACTTGAGACAAGCCAATCAGTCTCTCCCAGCAGAAGTCAACATGTGTGGATGCTGATTGTTCCTGCTGGGAGCTAGTTACCTACATGCCAGAACTACCATCGTCTGCTTTCACTGCCACCAGTTACATGCACAGTCCCCCACTAAAAAAAGTTAGTTGCATATCATATACAGACATAGCAGTCAACCCCAGTATTTTTTGGCTGTTCATGATTCCTGGGCAAGTTTACATTCAGTAGTTTGCCATTGCTTTCTGCACGACCGGCACCCATACCATTTCATAAAAAAGCAACACAGCTGTGTTTCAAATGCGGTATGCGGGATTACGAACTTCGTCCATAACCCCTTCCCCGTGGAGCCGGCAGTCCCCACTCAAGGAGCCATATTCAGGAAGACTCATCATGAGACTGCCACTGTGCCTCAAGCGGTAATTTATTGTCCACAGTATATTCTCTTAGAGCAGCAGTAGTGGCCTGCTTACTGACCCAGTGGGCGTGTTCAATCACTGTTGATCGGATTTTAAAATTGGGCCGGTTCTCCCTGGTCAACTCAAACTTAAAAGGGTACCAGGAAATACCCTGGGAAATAAAGGCATGATTTTCACCACACCAACCATCAAGTGTGATCTGATCTATACAAATATGGGGCTAGAACCATATTCCCTTTATGCCCAAGGCATGGAAAAGGGTCCTTTTCTTTTACTTGTTATATCCCTTCTCCGGGAAGGTTAACCCGGTCAACAAATGCCCGCAGAAGTCGGATGTGTCGGCCTAACGGCGCAAGAACGCAGCTCTGCTGTAAACAGGCACAACGCAGTCACATCCGGAAAAAAAATCCGGATGAACACAGCAGAAGAAGAAGAATATCCCTTCTGACTATTTTTAATGTCCCAGTTATAGGTGGTATAGAATCTAGCATATCAGCTCAAACAACAGAGACTTAGTATATGTGAAGCTCACACATCACACCCTTAGAGCGGTACCTCCTCTAGGATTATCTACTTTTTAATTCCTTAATTCTTAAATGAGTTTGGGGCCGAATGGATAAGAACGCATGTTCTTAAACATCCAGTGTGCTGATGCCAAGGTAAGGGGTTCAACCCCTACGCCGGACAGTTGGACTAAAATGTTGACCTCTTGTCCTTGACTTGGGGATGTAAATTACAAGTATCTCAGAAGTCGGAATGGGTTTGCCTGATGGCAAGCGAGAGCAAAAATAAAAGTTTGGTGTATGCTCTGTGTTATAGTATAAACATGGTACTAATTTGTCTTCTCATGAAGTTCATGAAAACTGTCATTAGTCTTGCAGTTCTGTGTTATAGTATAAACATGGCACTAATTTGTCTTCTCATGAAGTTCATGAAAACTGTCATTAGTCTTGCAGTTCTGTGTTATAGTATAAACATGGCACTAATTTGTCTTCTCATGAAGTTCATGAAAACTGTCATTAGTCTTGCAGTTCTGTGTTATAGTATAAACATAGTACTAATTTGTCTTCTCATGAAGTTCATGAAAACTGTCATTAGTCTTGCAGTTTGCGTCCAAGACACCTGTTGTACCTAGCATCACTCAAGAGAAAGATACAGATATACAATTTGCAATGAAGAAAATTGTGACAGTTGTAAGTGATCCTGTGTCACGCTTCAGATGTAAGTAATGTGTTAGTTATTTTAGCCTGAAAATGTTAATCATAAATATTTGAAATTGTTAGTTTGTCAGTCCAGTGAAACAGTTTGAACTTCATTTTAATCTTAAAAAATACGGAAACAGATAGTTGTAAAACATTGCAGAAAATTTCTTTTTGTTCTGTTTTCTCAGAAATCATGTAATTATTATTTTCCATGGGAACTGAATGCAAGTATGTTTATTGAGACTTATAACAGAAGCAAAGAATAGTAACATTGTAGCCTACCTTGCATGTCATAAGTGGCATCTAAGGAGGATTGGCATGGACTTGGCTACCCAATCCCATAGAAAACTTTAGCTGCAAAATCAACCAATCATCATTAAGTCTACAAAGTGCTTGTCGTGAGTCAGTTGAGAGTCTTATGTTATATCAAAGATGGAAGGCAGAAGAAGAATGAGAACTGAATACTTGAAAATTAATGAGTTATTCAGAAATGAAGACCCTGTATAAAAAAGAACAATGTTCTTTTTTTTTCTTTGCCACAACTCTTCTATTCAAGAGTGGAGGATCTTAGACTATGTTGTCTTGTATATTTGCCATAGTTGCAAATGAGTTATGAAGCTGAATGCATTGCCTCTTATGATAGGTTGCAGTGTTACTATTCTTTGCTTCTCCTAAGGGCCCCAGTAACACACAAGTGGACATGAAATTACTACTGCTTTTCTTTGATTTGATTGTTAGCAGGTGTCAAATTTGAACTATTTTCAAGTCGCTAAGAGAACATAGGTGTCATTAATGCATTGTGAATTTCATGTAACATGAAATAGATCAATAAATGACAAATGGATGGAGAATACTGCTGCAAATTGGAATGTCTACAAGTAAGAGAACCATATAGTCACACTTTCATGTCGGTTATAGTGACTCAGGCTGACCCCTGTTGTGATTAGTAACATGTTTATTGGTTTGGCAGTGTACACGGATAACCATTAGCCATGTTATGTGGACTGCAAGTAAGTAGGAGATGTGTTTTGCCCTGGCATCAACAGAATCATGTTCATTCCAAAACCCTTCATTTGGGTGTCTCATTGACAAAGTGGTTAAAACATATGCCTCATGCTATGAAGATTGTGGGTTCGATTCCAGGCTCCATCGTTGAGTTCATGAGTGCAATTTTCTCTGAGACTCCTGGGTGTTTTAGCTGGAGCTCTGAAGTTCGTGCTTTGTGTGATGCTGCGGAGAAAGACTGAGCCATATGGGATCAAACCCAGTGCAATGAAGTCTATCCTCTCACCTTTAAATACTTAAGGGAAATTCTTTGCTAGGTGCAAGCACATTACATCAGTGTTGGAGTCCATTGACAGTGAACATCTAAACCCCGTTCAGGAAACAATGCCCGCCCAGACCTAATCCCAGCCAGTCTGTGTGCTGTGCTGAATCTTGACCTGGTTGCATCCTATTACACCTCTCTACAGGCTTGAAGTTCCAGCACCAGTCTTGCACATCCCGCTGGTTTCTGGCTTGGAGAGGGGACATGAGAACTCTACAGCAGTCTCCATGCCAGGTCAGGAGAAGAGTCCCTACAGAAGCCTCATTCCGATAGATGCAGCCTCTTCAGGGCTTAGGTAACATGAATGCCAGTGCATTAAACTTCAAGTTAGTCTTCCCAAGGATTCATAACTTCTCCTTTTTTCATTCGCTATGTCTGATTGCGTGGCATCCTGATTTCTATGGTGGTGCTCCTGGCTGGTTGCTTCCATCTTCAGCACCTTTGCTAGAGTAGACTGTGGTCTTACTTGAGTTTAGATATGTATGTATGTACACATGTCTCTACGTATGTATGTATTCTCCTGACCTGGCATAGAGACTGGTGCAGTTCTCAACTGCGCCAGAGACTCACTGCCACCCCTTCTCCTGTTAGTTAACACAGTTCCACCATGTGAAAGCCACTTTTGCTGCCAGAGGTGATAATGCACAAGCCGTGGAGTTATTTTGCAAGGTTGGGCATTAACTCCAACTCTGCGTCCCCGGCTAAAACAGCAATTTTGGAACTGATTCATAACTAGCCAACCAAAAATTAGTAGTAATTTATCATTCAAAATTTATTTTTTGTTCTTTTTTGACAGTACTTGACATCCTTGGTCAGCTTGTGCTTCTCTCTAGTCTGTGCTGTGTTTATACAAGACAGAAAGCTGGGCTTGAAAAAACTAAAAGCCTCTTGGGTGTTCTAGATCAGCTGTTGAAAACTGTTGGGAAATCTGTTTTAGAGGTAACCATTGTTGTGTTGACAAATAGTGTCGAGTGGCTTTATTCCTTCTTTGAGATCTATTTTAATCTGCATTATGGGCCACATGTTTCTTTCTTTATTCTTTTACATTTTTAGTTAGTACTGATGTTTTCATAAATCTTTTATTATACACTGCTATCCTGGGAGTTTTCTTTTAATTTGGTAATTTGGAAAAAGTACTGGAGAGTTTCAGAGAATGATGTTCTCAGAGTTGATCCAGAACATTAAGGACTACGATCTGTGGAGATACATGAACTGCAATGCCTGTTAGCGGGGCACTTTGGAATAAGAGACCCTGCAAGAAACAACTTTTAAAAAGTCTGAAAAGTCGAGAGGATTAACTTAATTGCATTGGGTTTCATCCCATATGGCTTGGTCTCTTTCGTTCAGGGTGGCCTGCAGAAAACGTCACAGAAAGCACAAACTCCAAAGCTCCAGCGATGAATCCCCGGAGTCTCAGAGAAAAATGTACTGGTGAGCCGAAAGACGTAGCCCGGAATTGAACCCACAACCTTCAGAGCACGAGGCAGATGGCTTGACCACTTTGCCATGGAGAAGAAACAACTAAATCACTCAAGTATGCACAGATATTGAGGCTTGGAATATACTGAGCTAAAGACAATTGCTTGTGGGGTGGGAGTGACATGATCAGACAACTTCAACAGCAGTCGTCAGACTGACTAACCTGATGTTGATGAATTTCATTGCCTAAATCATATTTAAAAATTGTGTTTTTAATTAGCTCTTAAGATTTAGTCCAGTGGTTCTCAACCTTTTTTGGCCCATGCACCCTTTCGCCATATGTTCAGAATGTCATTTCCCCCCCTTTTGTATTTCCTCCCTATAAATTCCCCCCGCCCCTACACAGTATACCTAAAAATGGAAGCTAAATTTAATAACACATACTAGAACAAGACTAGACATCTCATAAAATGTGGTTTGCGGGTCTACTTACGTTATAAAACAAATTCAGAAAGGCGAAAAGTACAGAACTGTAAAGTGTGGAGGGAAAAACAATATCAAGTGATCGGTTTGTGTATTAACACAATCTTGAAATAATCTGATTTAGTCGTTTTTGTGTTTGGCTGCAGAATCAACTATTCCAAAATTAAAGAAGGTGGGTCGTAAGAAATGGATGACTGAAGAAATTTTTACATCTAATGGAAACAAGAAGACTCAAAAATAATTCTGCCAAATATGAAGAAATCCACAGACAAGTCAGAATGTTATGTAAGGAGGCAAAAGAAGCATGGCTTGAGGAAAAGTGCTTAAAAATTGAAAAACAACACAACAGTCAAAATACCAAATTAGTGCACAAAAGAATTCAGGAACTTACTAATAAAAGAACAAGTACATGAACAGGCTGTCTAAAAACTAAAGAAAGCAAAATCATAATAGAAAAAGATCAGATTATACATGTATGGACAGTTTATGTGAAAAACCTTTATGATGATAACAGAGAGGAACAGTATGATATTAGATTTAATAATGAAGGACCACCAATTTTGAAGATGGAGGTTCGAAATATTCTTAAGCATTTGAAAGCTGGCAAGGCCCCGGGTGCAGATAACATCACAACAGAAATGATTAAAGCTTTATAAGAATTTGGACTAGATCAAGTCACCAGACTGCTGAACTCTGTATTTATTGCAATCCCAAAGAAATCAGGAGCCTTGGAATATGATCAACATAGAACAATTAGTATAATGAGTCACATCACAAAGATTTTGCTACGAATTATCATGCAAAGAGTGAGGAAGAAATTACAACCTGAAATAGGGGAAGAACAATGTGGGTTTGTAGAAGGAAAGGGTACAGTAAATGCTGTGTATATGCTGCGAACAGTTATTGAACATGCTATAGAAGTAAACAAGGATATACATCTTTGCTTTATTGACTACACAAAAGCTTTTGATAGAGTTAGACATGTCAACATGGTGGATATGCTTGCAGATCTACAAATTGATGGGAAAGGCATTAGACTCATAAAAAAACATATATTGGAAACAACAAGCTGCCATAAGGATTGATAATGAAGTGGGACAATATCAGCCTATTAAGAGAGGTGTTAGGCAGGGATGTGTAATGTCTCCAGATCTTTTTTCCCTGTATAGTGAAAATATTTTCAGAAATGTAGAAGATATAAATGGAATCAACATTGGAGGATGAAACATCAATAACATTAGATATGTAGATGATACAGTATTGATTGCAGACAATGCACAAGATCTACAACAATTAGTAGATGTGGTTGTTGTACACAGTGAGCAACTGAGGTTAGAATTAAATTGTAAAAAGACACAGGTTATGGTTGTCACTAGGAAGAACGAAGTACCACAATGTAATATACAAGAAAATAGGAATATTCTTCAACAAGTGAATTGATACAATTATCTCGGAACAGTCATAACATCTGATGGGAGATGCCTTGAAGAAATTAGAACAAGAATCGCCATGGCGAAATTAGCCTTTGGCAATATGAAAAACATTCTGACTAATAAAAAGATATCAATTGAAACGAGAAAAAGAGTGTTGAGGGGATACATAGAGCCTGTTCTTTTGTATGGATGTGAAACTTGGACAATGTGCAGTTAAGCTGAAAAACATCTGATGGCTGCAGAAATGTGGTTTCTGAGAAAAATGCAAAGAAAACCATGGACAGATAGAAAAACCAATGACCAAGTACTACAGGAGACAAATGAAATTCGTAAATTGATTAGAGAAATTAGACGTAGACAATCAAAATTTTTTGGACATGTTATGAGAAGAAATGGATTTGAGAACTTAGTGACAACTGGCAAGATCGAAGGGAACAGACCAAGAGGAAGACCGAGAGGAAAATACCTGGATGGTTTGGCCACATGGCATGGACGAGACAAGAACACTGAGCTGATCCACGACTCTGGTGATCGAGTGAAATGGCGAGTCATGGCCGCCCACGCTTTCCGGCATGGCACATGATTGATTGATTGAACAGTGTTCATTCAGTGTTACAAATGTCATCAGGTTTGTCAATAGCATATGGTGTTCATTCAGTGTTACAAATGTCATCAAGCTCGTCAATAGCATCATCATAAAAAAAAATATTTACAACTGTTTAATATACATTTATCTGCTTATTTATTTGCAATTTGTTAGTTTGTAGTTTGTTTTTCAGGATTGTAATTTGTTTTAACTTGTTCTTACTTTCTGTGAAGCTGTTCACTGATTTCAGTTGTATATTATTTTATGACCAGGAAACTTTCATGTATAGACAGGGTCTCATATTGTGCAAATATGACAACACTAAACTAGCCGATGTAGCCAGCATTTGTGTGGGTGATGTTGTCAGGCTGGTCACACTGTCCAGTGAACTGACCATTGAGAATGGGTCAGTACAGCACAAAGAGTGGCAGTGGCTGGATACATTCCTGCAGAGTAAGTTATTTATTACTGAAAAAGTAAACACTGGTAATACAATCTGTTTGTTTTAGATATTTCTTTTCAGTGGATTCAGATCTTAATTTTTGATGTGTTGGTAGGCTTCAATTTAACGATAAAAAATGGAGTATTTTTTCCTAGGACATGCTGGTAAATGAGCAAGTGGATAGATTGGCTGAGTCTACACCATACGGTGGGGTATTGGTGCATTATAAGGCAGATGTGATCGAGACCCTTTGTGATCATGTGTATAATGCGGAAGAACAGATGGGTCATCTTAGCCTGGAGAGAATGGTTCTGCAGGGAGTGACCAAAGGATCTGGCCTACACTCTGGACTCTAAGGAAATGCCAGACAAACACATGATCTGACTGCTACTGGTACCATTAGTATTGGAACTCTTAGCTGGCTGTTGAAGATGAGGACGGAGCACATTTGGGAATGTCCTGAGTGCTGTGATGTCAGTTCTTGACTCAGCTGAACTCAATCAATCCCCAATTAATAACTGACAAATTCTAATGAAATTATTCATTCTTACATTAGTTATATGTACAAACATGCAAGTGGAAGCTAGATTAGAACTGACAACAAGGAGAAAGCTATTTCAAATATATTGCATTCACTTGCTTATGTCATATGCATCTGTGGCTTAGTGATATAGAACACAGATTCACAATCTCGACATACTGGGCTCGATACTAGGCAGGCGATTTGGAAGCAGATCGCTTTTGGTTAATTTTCACAGTAGTATGATTCAGCTGTTCAGAAAGCAGTGGAAAACTACAGAATGTAAAATGTAAAAATCTTTTATGGCAACCCTGTTTACTGTGCTTTTGATTTCCACCCAAATATAAGGTGTTAGGTGCATGGAAATAATTTCAAATGCTAATATTTGTCTCATGAAACAAGGTGCATACATTATGCTATGGTGGGCCATGTTCATGTGAACACAGTATATTTATTAATGACTTATTTGAATTTTAGTGTCATGGCTTTCGGTGTCCCTTATTTCTTTATGATTATGTGCAATCCTGTAATCTTTACCAGGACCTCTTTATGTTTTGCCTATGTCTGTTTTTATTTGGCACCATTGTTACATTTTCATCATGATTCTTTGAGATATAAAGAATATTTTAACTTGCATTTGTCCCACACTGCAGAGCTAGCCTGTCTTAGCATATTATTTGAAGGCATGTGTCATCCAGTTTAAAATATAACCCGCACTGAAATTAATAAATAATCATACAATATCCCAAAGTAGTTTCCTGCTATGAGTCTATGATGTGATAACACCATCACATTTTGTAGGTCAAGAACAAGGAGGAATAGGTGGCCAATCTTTCCCTCATTTTGACAAGCGACGAGCCTAGGCATCGAAACTTGCACCCGACTGTGGTGATGACATTAGTAACCCAGTTTATTATTAGCCTTGCTAGCACGCCCGCCTTACATCATTATAATTCTATGAAAACATCCTATTTTTTTAACTGTTAAAAAGTTTTAAAAAAAGAACCACTTTACACACATTTGGCATGCAGTGCTAGACCCATGTTTTTATAGACCAACTGGCACTCGGTGGGTGGTCTGATCAGTATCTGGCCAACCAGCTTTACTTTCCAAGACATTTCCTTGTACCTATTTTAGGATAGGTTGACCTGGAAGCCTAGATTAATTAAACAAATTTATCTCATTGCAATGGAGATAACCAATGGCAAACTCTTCTCTTTCTCCCCCCCCCCCCCCCCCCCCCCCTTAACTGTCAACACCAGCATTTTACAGCTGTCTTTGATTTCTTCGCGCCCGCTCACTTATCCCGTAAGTTACCAATGCGGTGAGAACCGCTTCCAATTCTAGTGGCAAACTACTGAACATAAAACTTGCCCAAACACAAACAGCCAAAACATGCTTCGACTGCTACGTGCTGTAAAGGATATGTAGCTAACTTGATCTCAGTGCAGATTCAAGCTCATGACCAGATCGGCAGGCAGGTGTCTAGCCACTACACTAACGTAGCCATTGTTTACTGTACTTGAGTGTTGTCTGTGGGAACAACAGAAGAAAGTTAAACTCATGTTTTCACTCATCAGACAAGGAATTAATTAAAAGGGAGCAGTATATCCTGGCCATGAAAAAGTTAGAGATGGAACTTCCACAGCCGTTGGATCCTGAAGCCAAGGCAACATTATTATGCCAGTTTGCACACTGCTATCAAAAACAGGTGAGTAGAGTTATGGTTTCATTCTTTGATCTTGTTTTCCTGTTGTTGGGCTTTACATTTTGTTATTTACAGTAAGTTTTAAAAATAAATCCTGATTAACCTTTCAGGTAATATTTTAGATGTTATAAGTCATGACCTGGATACATTCTAATTTGCCTCTCTACACATGTATAGTTCCAGTGCAGGTCTTACACAACCCACAGGTTATTGGGCTTGGAGAGGGGAAGGAGAACTCTGCAACACAATTCCCATGGAGATGATCTTTGGTACTGGGTTGGGGGAAAAGTCTCTGCACTAATCTCACGCCATCTCCTTGACTTTAAGTTTGCTTATTGTTTACTGTTTTATCCGCCGCAACGGGTTATATAACTATAAATACAAACATTGATTTGAATAGTTTGTTAAATTTATTGATTCTGTTCGCTTGTATTTATTGTAATCCTACTTACATTGTTGTTAAACCAATTGAGGAGAGAGTGTGAAGCAGTTCTTCTTAGTTATTTAGCAGATTATTTGTTATTTATTCTTACATTTTTTTTTCACAAAATGATATACTTCTTTGCCTTTTTTTTCTTTGATATTTATTGCCGCTTCTCTCTACCTTAGTGTGTGACTGTAACTTGTTATCGTCTTATATTATTGTTACATTTGCATTTAATGCATAATTGAAATGTCTAGCAAGTTTGAACATTCGATCAGTAAACTTGGTCTTTGATTAGGCCATCTCAGTATTTACTATCATCTAGACAAGCTGTCCCACTGATTTTTCCAGTTTTTATGATGATCTCCATTTCCTTTCTTCTCATAACATTGGACAAATGGCACCTATACTAAAAAACAAACATGTATCAATAACTACTAAGAAAGCACTTTACAACACAATCTTCCTACCAACTCTATGCTACCAATGCCAAACCTGGACAATGACAGAAAAAGAGAAAAGAAAAATCACAACAGAAATGAGATTCCTGAGAAGAATATTCAATGTATCAAGAAGAGATAAGATCAGAAATGAAGAAATCAGGACTAAAGTGGGGGTTATAGCAGCACTAGATTTTATTAGAAAGCAGCAAGTCAAATGGTTTGGCCATGCAAGTATGTTACCATTCAACAGCATACCACAACAACCAATGATGTATAGACCAGATGGAAACAGAGGAAGAGGCGGACCACGTAAACATTGGACGGAGGGAATAGCAGAGTCCATGGGAATATCGATATATGAAGCCCATAATCGGGCACCCTCATGATGTTTATACTTCACCTCAACACCGCAAGGTACAAGAGGAACATGATGAGATGAGATGAGTGTCATTCTTATTGTTTATAATGTTCTAGTTTATAATGACCATTGCTTCTATGCTCTTCCTAGTTTGTTCATTCATGTTCCATGATTCACTGCTGCACAGCAAAACATGGTCTATATAACATTTCAGCACTCTATTTCTTACATTCAATGATAGTAACTTATTGCATAAGATAGTTTTCATTTTCTGAAATGCAGCTTTTGCTTTACCTATTCTGCTCTTAATCGCTGTCATGCATCATCCATCTGATATTATAATTGCCGCTAGTTATTTAAATTTATCAGCTTGATTCCCAGTTTAGAATCCAAATGGCAAATTAAATAGAAGAAAACCTAAAACACATGGAGAAGAGAAGTAGAAACAGAAAGGGATAACATTGAAAGGACATGGAGGGCGCTGCATGAAATGGTGAATGATAGGACAGCGTGGAGTGAGTTGAGGGCCTGTGCCCCAGTAACGGATAAAGGGTGAAAAGAAGAGAAGTAGCAGCAATGTAAATAGGATCACTTAGATGCAGAGTGGCATGAAAATAATTGAAGAAATTAATCTAGCATAGAAATTGAAGAGCACCTGTTACATACCTCCGCTCTACAGGAAACATGTAAACCATATGTGTTGTGATCAGATTTCTTGTTACTGTTTCTGATTTAGGGCTGTCCACAACTGGCCATACAGACATACAAGGATGCTTTGTGTGTTTATAAAGAACACCATTCTGTCCTGCTGCACTTAGCAGATGTCTATGAGATAGTGGGACAGCAGGATTTAAAACTGGATATTCTGAATTTGCTAGTAAAGGTAAGAACTTGTTATAATAGTTTGTTGTGGGAGGCAGGATAGGGGTATCTCCTATCAAAGGAGAGTAAGGTGCCTTCTCTAGCCTAAGTGACATTCATGATTAAGGTTTTAAAAAAAAAGTTAGTTGCATATCCTTTACATGATGTAGCAGTCAACCCCAGCATTTTTTGGCTGTTCATGATTCCTGGGCAAGTAGTTTGCCATTGGTTTCTGAATGACGGGCACCCATATCATTTCATAAAAACTAATGGAAGGTGGTCTGCTGCCAAATCACCCGCAGCTGTGTTTCAAATGTGGAATACGGGATTACAAACTGCATCCATAACTCCTTCACCAAGGAGTCCGTGATTAATTTGGGGTTCTTTCTTCTTCTGCTGCGTTCATCTGGAGTTTTTTTTCCAGACGTGACTGCGTTGTGCCTGTTTACAGCAGAGCTGTGTTCTTGCGCCATAGGCCGACACATCCGACTTCTGCGGGCATTTGTTGACCGGGTTAACCTTCCCGGATTTGGGGTTCCTATTTAGCCCTCCTGTGGAAATATGGTTTCTGAGTTAATGCAAAGAATGCTAAGGATGGAAAGAATAACCAGTGAGATAGTTCTTCAAGAAACAAATGAAAACCGTAAATTGATTAGAGAAATTAGATGCAGACAGTCAAGATATTTTGGCATGTTATGAGGAGAAATAAACTTGAAAACTTGGTCACAACTGACAAACTTGAAGGAAAAAGGGCTCTTTGTGGCTCTTTGCAGAAATAATTACTCATTAATTCACATTTTCATAAACTCTAAAGCAGGAGAGTTCAACATCTGATTTGACTACAAATTTCAAGCGAACAAAAGAAGAAGAGGACTACATGGAGGAAAAGTGCTGTCGAAATTTATGATATGGCAAGACCTCAGCAAAAGAGATTTCTAGAAGTATTTTAGCTTGACAATAACAGCTAAATTGAGTTAGATGATGCTGGTGAATATGGAATTGTCAGGTCTGGTCTTAGTTTAAGTAAACACATGATGTTAGCAAGGCAGGCACAGGGCCTGAAGATAACGGCCATAGAGATAATCAAGGAATTTATGGAGCCAATAGTTTGGTTCAGTTTTAGGCCTTTCAATTCAAAATAGATATTTGAGTTTAATTTCTTTTCAGTTTTGCTTAGAGCCACAATTAGTGTTTCAATATTTATTCCTGATAGGTGCTGTCAGCCAAATCTGCAAGAAATGAGAAACCTGTGTTTACAACAGACTTTGAAGCTATTGTTATATCTGTGTTTCAAGTTATGCCAAAAGTCACCCTTATAAGTGCAGTCCATCGCCTTGCCAAGTGCTGCACTCAGCTTCATAGGTAATGATGTTTGTATTTCGTGATCCACTACAGCCATATCTGGAAGAATTTTTGATTCACGTTAAAATATTTATTGTTGTTGTTGCGTATTCTCACTTTGAACTCAAGCTACTACTTGTGTACACTGGGCTGATTTTTGTGTATGTATTAGCTTTCTCTAATACCAGTGTCCCTTGCAATCGGACAAACCCACTCCGACTTCTGAGGTACTTGTAATTTATGTCCCCAAGTCAAGGACAAGAAGTCAACATTTTAGTTCAACTGACGTGAAGGGGTTAAACCCGCTATCTTGGCATCAGCTGAAGAGTGAACGCCCTTATCCATTTGGTCATATGATCCAGAATCTCATTGTGCGCTTATGTGATATACAGATGTACCCTGATAATAATTGTTTTGCTTATGAACTGTATTTAACTTGTTGATTACTTTATTTGTCTCTGTACCAATAGCATACCTGACTAATTTAAATCATGCATTACTAAACCAGCTGGACTCCCTGGCAACGGGGTTAAGGACGCTGTTCGTAATCCCGTATACAAACGTACGAAACACAGCTGCACGAGATTTGTCAGCGGATCGCATTGCGTTGGTTTCTTACGGAAAGATATGTGAGCCAGTCATTCAGAAAGCGATGGCAAACTACTGAACGTAAAACTTGCAAAAACATCAACAGCAGCTGAAAAATGCTGGTGTTGACTGCAATGTCCTGTAAATAGGATATGCCAAAAAAACAATTACTTAACCAATCTTATTTCAGTGATAAAAAAGAACATGTCCTTTACCAAGAACCTGCTATGAATCTGTGATGTAATAGAATTATCACATTTGGTAGGCTTGAATGCATGGAGAAATAGGTAACCAGTCTTGTCCTCTGTAAGTGGATGATGAACACAAGCATCAAACTCTCGTCTGGCTGCACTCATGACATTATCAGTGTAACCCAGTTATAATTAGGTCCAGTATAATCAGCAGCAAGCTTTGCTTAACATACATAAAACATGTAGATGTCTTTGGGAAAAGCATCGATAATGCTTGAAACCATGCTTAACATACATAAAGCATGTAGATGTCTTTGGGAAAAGCATGGATAATGCCTGAAACCATTTTGCAAAACAGATAAACAGAGAAATAAAAAGCATGTTTAAACAACAGCAAAATTAGAGCTTCTAATGTCAGAGGTGTGAAATATACACACAGAAGCTAATAAGGACGTTAGGAAGCAGATAAGGGCGATAAAAGACAGTACTTAGACGGCCTAGCAGAAGTAGCATGGAAACATCAGAGACAAAGAACCACAAGGAAAATAGCAGGAAAATATAACTACCCAAGTGGACCTTTTCAAAAATAGTAATAGGAAATTTATCTTCAACATTATATATCAAATGAACAGAGGGACACAGAGGTGTTTCCAAGGCACCAGGGCCAGGTTATATACTGGCCAAGACCTATTGACGCGTCCTCGTCGAGCGTCCTGGGCAACAGGTTCCTTCAGGGTCCTGGCTAAAGTCAGTAGGATCGCTGATTCCTTCGAAGTCGGAGAGTATCTGCCTGTACAGCGAGGAACCACCAGTCTGCACACCAATAAGCCAGACATGGGACAACGGATACTCACGCAAACCTCAGGTCTTGTATGACATCACACTGATGCTGGACAACAGGATGCTTTCATCCGACATACAGGACTTCGCGTTGGAGCTCAAGCCAACAAACACAAACAAGCAAGCAAGCAAATGAACAGAGATACTTCTGAATAGACCAGTCTCACACAAAAGATCATTAACTTAATCAAGGCAACATAGAAGGACATGAAGAGTTTTTCATGAGAGAAAATTAATAGATATGCTCAGAATAAAGTGTGTAGCAAAGATGCCTGTTGCTGCCTTTATTATTCTTGCTGACTTTACTTGTATACTGGATTTTTAAAAATAACAATAGCTACCATCAGAAATAGAATTAAGTTGACTGAGACAGAGTAGCTTAATGATCTGGACTTTTCTGACAACATTGCCTTCCTGTCCCACACTTGAAATCAGAAGCAAGATAAACACACTCGATGGGAGAGCACAACAATTAGGCCTAAAATTTCTTCGGGGAAAGACAAAGATAATGAGAATAAATCAAGCAAATGATAACCCTACTTTCCTTGACTTAGCTTCACATCAAGATGTGGAATCATACATATGGAAGCAATGTATGTCTTTACTGTTGTGCCAAGCATTTTTCACTACTGTTTTTATTAGTCTGTTTGAATAAAATATTTTTCTATTTAAAAACTTTTTTTTCCCCAGCTTTATTTAAAATGCTTTTATAATTATGTAGTTAAGTAAAAAAAAAACACTATAGTAAATTACCCATTTTCACACCTTCAGATATATTAGGTATATGCAGTTATCCCTGTTTTTTTATAAATCAGACGAGACACATGTGATGAATATCACTCCAGCTGCCTTTATTCCCCAGAGTATTTCCTGACACTCATTTTAGGCCAGCTCTGCCTGGGAATTCTTGTCATTTAAAAATAATGCCCGCCTCTGTGGGGTTTTGAACATATGACCACCAGGCCAGCATTCTAGCCACTACATTATTGCAGCTCCCAAAGGCCAGTGCACTGTCTAAAATTAAAGTAACAATTTTTGGTGTTTGCTCACTTTGAACTCAAGCGTAATCCATACATGTGCTGCTACCAATATTAGTTGCCACTATTAAGGAGTGCACTGGACTGATTCTGCATGTGGGCCAGCTTTCCCTATGACCAGTGTCCCTCACCACCAGACTAACTCATGCCATCTTCTGAGGTAAAAGTAGCATGTAATTTCTTGAGTATGTTTCATGTCAGAATATATGTATGGCCTTGTGCATTTGTCTCCTGCAGTTTTGTGTGCTCAGACATTTGCATACATATTATTATTATTAGAAACATCAGTATTAATATTGTATCTTATTGTGTTATTTTGCTGTGCAGATACAAGGAAGCTGCAGACCATTATCTAAAGTTGCTGGATTTACTTAAAAATGTAGAGAATTTTACATTGGTGAGTTTTCATATCATGCATGTTTGTTGTTGTTTTTTACCAGGTGTTTTTGTTTGGCCATGTCATTATAAAACCAAAAAGGTCTCTTTTACATAGCTTAATGTGCTTTGGGCAGATTTTGCTAGATATTTTTGTATATGCCAGTCGGTACTCATGGGTGAAGGTGTCAGTATTCATGACAGCTTCCTTTACTTCCCATGACATTTCCCAGTACCTACAGAGTGTATGTTTAATGACTGTGCAGTGTTTGAAAATGTTGCTGGTCCAAGTTTTGTATTTTCCTGTTATGCTGCATGAACTTTACAGAGGGTGAACACAAAACTTGGACCGGCAATATTTTCAAACACTGCACAGTCATTAAAAATACAACCTATAATTTAGACTCAGTCGACCTGTGTCACACCATTACGCTACCATGGCTCTCTCCTTGCCGTTATGTTTGTACCTTAAAGTTTTTTTCCTTCGTTGGAATCAAATGTAGATCTTAACTTCTTTAAACTTAATTGTGGCATTTATGGTAAAAATCATGTGATCATTAATATCTAAATAAGTCTTGAGGATCAGAGTTATTTAGTTAGTTGCATATCCTTTACAGGACGTTGCAGTCAACCCCAACATTTCTTGGCTGTTTGTGATTTATTGGTAAGTTTACGTTCAGTAGCTTGCCATCGCTTTCTGATCAACCAGCTCTCCTACCAATGTATGGAAACCAATGCACGGTGATGTACTTCCAGATCGTCCACAGTTGTGTTTGGACATGGAATTGCGAATTGCGTACGTAATCACTTCACCACAGCACCCGAGGTTCGGAGTACAGTAATAAAATGTGTATGTTTGTTATATATATGTGTATGTTTGTTATATATATATGTGTATGTTTGTTATACAGTATATATGTGTATGTTTTATATATATATATGTGTGTGTGTGTGTATGTTTGTTATATATATGTGTATGTTTGTTATATATATGTGTATGTTTGTTATATACATTTCAGGAATCCACTTCCTGTGAGCCATTGCTACACACTGATGTAAAGGAACTTGTGGTGGAAACTATTGAAACACTAGCTCTTGCCCAACGCAACAGTGAGTGCCTGTCACTGTGTGACGAGTTTTATCCCATCTTGTCCACTGATGGCACGCTGCCCCATTTGTCACAATACATGGAAGTAGTCACTAACAAAGAAGACAGTGCACATTCCCAGCACAGCTTCTTTAGCCATTCTCAGCATTCCGAGTCTGCTGATGAAATGATGAATTGTTCAGTTCAACACCAAGAATCCTGTTCACCATTTTCACCATCGGCCAAGCAGAAATGTAACAACAGTGCCTTCTTATCATCTGGAATTCTTGAAAATGTAATCAGCTTATCAAGAAAAAGATATAGATCAACTTCATTTGATCAAGATGTAGATTCACAAAAGAATATTGATGAAGACGTCTGGTTGTCCAGATCGCTTCCTGTAAGGTTGTTGCTGAGTAAAGCAGATGCCTTGGTGGCAATCCAGGGTTTTACAGATGAAATTGTAGTGTGTTTAAAAATGTGAGTATGTTTTCTTTTTGCAGTTATACATATGAGCTCTTAAATCAGTCAGTCATGTGCTATGTCCATAATTAAGGTTGTCTGCAATGGATCTTCAACACTTTCTGTTTCTCCTTTGGCTGTACGCTCAGACAGCTGTTCATCCATCTCGTGCTGTTATCTTCCAGCTAATACCATTGTCTACGTCTTAGTCCCCTGCCTTTGACTTTTGCCTATAGTAATCTTCTTGTTTGTACATCTTCAGACGCCAACATGAATATATCCAAAGATAACAGCAGTTAACTTGAGCTTACTGCCATCTTCATAGAGTGTGTCTTAGAAATAGTAAGCTTTAGACAACAGTAGTTATCTCTGTTCTGCATATGTTGGATACTCCTGCAGCAAATGTTTAGCTGCCATTTTACCAGTTCCATGATTAAATTGATTGGTATCTCCTATCTTTAGTTTATTAAACATGTGGAATTTTAGTCTATTGTGTCTTGTGGGGAGTCTGAAGATTGTTAACTTGTTCTCTTCTGTGGACTTTTTCTTTGGTATGATTTTAAAAAGAGTATCATGTCTTTTGATGTGACCAGCATAATGTGAGGTCATACATAAAGTAGTTTTAAACAAACTAGAAATGAACAGAGAATTACTAAATGAGATCAAGAATTTTACAAATAAAATATTTCAGACACATAAAAAGACATAACTGGTTTCTGACACCCACTTTAAGGGGAAAGGTGCAAGAAGACAACAGTTTAAACTGAAAGATAACATCAAGAGAACTCAAGGACAACATCAAGAGACGAATTAGGAAGAGGATAGCGTGTACTATTTTGGCAAGAGACAGAAGGCAAGCGACAGAAGGCCAGAGACTGAAGGCCAGAGACAGGAGGTCACAGACAGAAGGCCAGAGACAGGAGGTCACAGACAGGAGGCCAGAGACAGGAGGTCACAGACAGAAGGTCAGAGACAGGAGGCCACAGACAAAAGGCCACAGACAGGAGGCCACAGACAGAAGGCCACAGACAGGAGGCCACAGTCTGAAGGCCAGACACAGAGACAGGAGGCCACAGACAGAAGGCTAGACACAGAAGGCCAGAGACTGAAGGCCAGAGACAAAAGGCCACAGACTGAAGGCCAGACACAGGAGACCACAGACAGAAGGCCAGAGACAGGAGGCCACAGACAGAAGGCCACAGACTGAAGGCCAGACACAGGAGGCCACAGACAGAAGGCCAGAGACAGAAGGCCAGAGACAGGAGGCCACAGACAGAAGGCCAGAGACAGGAGGCCACAGACAGAAGGCCACAGCCAGAGACAGGAGGCCACAGACAGAAGGCCACAGACAGAAGGCCACAGACTGAAGGCCAGACACAGAAGGCCAGACACAGAAGACTAGACAGAAGGCCAGAGACAGGAGGCCACAGACTGAAGGCCAGACACAGGAGGCCACAGACAGAAGGCCAGAGACAGGAGGCCACAGACAGAAGGCCACAGCCAGAGACAGGAGGCCACAGACAGAAGGCCACAGACTGAAGGCCAGACACTGAAGGCCAGACACAGGAGGCCACAGACAGGAGGCCAGAGACTGAAGGCGCTGGAGATTAATGGCATTCCACTTTTATTATGACAATAACAACTGGAGGTCAGCATGGCTAAATGGATAAGAGCACTTGTTCTCAAACACCCAGTGTGCTGATGCCGAGGTCAGGGGTTCAATCCCTACAACGGTCAGTTGGACTAAAATGTTGACTTCTCATCCTTGACTTGGGGGCGTAAATTACAAGTATCTCTGAAGTCAGGGTGGGTTTGCCTGAGGGTGAGGAACACTGGTAACAGGGAAAGCTAATCCATATGCAAAATTCAGTCCAGTACTACTAGAAGTAGTAGCACACATATAGACTATGCTTGATTTCAAAGTGAGCAGTTGCAAAAAGCAAAATGAAGAAGATAGCTATTGACATGATGTGAAATGTTTGCTACTTCTTCATTTTACCATCGACAGTTTTGTAAACAAGCCTTTGCTAATGATATTCTGCAGCCATTAAATACATTTTCATTTCTTCTTCAAATATATGTCTTTAAGTAGATGTTGCAGTTAATTTGATTCTTTGTTATAGAATGTCACTTTAACTTATTTAGTTGTATGTTGTTTGTTTTTCATTTATATACTGTGCGTTATTAGTTACATTTTATGGGACAACTTGGAAACAAATTGACACTTATACTAAACAGTTAATATTTTAATATTCAGCATTTTGAAAAGCAAATATTGGGATTTGTTGCTGTTTTTCCTTTATGATGTTTGTTTTGTGTGTGTGTGTGTGTTTTATTTTTAGATGCCAAACATTATTGTTAAAATGCTGTTTTATTTCTGCTTTAAATGTTTCAGGGCCTACAAGTTAATGATGACTTCAGAAGCATCTATTTTTGTTGAAGACAAAGAGAGTTTGTACTCAACAAGCCAACCACCATTCAAAAAATGCAAACGTGCAAATTCAGACAGCCGAACATCAGAAGGATCAAATAACACAGCAAGAGAAAAGCTTTCAGAGCATATAAAAATTTCTTCTGAATTCAGAGTATCTGGAACGTGGACATACTTTATGGTAAAATTAGCCCTGAGAATGGCAAAGATATATTTGGAGAGACACCAGATGGTATCAGCGCTCAATTCTTGCCACTTAGTTTTGCAGCTGGAGCCATGTAAGTTTTGTGGTATTTCTGTTTGTTTCTCTTAGTTTTAGCTTCTTTGTTTTTACTGACTATAACATTGGTAGGTGCATAGATTTCTGCCTAGCATTTGATACTTTTATGAAGTTTGTGTTGCTGCTACTGTTTTTTTTATTTTTCCACATATATATATATATATATATATATATATATATATATATATATATATATATATATATATATATATATATATATATATATATTTCTCTGTCTTCCTCTGCCACTCTTGTCTAGTAGTTTTCTATATAGGGACAATTTTTCCATTCCGTCTCATATGTTGCTATACCCCATACAATCAATTTGTCATTTCCTTATGGTTATAATGAGTGAGAGCCATGAAAGTCTACGCCAGCTGGCAGGGCAATTGATGATGATGATATGATGAGATCCATGAACACCTCCACCAGCTGGCAGGGCACTTGATGATGATGATAAAATGAGTGGTTTTGTGACAGTTACAGCGATAAATAAATAAATGAAGGTCAGCATGGACTTAGGATAAGAGCAATCACTCTTAAACTCCTGGTGTGCTGATGCCGAGTTAGTTCAACCCCTACATCAGTCAGTGGGACTAAAATGTTGAATTCTCGTCCTTGACTTGGGGATGTAAATTATAAGTACCTCAGAAGTCAGAGCTAATCCACATGCAAAAATCAGAAATCAATTCAGTGTACAAGATGTAGTAGCACATGCATGAACTACATTTGAGTTCAAAGCCATTAAACGCTCAAAAAAAAAAAAAAAAAAAATTGTTACACCTACTGTAATACACATTTTGTAAGAAGCTGTTACAGTGAGGGCTAGATGGCTTCATTTAGCAATCTCATCATATATGGTAAAATAGATTGAAACTTCCCTGAAATAATCTGTCTGAAACTTCCCTGAAATAATCTGTCTGTATGAAATAGAAAAACAGAACCACGGAAGTCATGGTTCTTTGAAGAAGAGGCAGGTTTCAACCAATATGACAGTGGAAATAGGACATCCTGGGCATAAACATGCATGAGGCAAGGGAACTGGTGAAAGATGGAGAATCCTTCTGGCAGATTGTGATGAGAGTGACCACGTACAAGGGATTTGCTTCATGATGAGGAAGGATAGAGGATGAATCAAGTGCAGTAGTGAACATTTGCTGCTTTCACTTACAGATGAAACAATGAAAACCAAACTTCCAAAACATTAATATAATATCATATGCAGAACTATAATAGTAGTATTTTTTTTTAGCTAAGCATCATTTCTCTTGCTTCTCTACCTGCCTTTTCTACCATTGATATTTCCCGTTGTCACAATATTTTCCAATGCCTCTCGCTTCGCTACACGAGTAAAGAACGCTGTCTCCTTATATTTTATATAATGTTCCTCCTTCATTAGCCTTTTCTGAGCATAGATTGATGGCTACTTAGGCAGTCCAATGTATTCACAACATTTGTTTCAGAAAAACATCTCCATTACCTCCATGCACATTCTAATCTGTTCATTCACATTCCACAATGCACTGTCATACAGTAGAAGAGGTTCTATATAACATTTCTGGCACTCAATGACAGTGACTATTTAAACTATTGCAGATAATATTTTCGCCCATTATCTGAAAACTGTCACACTGCAAAAGTTAAACCTTCAGAAATACAAAGCATCTACACAATGGCTGCAGGAGAGAGGCATTAACTTGACCTCAGCTGAGACTACCTTACCGCTGATCGTTGATGAGAAGCAAAAGGAGATCAGGTAAAACTCTTGTACAAACATCCAATACCTTTACTGAGTATTGATTGTTTTGTCATATATGGTTACTTCTCCTTAATGGACAAGAGACAAGTAATTAATTGAGGTGGCTATTTTCAACCGTTTGAGATTGGTGGTCACTAGTTTCACAAATTACTTTTCTTTTCTGATTTCTTGAGGTTGTCATCATCTCTTCTCTTCCTGTAACTCCGGATATGGATCATATGCGTGCATGCTTGCTTGCGTTCGCTGGCTGTGAACTCCAGCACGAAGTCCTGTATGTCGGATGGTAACATCCTGTTAACCAACATCAGTGTGATGTCATACCAGACTGAGGTTTGTGTGAGTATCCGTTGTGCCATGTCTGGCTTATTGGTGTGCAGACTGGTGGTTCCTCGCTGTGCAGGCAGATATTCTCTGACTTCGGAAGAATCGGTGATCCTACTACGTTAGCCAGGACCCCAAATGGACCTGTTCCCCAGGGCGCATGACTAGGACGTGTTAGTAGGTCTTGGCCAGTATAAAATTTGGCCGTGGTACCTTGGAAACACCTCTGCGTCCCGAAGGCATCAGTAATCAGAGTCCTCCACCACTCTCTGTCTTCAGCAGTGTGCACAAGTGGAAATACCACATGCTGTCTATTCTTTAATATTAGGAGGTTGATATGGCTGAGGTTTCACGGCGAAGTGATCAAGCTGTTTAACTCAGGCTCCGAAGGTTGTGGGTTCGATTCCGGGCCGCGTCTTCAGTTCACGAGTTAAATTTTTCGGTGACTCCTGTGGGTCGTCGCTAGAGCTTCGGAGTTCGTGCTTTGTGCGACACTTTCCGCGCTGCGGAAAGAGACCGAGCCTTATGGGATAAAACCTGGTGCAATGAAGTCGACCCTGTCGACTTTTTTTAAGCGACTTAAACTTTCTCTTCTGACCGCATTGTAGTGCTTTGTTCCACATGCTGGTCAGTTTACTTCTTGTCTTTGACTTGGGGATGTCAATTACAAGTATCTCTGAAGACAGAGAAGGGTTTGCTTGATGGCGAATGACACTGGTAATAGGGAAAGCTAACCCACTTGCAAAAATTAGTCCACTGCACGTACTAGTAGTAACAACTAGTAGTAGTAGTGCATTTAGCATTTCTTCAGGAATCCCGTGCCTAGCTTGGTCATCTCTCAATGCCTGCTAAATTGCAGCCATAAGCTAACAATAAATTATTACTCAAATATTTAGAGTCTTTAGCCGTTAAGCAGTTCCAATCAATTATGTGCAGTATGAAAGACTTTTATCATTTGCGATTACCGTGGTGATAACTCTACATTTTAAGAATATCTGTGACTGTGTTTTAAGTATTTCAGTCAAAGTATACTTCATGTATTCACTTCATATAATATGTAACACCTGCAGAAGTCGGATGTGTCGGCCGAAAGGCGCAAGTATCGCAGCTCTGCTGTAAACAGGCAACTACGTCCGAAAAAACACTGCGGATGAACGCAGAAGAAGATGATGTAACACTGCAGTATGCTTGTGATGACATGTAGTAACATATGCCAGGCAGTAAATTGTGCAAATTATTGTTTGTGGGTTGTGTGTTTAAACTTCGTGATTTGTTCATTTACCTTCAGTGATTCACTGTCATCTGTAAAAAATGTTCTATGTAATGTTTCAGCAACATCTATACAGATCAGTAAAGAAAATACTTCCATCAGTAGTGAGACATGAAAGTTCTACTTGGTTTTGTTCTTCTTCTTCTTCTGCGTTCATCCGGAGAGTTTTTTGGGATGTGATTGCGTTGTGCCTGTTTACAGCAGAGCTGCATTCTTGCGCTATTAGGCCGACACATCCGATTTCTGCGGGCATTTGTTGACTGGGTTAACCTTCCCAGGGCTACTTGGTGTGAGCATGTCACTTGTCATCACTTCTGTTCAATAACAATAATCCCGGGGACATCGAAGGCAAATAGAGAAGAGGAAGGCAAAGAAAATCCTAGACAGAATATCAAAGGATGTACAGACAATGGTATTTGTATCCAGATACATATTACTAAGGATAGCCAACAATGCAGAACCCTGGGTATTGATCCTTCTATCATAGCACTCCTACAACCCATGAGGGTTAAGGGTTGATAATGATGCCAGTTGTGGAATATCCATTTGAGCAGAATAGCTTATTGTTATTAATGTAAATGTTATGTATGTTTAGTAGTCAATGTCAATGGCTAGGAGGTAGCAAACTGTGTTCGAAATCAGCTGCAGGCCATTTAGAAGCAGACAGCCTTGCATCAATGTTTAACAGTGGTGTGAGCGTCAGTCATTCAGAAAGCAATGGCAAACTACTGAATGTAACATTGCCTAGTAAATTACAAACAACCAAAACATCCTGGGGTTATTTTCGACATCCCATAAAGGTCAGGCAGTTAATTTTAGTAGTTGAAATATATGTTTTTGTTATATTTTTGGTCTTTGAAAAATGTGCATATTTTTGTGTTCTCAGAGAAAAACAGTGTGAAAAAAAAGCACACAGCGATCCATGGTGGAAAATAAGTGAACTGTGTTTGCTACACTTGGATCTTGCCAGTTTAAACTACATTAGTGAACACAAGCAGAGCCAGCTCAAGGCATCCTGATGTATAAATGACCTCCCAAGATGCTCCCTTGAGAGCTAGTAATTTCACTTGAGTGACCGAAGGTTAAATAAATTATCATAAATTGTGACTAGGAAACTAAACAAAAAGAAAGAAATATACAGACTGTATTATCACAGACAAGACCACCGTTTGTTACTCTTTTTTATTGACTATAGACCAGATTGTGAAAATAATAATAACTACAACAAAAAATAGCATTTATTCAACTCATGGTAAAACAGCTTAATGACTGGACTCTAAGCTAAGCAGCTTAATGGTTGCTGGCTCTATTAGATATGAGTAAATGACACAACTGGAAAAATATTGCAGTGATGTTAAAACATAAAGGACCATGGTTATTGTAATAACTAGGACAGAGTTTTCTTCTTCTTCTTTCTTTCTTTATAACCTTCTTCTTTCTCCCCCTCCTCCTTTTACTTATTCTTTGTTTTGCAGCTGCCATCCGCTGGAAATGCTAGTAACTGTATTGTAAATATTGTAGATTAAGTTACGCTTCCTGTATATATTCCTGGTCTACACAGATGGGTCTGCACAAAATGCTGTTCGAAATGGAGGATTGGGAGTGTACATAGAACACTCAAATAAAACTAGGGACACAGCCGGAGCACCGACAGGAAATAGCAATAGCAAGATAGCAGCAGAGAAAATATTGAATACAACCATGGTACACAACCTGTGGTACTAGTGACAGATGCAAAATCAGTACTTGAGGTGCTCCTGTCTGAGAAATTGCCAGTATTACAGACACTACTTTCTGAACTAGGCAGCCATTGTCAGGTCACCATTCAGTGGATATCTTCTCTATTGTGGAATGCCTGGAAACGAGAGAGCTGATTAACTAGCTAAGGAAGGAGCAATGGAAGAACAATCTTATGTGTCTGTTATATACCACCAACAGAAAAGAATGATATAAACATTCAGAAAGCAACCAACACCAACTCAAGATGATTACCACTTTATGGACAGACCAGAGCAAATCATTATTCTATGCCCCAGAACAGGAGACAATAGATTATGCAACCACATGTATACAAAATTCAAGATTGGTGAATCAGCCATGTGCACATGTGGTTTGGCACCACAGACAGCAGATCACATACTCCAAAAAATTACTGCTCAAAATACGACATATCTAGACAAACCGTCTGCCTAGAGAAACAACAGTGGAAGATAAACTATATGGACCACTGAGTGAACTAAAAATGACATAGAAATGCATACAAGGAGCAACATTGCAGTTATAGACAACTTTCAAGTGAGCGAAAGAAGAATAAGACAGGCTCTCCTGCAATAAACACCATCCATTTACTATCACTATGAACCCCCAGGCACTTCTTTTGCTTCTTAGTACGGAGTCATCTGTATAGATGGTTGCAACAGACTGTTGCTGATCTAACTGTAACTTCAGGGCCAGTAATAGAAAGAAATATGTTACCTTTACCGTGCAGTTGATTCCCCTGAAATATAGCCCTGGACAGTTTTTTTAAATTTTGTTTTATGCGTTTGCTTGCTTTGAACTCATATGTAGTCCATATTCATGCTGCTAGTTCTCGCTCACTGGGCTGTTTTTTTCCCCTGTATGAATTAGCTTTCTCTATTACTAATGTCCCTTGCCATCAGGCTTTTATAATTTGCTTACCTAGCAACCCTTGCATCCTTTGATTGGAAAAACCCGGCCTACCTTTCCTATCATGGGTGACCGCCAGTTTACTTTGTCGCCCATTAGTCCAGGTCCGTGAACTTCCAAATAAAAAAAAAATCATTGGTCAACACCCTTTAGGTAGTCACTCACTTCACTTCGACTTCAGGGGTACTTGTAATTTATGTCCCCAAGTAAAGGACGAGAAGTCAACATTTTAGTCCAACTGACCAGTGTTAATAGTCATGATGCTTTGGATTCTTCTTTGTACACCATCTGACGTCAATCTGAATATATTTTTATGGGTCATCTCTAGAGCTATGGAATTCATGCTCTGTGCGACACTTTCGGCAAGACGTTTTGCGTAAAGAGACTAAATCCTATGGGATACAAACCGGTGCAATTAAGTCTAACCTTTTGCCTCTAAACCTTTTTTTTTTTAAAGTCAAGTGTCCTGAGCTATCTAAAGGAACAAAATGTTCATTTACAGGGGAATTGTGGATACGAACAGGGCGGGCGTGCGTTTCTGTCTGTGTGTGTTTGTCAGGGCTATCTAGAGGAACACAAAGTTCACTTACAGAGGAAATGAGGATACGAGCAGGGCGGGCGTGCGTTTCTGTCTGTCCGTATGTGTATGTTCGTCTGTCTGCCGAATGATATATACCTGTATGGCATTATCGGGACAAGAACACTGACTTGTTTTAAAAATGCTGATCGTGTGAGATGGCTAACCCTGTCCGTCACCACAAACCTGTATGGCACATTGTAATGGTGAGTATAGACAAGAAAATAAAATTGCGTGTCTATTAGCAGAATGTTGTGATCAATCCTAGGTTGATTTTCTAACCAATTTTATGTACAATTGTTATTTTGTTTTTGTTTTTTTTTGGAGGTGGGGGGGGGGGGGGTCTTTCTGTACCCCCGGGAAGGTTAACCCGGTCAACAAACGCCCGCATAAGTCGGCGTAAAGGCGTAGTATCGTAGCTCCACTGTAAACAGGCATGACGCAATCACATCCGGGGGAAAAAAGACTCCAGATGAGCGAAGAAGAGGAAGCTTTCTGAGCGAGAAGTTAACGTTCACGGTGTATGGAACGACCGCATTAACCCGCCGTTAGCGCACAGGAAGTTTAAATGCCAGCGTGATAAACTCTCGGCCACGCTCACCTCAAACTGGTGTGAAGGACAATGCATTGTGCTATCTGTTTAAATGAATGAGTGTACATTGTCTTATGTTTATATACAGGCGTTCGTGTCACAAGGAGATTGCTTACATTACAGGCTTATACTTCCTCTCTACCTGCACAGCGCTCTCACCGCCTGTAGTATTCACCATCTCTCACCCTCTCTTCTACATTCTCTTACTGTTCTATCTCACTGCATCTACTCTCTCTCTCTCTCTCTCTCTCTCTCTCTCTCTCTCTCTCTCTCGCTCTCTGCATCTGCCCCCCTCTCTCTCTCTTTCTTTCTCTCTCACCTTAAACAGCATATTGAGTGATGTGAGCTTGGACCATAACTAATAACGTATTATTCTGGTTGACGTGAATTTACTTTAATTTCGAAGTCACTAATTAAACGCTCGAAAATGAACCACATTTTTGTTGTTTTCAATTTAGCAGAGAAAATGACCGGGTTTTCTTAGGATTTGGAGCGGACCCTTTTTATATGTTTGTGGAGAAATGTCTCCAGGGCCCTGTGAATATACAGTCTGATTATTTGATTATTTATTTTATTGTTCGCCTGCTTTAAACTCGAGCGGAGTCCACGCTGGTTTTTGCCCGGGGCTTGCTGGAGTGGTGGGAAGCGAACGGGCGGACAGATTGGCTTGGTCTGCGGCCTTTGATGGGGCGTTGGTGCGTAATAGGGCAAATTTGGTCGAAGCCCTTTGGAATCGTATGTGTAGTGCAGACGAGCGGGTGGATCGGAGAAAGTGGTGCTCCGGGGGTGGCCGGAGAATCTGACCGACACTCAAAACTCCGAGGAAACGTCAGACGGACACATAATCAGACTGCTGCTGGTACTATTATTAGTGGGACTCTTCGCTGGCTGTTGCAGATGATGACGAAGGGGGCTATGGGAATGTCCCGAGTGCTGCGATGTCAGTTCTTGACTCAACTTAACTCAACTCTGATGTTTAAGTCAAGTTGTTTGGTTCTGCTGTAATATACACTGTCTGCTAGCCCTCAAAGGTTTACGCTTGTGGTCCAGAGATTATAACTTTTGGGACTCATTTTGTTAATAAAGTTGTGTGACAATTTATGTGTTGAAAGTTCTGTGATTTGTTTACTGCTTTGTTTCTTAATGTCCATTTGGGGTGTTTATACTCTGTCAGTAGAACATGTAGTTTTAAATGGTTGCCTTTTGTGAAGCAAGGGGTGGAGTTTTATCGTGATTGCTTTGTAAATATATTTTCTTTGTTTCGTATGGCTGTCTAGGATGTCTTGTGGGGATTCCTAATTTGCATAATTGTGTTACATTCGTAATATTTGTGTTTTTCTGTTTCTTGAATGTTTCGTCGGTTGACCATGATGTCTTTGACCGCTCTACCTTGACCAGCTGAGATTTGGGCGACACCACAACAATAAAAGTCTAATGTCACTTGAAACCCCGGGAAGGCAAACCCGTAAAATGCCAGCTGAAGTCGAATGTGCTGGCCTAAGGGCGCAAATAAAACAGGCACAACGCAAAAACGTCCGAGTGAAATGTCTTTCGTAGTCGGAACAGCTCTGACTAACTAGTCTTCCGAATGTCCTTCACGTTCGGTAAAGCTCTGACTAGTTAGTTTTCCGATTGTCCCTCGTGCCAGGAACAGCTCTGACTGCCTAGTTTTCCGAATGCCCATCCTGTCCGGAACAGCTCTGACTAGCTAGTTTTCCGAATGTCCGTCGTGCCCGGAACAGCTCTGACTATATTGCCCTTCGGACACAACGACAAGTACATGTCCGAATCGAAAACTCGCTGAGTGGATACCATCTGCAGACCGGTCTGGTTTGTGCGGGAACGGCCCGTGGCGAACGAAATGCGCAATATATTGAAATGAAGGATTAAAGCAGCCATAAACAGGACGTGGCGATTCCCAGAGTGAGCCCAGCACCAGAGCGCCATGTGTCGGTTCTGGAAGGCGTATAATGCCCATAAACTGTCGTTGCCTTCCCTCGAGGGATGACCGTGAAGTCTTCGACTGTTCCAACTTGACCAGCGGAAATGTGGACGCCACCACAAAAGTGAGAGTTCCACAAGAATGCTAACCTGGTCAAAAACGCACGCAAAAGTCGGATGAGTTGGCCCAAGGGTGCAAAACAACACACCGCAAGCACATTTGAAAAAACACTCCAGATGAACGCAAAGAAGAAGAATGTTTCGTCTACACAGCCAGTTCTGTGGTGTCTGTTTTGTTATTTTTTCGGTTCTCTATGTGGTTGGAGGCATATTGTAAATAAGCATATATTAACCCTTTGTTTTAGCAGTCTGCTTGTTGTGAGAGTTAGAGAACGTTTCAGAACAATTTGTTGTGAAGTATCTATGCCATCTTTTGATTCTGAGATGTAATGGAGATGCTTGTAATTTGTACATGTATGCCAACAATCTCTCAAAACGTACCCGTGAGAAAACATTTTGATGACCACTGTGTCGATAGATAAGACTTGAGTTCACCATTATGACGGCAAACTTGTCAAATCAAGAGCACAGAAATCTGTAGAAAAAATTTATGCTTATTATTTTTGGGACGCATAAATTGTCTCGCTAAAAGATTATCCGCTTCTTTTCAAAACTGTTATTGGACAGTACAATGAACATTGCAATGCACATCTCCTTATTATTCTAAAAGAGGGATGGCAAGCACTCAAAGGTGGCCTTTTCTTCAAGACAACGCGCCTTCTGACATAGCACGGTTTGTGCAGCGAGGAGATAAGGATTTGAATACTGAAAATACCCCCCCCCCCCCCACACACACACACACACCTTTTCCCCCCGACAAATACACACACTCACTTTCTCACTCTCGCTCTCTTTCTCTCTTTACTTCCCCCTCCCCCCCCCCTCTCTCTCTCTCTCTCTCTCTCTCTCTCTCTCTCTCTCTCTCTCTCTCTCTCTCTCTCTCCTCCCTTCTCTTCTCTCTCACACTTATTCTCATAATTTAGCTCTATCAGACTTTTTTCTTTCAGGCAAACAGATTGGCTGGCTCTGCAAAATTTGGTGGAGTGTTGACGCATGACAAGGCAGACGTGGTTGCGGCCTTGTGGGAGCACATGTACACCTCGGAGGAGCAAATGTATCACCATAGTCTAGTAAGAATGAGACAGCGAGGAGTGACGAGGGGATATGGCAGACGCTCGACGCTCAGAGGAAAGGCGAGACGGACATATAATCTAATCAGATTGCTACTGGTACTATCGGTGTTGGAACTCTTCGCTGGGGATGGGGGCGGAGCGCTTATGGGAATGCCCCGAATGCTGTGTGGTCGGTTCTTAAATCAATCAATCAATCTTTTCCCAAATCTTAAAATAAATAAATAAAGACAGCCCAAAAGAAATAATTTTAACAGTGATGAAGAATTCATACTGGTATGTCTTAGCTGGTTGGGTCCGAAACAAATTGGGTGTTTTATTTCTAAGGACGTTCAAAGTCAACCATAATTAGCATAAATATGCCAATGTAAGTGGTCACGCCATTCAAAAGGAATAAATATCAAACACAATTTCAGTTCTCTACAACATTTCCAACAAAGTCCAAGTAAAGACTTATGGTCAGTCCCTTTTATGCATTGTCGCAGATGTGACGTTACAGTGCCAGTCTTACAAACCTCGTTGGTTTCTGAACTTGGAGAGGGAAATATGAACTCTGCAACACAGTTCTTGTTGAGATGCTACTTCGGAAACGAGTAGGAAGAAGAGACTCTATACCAGTGGTTCTCAACCTTTTTTGGCCCATACACCCTCCCCTCCTCCTCCCTTTCTAGCTAACGAAAGAAGAATAATTCCACCCCCCCCCCCCTTTTCCAAAATTGTCAGCCTGAAAAGGTGTATTCAAAATAAATAACATGCCTATAATACTGAAAATCCTTATTTTCTTCCATATTTGTACATGACCTTTACATGCACAGATTAATTTTATAGTGTAGTAAAATGCCAAAGAATTGTCACTTAATACACGACACCAGAATGCCGGAAAATTGTGCTTCATTTAACAAAACACTCAATAGAAAACAAGGAAACTGTGTCTGAAGCCCGTTTGAGTCTGCCAGCCTGTGGTCTTACCCCCCCCCCCCCCCCCGAAACCCTAAAATGTCCCCCCCCCCCAGGGCCGGATTAAGCCATCTTGGTGCCCTAGGCACAAACCCACATGGGTGCCCCCTACTGCCCCGGGCCCCCGATCCTCCACTGGCTGCTGGTATGTTCAATATTATGCAAAAAACTAACAAAGAAAAACAGTTGTGAAATGTAAACACATATGTTTGTACTACTATCAGTCATATAAAACCTACAATAAGGTATTTCTGTATTAAAATTAATAGTTAATTAATTTTGTAATAATAGTAGACAAAAATGCTGTAACTTTTTTGACAGATAAGAAAGTCAGAGAGAGCACACATTTACATTTTAAAGTTCTTTTTTCTAGATTTACGTCTGGCAAAGTTTTTGAGTACATCATCAAAGTTAATTTTGCGCAACAAGTCTGCCTCAATCATCAGCAAAGATAAGGAATCAAGCCTTTCTTGTTTCATTGTCGATCTACTTGAATTTTTTGTACGTTTCAACTGAGAAAAAGAGCGCTCAGTTGAACAGTTCGTAACCATTAATGTTAAAAATATGCGCAAGGCGATTTCTACATTTGGAAAAGTACACTCGATGTTGTCTCTAACTATTTATTACTTTGTAGAGTTCTGCATGACTGAACGTGTTGTTGTCAGATTTTGATGCACGAAACTTGTGGCGAATATATGAGTGGAACTGTTGTAGTTCAGTATATAAATTATTGTTCAGATCTTCAGGATAAGCATTTATTAGTCCTTCACAACACTGAGATGTTTGTGGTACATCGACCAAACAAGAAAATCGAACTGCTAGATCATTATATACCTGTCCTCGTCTACTCATCTCTGTCTCAAGTTTGTCAACAATGGTGTAGAAAGCAGATATACGAAATTTGTCTCTCTGTGGTGCCCCCCCCCCTCCCCAAATGCTTGGTGCCCTAGGCACATGCATTGTTTGCCTAATGGTTAATCCGCCCCTGTCAGTCTCCCTGTGAAACCCGCCACAACACCGCGTGTTGCAGGCCTTCTTATGTTTTAATTGTCACCTCCTTGAAATTTTGTGTTTTAAATAAGTCGCTGGGTTTCTAAGAACCGTAGCCCACCGGACAAACCCGCAAGTGTTCAGTCTCACCCACACAAAGCAGACAAGGCAGATAGCGAACTCTTGTGCATTCAGGAATATTGTTGAACTGATGCTAATATAAAGGTGGTCAATAGTGGCCACTTCAACTGATACCCTCCGGACAAACCCACAAGTGATCAGTCTCACCCACACAAAGCAGAAAAGACAGATAGTGAACTCTTGTGCATTTAGGAATATTGTTGAACTGATGCTAATATAAAGGTGGTAAATAGTGTCGACACCTCAACTGACTCCTGCTGAGAGAGAAGGTGAACCCATGAAGAAGGACTCCCAGCCCATGGAGGACTCCCAGTTCATGAAGGAAGAGTCCATACTCCAACACGCCCTCATTCCTGACAAACACCTAGCTACCGTCGACCCCTGGCCCGATATACTGGATGCCTCTGGTGTTCAAGAGAGACCTTGACAGATAGAATCAGGAGGAGATTCATGCTGACAGTACGGAATACTGGCCCATGAAGGAGGGATTCTTCTAGCTCAGCGTTGGGGCCACTTGAGATGGACACAGCTCACCCACTGAATCCATGGCATGCCCACCAGGCTGATGAAGTGATGGCGCGGACCTGAGAGAGAGCTGTCCCAGTAGCAGATCATGCCCAGTAGCCCGCTCTTCCTGAGAGAGATGTATACTGGCAATAAGCGCTGTCCTCGTGCTCTCTGTAATGATGATGTCTGGTGATGACTCTCCGTCTATTGTCAGTTCTGTCTCTAATGTCATGTACCCATTAGGGTTAGGATTTAGAGTTTAGGGTTTAGGGGTTAATGGTTAAGGGTTAATGCTTAGGGGTTAAGGGTTAGTGTTTGGGCTACCTGTACCCCTAACCCTAACCCTAAACCCAGGACATACCCAGGGCAATGGTATTTGTCTGTATTTAACTCCTGGAGCATGGAGGTCAACGTTGGCGTTGTTTGTGGTCGACATTACTTATTTCTTGCGTCAAAACTTCCAACAGATCAGATGTTACACGACTTCATATTTCTTGTACAGCACAATGCTGCCGTTTCAAGTATGTGCGGAACGGTGCGTGAAAATGGCTATCGGTGTGCAGTTAATCGTTCCGATGTGGCAATATTGATGTACACTTTGTGGCTGGTGGCGTAGGCAGTTTTTAATTTCCTAGCAAGCTCGAGACGTAAGCACCCATATGTGCCATGTCGTAAATCCTTGTTCGCTGTGTTGTGCCATGTGAATATGTTTGGACTTAAGAAAGGAACTGGCTCATTACAAACGTCGTAACGACAACAGTTTATGAATTCACTGAATAACCTTGACATATGAAGTAAACATCGGATCTTAGGAAAATCTAACACCGCTTTATCACGGAGTTAACAGCGTTAAGACTCGCCCATTAGCCATTGCAATAAATCCTCATCCACTACATCTATTTCTCACCACTGACCCATCGGTGTAGATGACTATGTCAACTTGATGTTGCACTTCAAACTCAGTGCGGCCCGCTGCCCATTCTCTGCACTCACGACCCAATGTTATTATTACATTGTGCCAGTCCGTCATGTCTTCCGGAACTTCCATCCACTCTCTTTCACGCTTGATGGTCTCTAGATCACACACCTGACTTATAGAAAGTTCCGCCTGTGCCATCCAGGACCTGCCTCGTCTTAGTCTATGACTCTTGACCATATCCATTGCTACATGCAGCGGGTGATCCCTGTCTGTGGCAACTCTCAGGTATCATTTGGCCTGAAGGACCCTATGCCTATCCGTCATTGTTGGCAACGTCAGGATATGCCTCATGCATATAATTGGTGTGAGTAGTATACAATGTCCTAACTACTTAGCATTTGAGGTTGCAACCCCCGATTTTTTACTATATAAAAAGTCTATCACCTCAAGCGAAACGTCATATTTTACGACCACATTTTCAAAAAATTGGCGGGAAATTTCTTGGGTCTGAGTGACTACTTCCGTTTGTCGTGATGACTACCTCCGGTCCATGGGTACTCCCTACCGCCCACCCCGCCGACAGGTACCTCCGCCGGCCACCTCCGCTTCCCTGGTCCGTCCCGGGGTCGCTAGAAGACAGCGGCGCAAGCCCCGTGCATCTGGATTACTTATATAGGTAAGTAGACCAACTAGTCACCAGAGACCTGGGTCGAGTCCCAGTGTGTAGGTGTTGTGTGGTGCGGTGCGGTGTGATCGAACCCCAGTCTTATCGATCCCCTTCGATGAGGAGATAGAAGTCAAATATGACAGAAAAATGATTTATTTCATGTCTCGAGCGAACCTGAGGATCCTTTTTTTTTTTTTTTTTTTTTTTGGGTGTGGCGGTCATCCCAGACTAGCTGGTTCCCCGCCTCCCCTGTTTTTGGCGTGGACCCTTAGTCCCACTGTGAGCTATTTCACACAGTGGTCCACCGGGCCCACATTTAAAGTGATGCTTATGTGAGGTTTTTTTTTTGTTGTTGAGATCACCCGGCCCCCGACCAGACCAGGCGCACTACTTCTGGGGACAGCAAATGCGTCTGATCTTAGCCAAGGGACCAAGAGTGATCATCCCGGCCTCCGACCAGACCAAGCGCACTACTGGAGGCCAGCAAATACACTTGATCTTAGCCAAAAGGCCGCGTACCTGAGGATCCACTGTTGGATTGCATGAATAAACTTTTGCACGCTTCGACATGTTTCCATACCCATGCATCAACATTACGCGAATGGTGAAAATCTGGCTTAAAAAATTTACTAGACAAAGAAATTTATTTACAAATTAAACCTAAAAACTTAATTAATCACCAAAATTTCTTTTATGTATATTGGAGAATAGGTACGTCAATAAAAATCTACGAGTCTCCATTAATTTAAACCATAGAGTATCAAGATATACATTAAAATAAGTAATATTATTAAACCCCACAGTTATACCCCTTAATTATAAAATTACGACAAGGGGAGAGTAATCGGTTCCTTGACTCAACCAGAATTGTCCTCCTTCTACACACTAAGCTCCCCTGACCGCCAACTTTACCTCCGCCCACAAGCAACCAGTGACGCTTCACCGAGCACACCCGGCGAGAAAAATACAATGGCTAGCCAGCGACGGCCGTACGAGATTTTCCGATACCACTCATCCATAACGCTTCACCGACCACAAGCCGCGTGATATAACAATAGCCGCGGCCAGCGGTTACTGATAACCGCTAGATAAGAACCTGAAGGTAATTACCATTGACGACTAGGCGAGCTGTGGTCAAATATGCAGTGGTCATGCATACAAGAATTCAGTTCAAATATGTATTTTCTATTTGCTGTAAATCTCTCTCTCTCTCTCTCTCTCTCTCTCTCTCTCTCTCTCTCTCTCTCTCTCTCTCTTTCGTCACTCTTCCTCTCTCTCGCTTTTCTCTATTCTCTCTCTTACTACCTCCATCATTCTCTCTTTTTCTCCCTCTACCTGTCTCTCTCTCTCACTCTCTCCCTCTCTCTCTCCCTCGTCACTCTTCCGCTCCCTCGCTTTTTCTCTATTCTCTCTCTTACTATCTCTATCATTCTCTATTTTTCTCCCTCTACCTCTCTCTCACTCTCTCTCTCATTCTATCTCCTTCTCTCCTTCTACCTCTACCTCTCTAGCTCTCTCTCTCACCCTCGGTATCTCCCTCCCTACCTCTTTCTCACTCTCTACCGCTCTCTTTCTCTCTCTCTCTCTCTCTCTCTCTCGTCACTCTTCCTCTCTTTTCTTTAATCTCTCTCTATCTCTCACTATCTCTATCATTCTCTCTTTTTCTCTCCCTAACTGGCTCTCTCTCCCTATACCTCTCTGTCTCTCTCTCACTCTCTCTGTCCCTTTCTCTCTCTCTCTCTCGTTTTCTCTCTCTCTCTACCTCTCTCCCTCTCACTCTCTCTGTCCCTATCTCTTTCTCTCGCTCTCTCTCCCACTCTCTCTCTCTCTCTATCTCTATCATTCTCTCTTTTCTCTCCCTTGCTATCTCTTTCACTCTCTCACTCTCTCTGTCCCTATCTCTTTCTCTCGTCCTCTTCCTCTCTCTCTCTCTCTCTCTCTCTCTCTCTCTCTCTCTCTCTCTCTTGCCCTCCCTATATCTCTCACTTTCTCATTTTGTAGCCTGTCCAATGTAACCAAATACTAATAACACATGAATGTGTGTGTGTGTGTGTGTGTGTGTGTGTGTGTGTGTGTGCGTGTGCGTGGGTGTGCTATCAATTACAGGACATCACAGTCAACGTCAGCATTCTGTGGAGCGCCGTGTTTGCTGGGCAAGATTGGTGGTGTCTTTTTTTTTGGAACGGCTGAATTGCTTTTACAGATGACAGTCAAGGTTTAATGCATTGCATTTACACGCCATCGCAGTCACCCTCAGCATTCTATAGAGCTTCAGTTTTCCTGGGGTAAGTTTGCAATCGTCAGCCGTGTGTGTGTATGTGCGCGCGCATGTAGGTGTGTGTGCGTGTGTGTACGGGCGTGTGTGTGTGTGCTATCAATTACAGGACAGTGCAGTCAATCTCAACATTCATGCTTCTTAGACAAGCTTGCCATTGTCTTTCTGAACAACCGGCACCCATGATCGTCTGTAGTGTCTATCAACAGGATTACCAACAGCATCACCCACCACCACGAACAAAATCATCATCATCATCATCATCATCATCATCATCAGCTGAAGGTGACCGATCGGGTGACTCACCACAGCGCTATGTCGGCGGAGTGAACGTACGTGAACGTGTTCAGACATGTCTTTGTGGATAACTGGAGAATGACTCAGCATAATGATATACAGACAGCATAACGATACAGCCGAGACATTTGGTAATGGTCACAGTCGATTATATATGACATCAGATATGTGAAGAACAAAAACGAGAGTAGTGCAGAGAACAGGAATTATTTTACTACATATGACGTTATGGCGCAACCTCATAATTCGCAAATGTTAAATGGGTACTATTTTCTATTGATATACCACGGTTAAAAAGTTAGTACTAATGATTTGAAAACATTTTGGTTATTATTTTCTGTAGGTGATGTAAAAACACTACCATCAAAATAATATTGGCTGTCGCGTGCTATGAAATACAAAATAAAGCTCATGTAAAATATCGACGGTGGACTGTAATGGTTTGTCTTTTCTTTACAGCGGTATAACATTCGGCGGTCAGTACTTACACCACAACGACCTGTGAAAGCGTGGAACTACGGAAATCTATACAAATCATAGTGTTGGATCACTCTACCGTATTAACACTTCACCAGTGCAACTACACAAAAGAGTACTGTGCTAATTATCAACACTCCATTAGCTGGTGCCGGAAACTACAAGCGCGTTGGAATACGCACCTTATCGCCCTTACCCTTTACAGCGTAATGACCACTAAACAGAAAAATCTCTATCTGTGTCATATATGTGGTCAATTCTTTACAGAAAACCACAAGCTTACACGTCACATTAACACAGTTCACAACACCGAAATACACACATGCCACCTCTGTGGTAAGCCATACAACAGAAAAGACAGCCTACAATGACACATAAAAACAAAGCATCAAACACCCACTTCAACAACAAATATGGGCACTGAAACCTCAATACCTACGAGCACTACACCCGCAGCTTCATCATGCAAACGAAAACACCTTCAGACACACGAAAACTGAGCCACCAAGCAGATGTATACTATATCACCAGTTATCAACCCAGCGACATTCAGCTGTGTGATGACCCCAACAACCAGCTATGCGAAGAGCCCAACAACCAGCTATTTGATGTGCCCGATACTCAGATGATTGACGGCCCGGTTGTCTACAATACTCAGATGTCAACCCACCAAGCAGGAGACCAGTCTTATGACTACATGCCAAGTGACATATACATACCAGGCTACCAGCCAGAAAAAACCAACCTACTCAGACAGTGGTGTGAAGAAACCAGAAACAACATACAATGTGTATAGCTATGTATGTCAAAATAAAATGTTGTGATGATACTATGTATACCACCTCATATCACAGCATCCATTTCGTATAATGACATTGTGCATTTTTTTTTCTTGAAACATGTACTGAAATACTGTAAAATGTACTTGAAATACTGTAAAATAAACAGGCATATATTATAATTACGTCTTGGTTGTTGAATTTTTGCTAGTGTTTACGGTGTATATAGTTGTCATGTGATGAGAAAATGATACATATTGGTGACAAATTCAAGAAATATTTCAACAAAACTAAGGAAACGGGTTAACCAAAGTAGAAAAGACGGTCGACCATAGCCTTATATAGCTCAATCAAAATTATGAAAAGTAGGGAACTCTGCAAAACGTAAGAAAATCTGTTACCCAAAAGGGGGAATTTTTTTTGCCATATTTCAATCAAATTTATGAAAAGTAGGAAACCTTTTTAACCAAATGGCAAAAATCTTGGTCAAGTAAGAAAATTTGTTAACCAAATGTGAAAAGGTTAGCCGAATTTCAAACCAAACTTATAAAAAATCTCAGTCAAACATATGAAAAGTAGGAAAATATGTTAACCAAACGTGAAAAATTTGCCCAACTGTCACCAAAACTTGTCAGAAGTGGGACATGTTATTGTCCAGATGTGAAACAATTGGCCACATTTCACCCGAACCCATGAAAAATAGGAAACTTTGTTAACAAAAGGGCAAAAATCTTGGCCAAGTAAGAAAATATGTTAACCAAATGTGAAAAGGTTAGCCAAATTTCAAACCAAACTTATAAAAAATCTCAGTCAAACATATGAAAAGAGGAAAATTTGTCAATCAAAGTGAAAATTTTTGGTCACATTTCAATGAAGCTTATAAAAATCTCAGTCAAACTTATGAAAAGTAGGAACATTTGTTAACCAAAGGTGAAAAAGTTAGCCGAATTTCAAACCAAACTTACAAAAAATCTCAGTCAATCATATGAAAAGTAGTAAAATTTGTTAACCAATAGTGAAAAAATTTGTCCAACTGTCACCAAAACTTGTGAAAAGTGGGAAATTTTGTTGTTCAGATGTGAAAAGTTTGACCACATTTCACCCGAACTTATGAAAAATAGGAAACTTTGTTAACAAAAGGGCAAACATCTTGGCCAAGTAAGAAAATATGTTAACCAAATGTGAAAAGGTTAACCAAATTTCAAACCAAACTTATAAAAATCTCAGTCAAACATATGAAAAGTAGGAAAATTTGTCAATCAAAGTGAAAAATTTTGGTCACATTTCAACGAAACTTATAAAAATCTCAGTCAAACTTATGAAAAGTAGGAACATTTGTTAACCACAGGTGAAAAAGTTAGCCGAATGTCAAACCAAACTTATAAACATTTCAGTCAAACACATGAAAAGTAGGAAAATGTGTTAACCAATCATTAAAACCTTGAGCAACTTTCACCCAAACTTATGAAAAGTAGGAAACTTTGTTAACTAAATGGCAGAAAGCTTGGCCAAGTAAGAAAATGTGTTAACCAAATGTGAAAAGATTAACCAAATGTCAAACCAAACTTATACAAATCTCAGTCAAGCATATGAAAAGTAGGAAAAACACATTTCAGCCAAACTTATAAAAATCTCAGTCAAACTTATGAAAAGTAGGAACATTTGTTAACCAAATGTGAAAAGGTTAACCACATTTCAAACCAAACTTATAAAAATCTCAGTCAAACATATAAAAAATAAGAAAATGTGTTAACCAAATGTGAAAAGGTTAGCCAAACTTCAAACCAAACTTATAAAACTCTCAGTCAAACATATGAAAAGTAGGAAAATGTGTTAACCAAATGTGAAAAGTTTGGCCAACTTTCACCCAAACTTATGAAAAGTGGGAAATTTTGTTGTCCAGATGTGAAAAGTTTGACCAAATCTCACCCAAACTTATGAAAAGTAGGAATCTTTGTTAACCAAATGTGAAAAGGTTAGCCGAATTTCAAACAAAACTTATATAAATCTCACACAAACATATGAAAAGTAGGAAAATTTGTTAACCAATCGTGAAAAGTTTGGCCAACTTTCACCCAAACTTATGAAAAGTGGAAAATTTTGTTGTCCAGATGTGAAAAGTTTGACCAAAGATCACCCAACTCATGAAAAGTAGGAAACTTTGTTAACCAAATGGCAAAACTCTTGGCCAAGTAAGAAAAGGTTGTTGACCAAACGTGAAAAGTTTGACCAACTTTCACCCAAACTTATTAAAAGTGGGATATTTTGTTGTCCAGCTGTGAAAAGTTTGACCAAACCTCACCCAAACTCATAAAAAGTAGGAAACTTTATTAACCAAATGTGAAAAGTTTGCCTAAAGTTCATTGAAACTTATAAAAAGTAGGAAACTTTGTTAACCAAATGTGAAAATTTTTGGACAAGTGAAGAAATATTTCAGCCAAAACTTATAAAAAGTAGGAAATTTTGTTAACAAAACAGGAAAAATTTAAGCCAAATTTCAGCCAAAGCTTATAAAAAGTAGGACAATTCCTTAACCAAATGGGAAAAAATATCTCACGTTGTCATTTTAAATACCCAACCTGCTGGAGATATTCGTCTGTCCCCTAGGCAAACAACAGTTGTATTTCAGAAAATTAAATGTATCTCATGTAATCTTATATATAAATTAGGATCTCCGTCTGTCTGTCTGTCTGTATGTATGTATGTCCTTTATTTGTTCGCGAACGGCCCATCCGATTGAGATGACATTTTCTACACGCCTTCCTTTCATTCCAGCGCTGCCAACTGTGATATTTTGTTAGTGTGAAATCGCCTGCTTACTCAGTATTATTTCATTTTTCATTATAATTTCATATATCCCAGGGGACCTAACTCTGTAAAAGTTATTTCAAGGGGCATAACTTTTCTGTATAACTTATAGTCATATTGTGGCATCGTTTTCAAAGATTTATAAACTCTTTGTCCATAGTTATGTACCGGCATATGAGTTATAATAAATAATGATACAATCTGTAAGGCATTTTCAAAGTTTTCATAAAAATAATGCACAATGCATAACATTGTAACTCATCTTTTTTTGCTTAAGAAGTTACTGTAGTCATGCAGGTGATTAGAAAGAGTTTTCATTAAAAATAATGGATGGTGTGTGGAAGGACATTCTTTTAAGTTACTTTTTTTGTTGTATGAATTTAATGAGAACTTATATGACTACTTATATGAATTAAATGAGATGCTCCCCACCAGGGACTGGGCGAAGCCGGACAGGGTCAGGCAGACAGATAGACAGACAGACAGACAGATAGACAGTCGGGAACAGGAACTTATATGACTACTTATATAAATTAAATGAGATGCTTCACACCAGGAGCTGGGCGATGCCGGGCCGGGTCAGACAGACAGACAGACAGACAGACAGACAGACAGATAGTCGGTAACGGGAACGGGAACTTATATGACTACTTATATGAATTAAATGAGATGCTCCCCACCAGGGACTGGGCGAAGCCGGGCAGGGTCAGGCAGACAGATAGACAGACAGATAGACAGTCGGGAACGGGAACTTATATGACTACTTATATGAATTAAATGAGATGCTCCACACCAGGAGCTGGGCAATGCCGGGCCGGGTCAGACAGACAGACAGACAGTCAGTCAGTCAGTCGGTAACGGGAACGAGAACTTATATGACTACTTATATGAATTAAATGAGATGCTCCCCACCAGGGTCTGGGCGAAGCCGGGCAGGGTCAGCTAGTAAGTCACTATGGGTGAATGAAAAAATAAAATTTCCACAATTAAATTGTACAAAAATTAACAATTAAATTTCTCTTTTATGTTTCCAAAAACTATCACTCTAGGTATTTTCCACTATGCACGTCAGCAAAAATTCTGAATGAAGCGGGTGAGTTAGATATCGAATACCAGGCCTTGACCTTGAGCAGAGACTATTGCGTGAGAACTATCATCACCCCTGTATTTTCCCACCAAAACACGCCAGCAACTTACAGCTGTGAATAAAACTGATGACTCAAACATTGAATAACAGGTCATAACCTTGGCCTGGACGAGAAAGTATTGCCTGAGATAACAGCACCCAGTTATTTTCCCACCAAACAGACAGCTCTGGCAAGTAGACATTGTTTTTGTGGGTGGGGGTAAAAGTGCTCAGTGGGGTGTATACTCACTCAACCAATACCCTGTTCTTTGTTGTGTCTTCAAATTTTTTTGAACTCGGTAGGAGTAGGGGCGTGGCTATGTCTGGTATGTGCGTGTGACAAGTCTGTACACACGACCTCGTGGTGCTGACGCGGTGGTTTGGAAATGTGGGGTGGTAGCAGTGTTAGGTGTGGGTAGTTCATGTATAAATAACCGAGTTTCGTTTAAGCCGCCGTTCTGTTTCATTCTACAATAATACAACAACTCTCGCTGGTGTTTATTTCAGTGGTAGCCAGTATTGATTTTATTCGAGTGAATACTTTGTCACAACCACTGGTAGTATCAGCCTGGTAGTGTAATAAACAATATCACACTATCGTCGTACTAATACTGCCTTACGGGTGAAATGTGATATTAATTATCATGGTTTCGTTGTACCGATAACCGAAGCTATGTGATACCGTCTCACATCAAGAAACCCTTGGACTATTACAATTGAAACTGAGACCCTTTCAAGTCTGGTCATACGACGATGGTAAACAGATGGTTACAGACCACAATCCACCACACACACAGGGTTGCGGAGGGCTGAGATTATCATGGTCTTGACGTAGTGATGGACCATGTTCAGACATTGCAGTAAGAGTACTAAGTCGACCACGTTATCAATACGACGTATTCCACCAACATGGGTAGTACGAACAAGTCTACTTTCAGGTGTTCAGTTTGTGACAAAACCTTCTGTGATATGTATACGTTCACTCATAACATTCAGACCATTCACGAGGCGAAAGAACAAATATACCCGTGTCATTTATGTGATAAGGTGTATAATACGAAAGATAGCCTACATCATCACAAACGAACACAGCATCAATCGCCTATGGATACAGCAGAACCAAACACTACAGCTCCACCAAATCCGTCACCACACCAGACGACCACACCACAGCTAGGTGTTCAGAATCCTCAGCTCATATTGTAACTCACATACCAGACCGCCACCAATGTTCTTTATGCGACAAAGACTTCAGATATAAGTGTAACCTTACCCGACACATTCGGACCATTCATAATGATGAAATATATCCCTGTCATTTATGTGATAAGGCGTATAATAGAAAAGACAATCTACAAACCCACATACGAAAACATCATCACTTGCGTATGGATACACCAATTACTACAACACCAGAGACGACACCGCCACTAACCCCGATGACACCACCAACTGAAACCATTATAACCAACATTCAGATACAGCCAGACGAGAATATTATTGAACAACTGATAGACGACGAAGCGGCCATCTTAGCAGCCGGGGAACCAGAGACACTACACATCCTTCCACCCGATATTCAACAAACATATAGAGAAAATTGGGAAGCCATCAGGACACATCACAAGATTAGCAAGTGTATATCGACGTATACATTCTTTATTAGCCCAGAGATACAAAGCCCTATCAAGTGGACAGATACGTTGTATAAGATTTTCAACACCCAAATTAGTCGCTTTGAGATAAACTTTAGCTTTCATTTAGTGTTACGACATAGAGAAACACAAGATCTTAGATTCTATCATGCGTCATTTAACAATAGTTCTGTTTTAGAATTTCCAGCGCTAATAAATAACAGACACGACTTTGGTGAGTTTATCAACACAGTTCACGAACATGACATTCATTCCTATGTCATCCAACAACGTACAGACACCAAATATACACTAGAGACAGTAGCTGGCATATATTTTTACCTCTTTCATATGGTCGAGTTCCCAATAGGTTGTTGGTTAGGTGACATACCATTACATATTACACAAAACAAAGCTATCAACACACTACAACGTAGGCGATGTAACAAAATGTACACAGATAACTTTTGTTTCTTTAGATCCCTAGCATTATTCAAAGGCGCGAACATAAACAGCCTTCAGACAACCACCAAACGTTTAGTTAGAGAGTGGAAAGAACATCACCATTTACACTCCGTACGTAATTTTCCTGGTATTACATTACTTCATATCTCCAATTTAGAACAATGTTTTGGAATTAATATAGAAATTTTCGAGTACAATGAAAACCAGGCCTTAGTCCCTGTCGTGAAATACTGAAGAGTTAATGATTCCCAGATGGACGACTGCATACACCGACTACCCAGGTAGGAGAAGGGTTAACAAAGGAGAGACCAGGCGCATGTGTTTATAGGTCAAGACAGGAGAAGGGGCCGGCTAACCACGCAGGTAAAAGGGTCGAGTGGAAAGATTGGTTTGGGACAAAGGCCGACAGTATTATTGGACAAGCATATTGCAGTATGGATGTGAAACGGTCCCGAGCTGTAATTTTCCACTAACAATGATAATGCAGTCTGGATGTGAGGTGTCCAGCAATGTCAAGGACTATGCGGCAAAAATGACCGATATAAAGAGGGTCAATTCTTTGTGTAAGTTTAGTGTGTGTTCCAAACTGACCGAAGGAGATATGTTCTTGAGTGGGAATAGAAATACACGTCCCTAATGATGGAAAGAGGGGATAATAGTGTGGTATTCGCTAAGTGTTTTTTTCGATTCCAGGAACATAGATGCCTAAATAAGGTATAAAGATATTAGATATAGTTTAGCATAGGAATATAGATGTGAAGGAATAGCATTTACCATTGCTTTCTATTAGTAGATAGTTTAGACTTTGGTGAATTCATATGTCTTATGCGGGTGTTCACTTCGGAAGCCTTGTCATTATGGCTGGAGAAGGACACTTGCATAAGTAGTAGAAAGGGGCGGCTGCTTATCACTGGATTTGTTATACTTTTCCAGGTTCCACTCTCCTAGTGAAAGCAGAGAAGAGATGAAGAGGAATACCCTTGAACAAATAAAGTACTTACATGGGATCAAACAGAATCTGAGCAGGTTTTAAGATGAAGAAATAAATAAGTTAAATCCAATACAGAACACTGTATGCTCAAACGAACATACCACTACAACCCTTAAAAAGGAAAAGAGGTTAAACTGTGGCAAGCAGGGATACTTACAACTACAAACGTTGTGTAGGCATAGGGAAGAAAGATTAGACAAGTAAAACCGTATTAGTAAGGAAAGACTATAAGAAGAACTGTGACGATGTGGTGGTTTTCCGATGTTGGATACTTACCGTCATGAAACAGATTCAGGTGCATTCATAAACTTACGGGACTTTTATACGGTACCTTGACTCAGTGGTGAACAGTTTTTGTTTTTTGCATTCAATCACGGATTTACCATCAGATTCAAGCATACGGATCATCCCGGGTGAGCTCTGTCCTGTTTGATGTGCTGTCCTGTGATCTTGAAGAATGAAAGGGCGAGAAACAACAACGCTGATAGACATTCAGAGTTCATAACTGGCAACCACACTAGAAGAACATACCAACTACATAGACAATATCCATACATACACCAGACATAGTTTTATTAATAAATCTTTTATCTTATCGTTGAAAGGAACTGTTGTCGGAGTATGTGTTGAGGGAATAATAGAGAGAGAGAAAGAAAGAGATATATGGAATGGAAGACAGAAGAGAGGAGTGTAGACCAAAGTCGGTCAATAATCCCAACAGATACTAAGTTTAAAGATGTGCTTGTTGATTCCAATCTCCTCTCGGGACATTAACAGGACATAATTGGTGGAGCGAGCGGGATACGTACATACAGAATACCCATATGACCGGAAGGCATAACATGGCATATGAATAAAGGGGTACTTGCATATTGGCACAGGCATAGCGGAGTACCTACATGTTGGGACATACTGATTGGAATAAATAGAAGTATACATTGATGACTTTTAATGGAAGGACGTCCATTGGATATATGGTGCCATTACATTTATGGTAAAAACATTTCATTAACGCTGGTGACTTTACAGTGAGAAAGTTCCAGACAGAGTGAATGTGGATAGGTGGTAAGACACATTACATACCTAGTCACACGGTCACACGTCTACATAAGTCTTTATCCTATATCTCCTCTTGTGGATGAGAGAGTGGTTGTGATGTACTGTGTGGTGTTGTAGATTTATAATATTAGATAGACATAGATTAATGATATAGGGTCTAACTGGAATATAATTGTATAGTGAGTACTTCTTTACTGCCTTGAGGTGTCTTTACTCAACGTGCTGACTTACCTGCTTTAACTATGGCCACTCCCAAACTAACTACCGCCGAACTGAGGGCAAACGGAGAGGAAATTGGGTTGGCTGGTTCAGACTTAACTGGTTATATACAGCAAAGAGAGCGAGAGATTCGTCAAGCGGAACGAGAAGATCGAAAGACAGAGTTGGAAGTGAGAAGAATAGAGGTGGAGACCAAGCGAATGGAAATGGAACAAGAAACCAGAGAAAAAGAAACCAAAAAACTGGGAAGGAGAAAAAGTGGAACCTTATATAAAGCACACAGAGGAGAGTTCAAAGGTAGGAAACCAGAGAACCTCGAATTCTCAAGCGAAACGACAGTGGTCTGAGAAGTGGTGTTCATTTTGCAAGGCGGCCTCTCACAACACCAAAGACTGCAGATCGAAACCTAAAAGTTCTTACTTCGCAGCATGCAAAGTGATTCCTACATCGGTGATCACAGACAAGGCTGAGGTCGGCGAAGGAGAAAGGAACAAAAAGGACACACGGAAACCTAGGAAAGGAACATGGTGCACACACTGCCAGTCGATAACACATAATACTGTGGACTGCAGATGCAAGGCAAACGACGCCAATTGCATAACCAACCTCGAGGAATTAAAAGAGGAAGGCAAGGAAACGGTCAAGGAGATGAAAGACACTCAGGACCAAGAGAGACCACCTGTGGTGGAACTGATTGAAGTAAATGGCCAACAGGTTGCTTGTCTCTACGATACAGGTTTGGATGGGGAAGCGGTGGTGGACGCCAGCTTGGTAAGCCCAGACCAACTTACAGGGGAGACCATAGAAATACAGCCGGCAATGAGGAGTGCTGTTACCATGACGCTGCCAATCGCCAAGGTGGAGATTAAATCCAGGTACGTCACGGGCATTATTCCAGCTGCTGTATTATCTGACTCCTTATTTCCAATGATCATTGGCACGAAATATGTCTTTTTGGGGATGCCCAAACAGCAAGCCCACAAGGGAACAGTAGTCAGTGGATCTCAAGGGAAGGAAAAAGAGGCAGAGACACTATGCGACAACTCGGAGATAGGAGAATTGCATACTGCCCAGAGGAAGGATACTACGTTGCATCCTTGCTACAGGAAGCTGCAAAGAAGTGCTGAGCCACCAGAACGGGGACAGTACTTTCTGAAGAATCAACTACTCTATCGGAGAGCTGGGAGGGGAGATAACCTGCATGAGCAGTGGGTGGTTCCAGAGACCCACCGTCCTCACATTCTTCAGAGTGGACACATCATAGGCGAGAATCGACATATGGGTGTCAGAGAGACCTTGCAGCAAATATCCGGCCATTATTGCTGGCCAGGAATGACCGGAGATGTACGCCGGTGGGTGAAGTCTTGTTCGGAGTGCCAGAAAGCACCACCCAACAAGCGAATTAAGAGGAAACTAGCTCTTAAAGTGGAAGACAAAGTGGAAGTGTGGAGTCCAGCAGAGACCAATATACTCCAAGTAGGATGGAAAGGACCTTATCCTGTGGAAAAGGTGGTGTCCAAGAACATCTACAAAATACGGATCGGGGAAGAGAAGAAAAATCTCCCTAGACATCTCATTAGGAAATATGAAGAGAGATCCGGGAGCAAAGCTTCGCACTTTATGGTGATGGCAGCCATTGGGACAAAGGTTACCAGTCCAGACGAAGACCAGAGATCGCCAGTACAACATAGGAGGGCCTATGGGACAGTACGGGATAGGTCAGATTTACCCAACGACCGGAGGAGGGAAATCACAAGTCAGGGAAAGGACAAGAGTGAAAGTTTCACCGGTAACCAAGTTCAGAAGGGGTGGGTAACGTCGGGAAAAGCGAGAATTACCCAGGACTCCAACCGAAGATTGGCTGACCAGATGCAATATCGCCCAAGATGGTCCTGGAAGCAAAAGCCCAGGAGGTTTGGGAAAGACGACTCGGTCCAACGAGGACGAGGCGAAACATTCCCAGAGGCAAAGCCGGGGGAAACCAAGAGGACATGGAAGCAGTGTTACAATCAGGATGGGACAATCCGTCTGTATTGTGAGCCGTCGCTGACGCAAGTCGAAAGTAGGTCGACCGGACGTACAGGAGCGAGGAGCCAACACTAGTTTCAGTCGTGAGTAGTATAGTAGGGTGTCAATTAGAGCGCCTACTGGATAATGAGGTGAGCCATGTGAGGATCCAATCATATCATCAACACGTGATGTTAATAGCTACTTCGCAGAAGCTCAACGCACGGTGGATGTGATGGACGTTGTTGCTGCAACTGGACTTCACAATGGAATGCATCCTTGGTAAGGAGAAGGTATGAGCAGATTTCTTATCCAGACATCCAGCTCCGGAGGAAGAAGACTAGGATTGTGGATCATGGGAATCAAACCTACAGTGAGAAAGATTCGACGCGGTCTAATCTCTTAAGAGGGGGCCTATGTCGTGAAATACTGAAGAGTTAATGATTCCCAGATGGACGACTGCATACACCGACTACCCAGGTAGGAGAAGGGTTAACAAAGGAGAGACCAGGCGCATGTGTTTATAGGTCAAGACAGGAGAAGGGGCCGGCTAACCGCGCAGGTAAAAGGGTCGAGTGGAAAGATTGGTTTGGGACAAAGGCCGACAGTATTATTGGATAAGTATATTGCAGTATGGATGTGAAACGGTCCCGAGCTGTAATTTTCCACTAACAATGATAATGCAGTCTGGATGTGAGGTGTCCAGCAATGTCAAGGACTATGCGGCAAAAATGACCGATATAAAGAGGGTCAATTCTTTGTGTAAGTTTAGTGTGTGTTCCAAACTGACCTGAAGGAGATATGTTCTTGAGTGGGAATAGAAATACACGTCCCTAATGATGGAAAGAGGGGATAATAGTGTGGTATTCGCTAAGTGTTTTTTCGATTCCAGGAACATAGATGCCTAAATAAGGTATAAAGATATTAGATATAGTTTAGCATAGGAATATAGATGTGAAGGAATAGCATTTACCATTGCTTTCTATTAGTAGATAGTTTAGACTTTGGTGAATTCATATGTCTTATGCGGGTGTTCACTTCGGAAGCCTTGTCATTATGGCTGGAGAAGGACACTTGCATAAGTAGTAGAAAGGGGTGGCTGCTTATCACTGGATTTGTTATACTTTTCCAGGTTCCACTCTCCTAGTGAAAGCAGAGAAGAGATGAAGAGGAATACCCTTGAACAAATAAAGTACTTACATGGGATCAAACAGAATCTGAGCAGGTTTTAAGATGAAGAAATAAATAAGTTAAATCCAATACAGAACACTGTATGCTCAAACGAACATACCACTACAACCCTTAAAAAGGAAAAGAGGTTAAACTGTGGCAAGCAGGGATACTTACAACTACAAACGTTGTGTAGGCATAGGGAAGAAAGATTAGACAAGTAAAACCGTATTAGTAAGGAAAGACTATAAGAAGAACTGTGACGATGTGGTGGTTTTCCGATGTTGGATACTTACCGTCATGAAACAGATTCAGGTGCATTCATAAACTTACGGGACTTTTATTACGGTACCTTGACTCAGTGGTGAACAGTTTTTGTTTTTTGCATTCAATCACGGATTTACCATCAGATTCAAGCATACGGATCATCCCGGGTGAGCTCTGTCCTGTTTGATGTGCTGTCCTGTGATCTTGAAGAATGAAAGGGCGAGAAACAACAACGCTGATAGACATTCAGAGTTCATAACTGGCAACCACACTAGAAGAACATACCAACTACATAGACAATATCCATACATACACCAGACATAGTTTTATTAATAAATCTTTTATCTTATCGTTGAAAGGAACTGTTGTCGGAGTATGTGTTGAGGGAATAATAGAGAGAGAGAAAGAAAGAGATACATGGAATGGAAGACAGAAGAGAGGAGTGTAGACCAAAGTCGGTCAATAATCCCAACAGATACTAAGTTTAAAGATGTGCTTGTTGATTCCAATCTCCTCTCGGGACATTAACAGGACAGTCCCAAAACTTAGAGGGAGTGGGAATTATGAGACCACATTAAGGCTATTATTGTTTAAAGACCACTTTATGTACATTAAAGATATTGACAAAGTAGCTCGTACATTTAGTTGCCCACAATGTGGGAAATTATGGCCGATGTTTTGTTCTATGGAGAGACATTGGAAGACATGTACTGGAGGGGCATCCAAGATTTATTATAAAGGAGGGGTCTACACTCCAACAGAAACAGTGTGGGAATTAATTGCAGAGCAAGGTATTTCGGTCAATATCGCGTATGTGTACCCGTATAGAATTGCCTGTGATTATCAGTGTTCTTTTCGTAATTTCAACCTACCTAACGACGGAGAGTCTACTAAATATTTAGCAAAACATATTCTAATGTCATGTTCAGTAGCATCCAATGTTCCTGGGTTTGAGAAGCCTGTTTGTTTTATTTCAACCGGTGATCCCCAAGACTTGATTAATAGAATGGTTGATCATCTACATGAAGTGGCAGCGAAAGCATTTGAATGTTTGCGTGATAAATTTAGTGGGGTGTATAGAAAGTTGGATGAGATGAATCAGTCAACGCTGACGAATAGGTTAGGTGGGTACTTACAACAGATACCCGTGTAAAATCACCACCAAAGGTTTGACCAAACACCACAACACTCATCTAAACAAGGACGCTTTTTTGGAAGTACTCACTACTCAAACACCAAGTGGAAGGACCAATATAGGCTTTAAAACACACGCGACGGGTGTGTATACATACACACACAACACAGAGATGCTCTATCTTATTTGTACATAAAAAGGGAGGTTCACAGTGATAGTGTGTCAACTATGCCGCTCCTCCTTTAATTGTTTAAAACAATTATTATGGTCTTGTGTTTTTCCTGCGTGGTTATTTAATTATATAATTGTCCTTATATTTTACACATGATGGATTATAATGCGTCAACTGCACCTTTCATAATGTAATCATAATTACACTCATGTTATGGTCTTGAGGTTTTCCTGAATGCTTTTTAAAAATTATATAATTGTCCTTAAATTTTATACACGATGGATGATAATGCGTCAACTGCACTTTTCATAATGTACTCATAATTACACTCATGTTATGGTCTTGAGTTTTTCCTGAATGTTTTTTAAAAATTATATAATTGTCCTTATATTTTATACATGATGGGTGATAATGCGTCAACTATACCTTTTATAATGTAATCATAATTACACTCATGTTATGGTCTTGAGTTTTTCCTGAATGTTTTTCAAAAATTATATAATTGTCCTTAAATTTTATACACGATGGATGATAATGCGTCAACTGCACCTTTCATACAATTACACTCATGTTATGGTCTTGAGTTTTTCCTGAATATTTAAAAAAAAATTATATAATTGTCCTTAAATTTTATACACGATGGATATATAAATACTTTCTTAAATTGGTGCCCTATATAACCGAAACATACAAAAAATAAACAACACGACATGAATCTGTTGGACTACATTTGCTTTCACATAGAGGGAGTGAATTTAAAAAGACATATAAAAAAAAGAAACGGCTCTCAATAAGCACCGAACCACTTTCGACTGGACACAAGATCAGTGGTCTATTAACTACACTATTGATTCCGTGATGTTACCCGTAATCTTACGGGTTAGGTTAAGCTTCGGGGCAGCATTATCTACAGACACAGACAGAGATAGCCGTTTATGTTTTCTATATCAGAAATAGAATATATTATGATAGCTTTTAGAACCATATACGGATTATTCTGTAGTACATTATATAAATTACTCCGTCTATTGTGTTATGTGTAAAAAAAATAAAAACGGTGGTATGACCACTTGTGGAAGCATTAAAACCTCACACTAACACAATTTCCCGAATATAAGCTTGTAATATTTTTAATAATATTGTTATATACACTCAGTTAAATCTTCGGGGTTTGTTTTCATTGTTGAATGATGATGTTGTATTGTGTTCCGATCTGTTATTACATAATATTTATGTTTAATTATTTCAGAATGTAATCATAATATTACAATCATTATTATGTTTCCATACATTGTGAATGAATAATAAACATATTGTTAAAGTCTCTTGGTGTTTTTTTTTTAAAGTCGTGATGATTTTCTCTGTTGTACGTTTAATTATTGACGAATGTTGGTGGTGAGAGACAAAACATACAAAAACATACATCACAAACTCGTGCTACCTTCATTATACAACACGCAATTTTGTCATCACACCTGCGTGGTGCGTCCTACCCCTTGGTGGGCGGCTGTGGATAGTTGTCATGTGTTTGAACATGTCACAGTTCTATTTTCTCTAGCGTCGTTTGCAACCTTCACCAGAAATGTTCTTTTGTTGTATCACTCGGTGAAATAAGAGTGTATTTCAGGGACACGTCTATATGAGAAAACAACCTTGAACCAGTAGGGGAGACTGGGGAGAAATGGACCAGCAATTTTGTAGTTTTCAATTTTTGCTCATCACCGGAACAGATTTTATCGAAACATAACAAAACCATGACTAAAATGTTGTACATTCATTTATTTTAAAAGGGGAAAACATTTAGCAATCTATTTCTATATGTTTCTTTACAAAATGCATTTCAAAAATGTATATGAACATGGGGAGAAATTGACCACCATTGGGGTGAAATGGACCAGCACGTGGGGAGCAATGGACCATAGTGGGGAGAAATGGACCTTTTTTTAAAAAGAAGCAGCAACAACTCATCCATATTGCTATAAGAAATAAATAATCATTAAAAGGATATTTGCAGTTTTTTTTTATTATTTTAAGCGACAGTAAAAAAGTTTAATATGATATATTAATCTAATATAAAGTTTTATCGAACATTTATGCCTGCAAGACTTTCTTTGAAGACATAGCCATCTTTGGTCCTAGAAGTGGTTCCAGTGATTGTAGATCTAGTAAGGTGTGCTTTAATACATGTAATTGAGACACTGGCGACATCTTCTACCTTAGGCTTAACAAATTTACCAGCAACCTTCTCACTCTTGCGCAAGAACTCTACCTCAACATCACCATCATCATCAAAGTCTCCCCTTACAATTCCTACATAGTAAACACAAGTCTTCTTTGTTCCATATTCACATAGCACACACTGGCCTTCAAAAACCTCACGCACACCAGTCAAGCTAACCGTACACTCCTCATTTTCACCAAATGAAACATCAGAATCTGTGTCATCACAAAACGAAATGTCAGTTTCTGGATCTGAATCAACATCAAGTTCTTTCAACAGTTGTCTCTTTGCCTTTTTGGGTGGAACTTTTGCTGCCTTTTCTTTCATCACTGCTCTTTCCCTAATTCGATCCATTTCTGGCGTAGAAGTAGCCAGCATAGTTTTTCCTCTTTTCCTCATATTATTTGAATCTTTTCGCGGACCAGCTTTTGGTAGTCCTCTGAAAACATGAGGCGAAGTAAAGGAAGAAGTAGCTTTATGTTGAAGACTCCCTGATATTTCCTGCAAGTCATCTACAAGGTTCTCAACATTACACTCTTTCTGATTTTCATGAAATTCTTGTGCAGTTTGATCTGTGCTGGTACCACAATGTGGAGATGCTGATCCTGTCTGTTCATTGCTTTCTAAAGTGGCATTTTCACTGTCCTTGCTGATGGGCCTGTTCGTTATTTCTGAAGGCATAAAATCATCTTCTGTAAAAACATCTTCGTTAAAGGGCCAAATACCTGACACTTCAAAGCCTGATTGAATGTTAATGGGAGTTGCCGCTTTAAGAAAAGCGTGGCCTCCTAGATTTGCAACTTGATAGATTGTCAGTGGTGTCCCAACATTTTTCATCATCCATGAATCACACGCATTGTTGTAGACCGACTTCATGGGTCCAAAAACTGAACGGTCCAAGGGCTGAGTTTTAGATGAGGTGTGTGGTGGCAACGTGATCACATGAATGTTGTTTTTCTTGCACAGTTCAAGTGATTCAAATGAAATGTGGGAATCGTGATTGTCCAAGATCAAAATCAAAGGGAAGTCTTTGGAAGGTCTTGAATGCTTAATGAAGTGATTTATAACTTTGACAAAATTATCACGGGTCATCCAACCTGATTCATTCACAAGGCCAAGGGAACCTTCAGGTGCTCCAGCAAGCATAAAATTCTTAAAATTTTTTCTGGGAAACACAAAAACTGGAGGGATAATGTGACCCGCAGCTGACACAATGCAACAGATTGTGACCAGTTCTCCTCTTTCTCTGGATGTCACCTGGCCTATTTGCTTCACTCCTCGTGGGGCAATTACTTTTGGCACTTTCTGTACAGTGGTCAGACCTGACGCATCCAAATTGTAGAGTTGAGCTCCACTCACATTTAGTTTTGTAATGGTTTCCTTCACAATGTTGAAGAAGGTGCAAATATTATGTTTGTTGAAAGCTGTAGCTCTAGCCAGAGATGTTGCCTCAGGTTGCCTTATGGTCAGCTCGGGATTCCGTCGCAAAAATCCACAAAGCCAGTCATTCCCTGCCATCATTTGCAATGTTATTGACTTTCGCCATCTCGTACGCCAAAATACGAACGTTTTTAGTTGTGAGTCCATGGAACATTCTTGCACAATCTTTCAAGTAACTAGCAAAATCAGCTTCTTGCTTAGCTGTGAAAACAAGGCTATGCCTATAATTTGGTACGAGTCTAATAGGCAGACCATTTCCTTCTCTGTCTTTTGTAAGATTATTATTGAGGGTAGAGCGAGCAATGCCGTACTCCCTTGCAGCTTTCCTCACTTTCATTCCATTTTTCACAGCATTAACAGCTTCTCTCATACGTTCCTCCATAACGAGACCCTTGTTGGTGTTTCTGATGTACAATCTTGGCATCTGAAACAAAAGAGTGACAGAATTATATAACACTAGCTGACCCGGCCCGGCTTCGCCCAGTCCTTGGTGGGGAGCATCTCATTTAATTCATATAAGTAGTCATATAAGTTCCCGTTCCCGTTACCGACTGTCTGTCTGTCTGTCTGTCTGTCTGTCTGTCTGTCTGTCTGTCTGTCTGACCCGGCCCGGCATTGCCCAGCTCCTGGTGTGGAGCATCTCATTTAATTCATATAAGTAGTCATATAAGTTCCCGTTCCCGTTACCGACTATCTGTCTGTCTGTCTGTCTGCTTGTCTGACTGTCTGTCTGTCTGTCTGTCAAATAGACCCATCCCTCTGTCTCTCCCTCGTCTATCCCTCCCTCCCTCCCTGTCTATCTGTCTGCCTACCCGTCCCTCCGTCTCTCCCTCCGTCTCTCCATCCCTCCCTGTCTGTCTGTCTGTCTGTCTGTCTGTTTGTCTATCTATCTATCTCTGTCTGTCTGTCTGTCTAATAGACCCATCCCTCCGTCTATCCCTCCCTCCCTCCCTGTCTTTTTGTCTATCTATCTATCTATCTATCTATCTATATATCTATCTATCTATCTATCTATCTATCTATCTATCTATCTATCTATCTGTCTGTCTGTCTGTCTGTCTGTCTGTCTGCCTGACCCGGCCCGGGTTCGCCCAGTCCCTGGTGTGGAGCATCTCATTTAATTCTGAGTAGGTAAGAATCCGCTCTGCCTTCAAAATGTTGACGTGAAGATTTTCTTCCTGCAGCTGCTTCTGTATTTGTTGATCAGTAAGCTCCATTTTTAGCCGCTTGACCACCCATCTGACTGTGTTTGAATCAGTGTTTCTGATTCTGGTGTCTTGGTCCTCCTTCCTCTCACAAGTTTTTGTGTTCGTCTGTGGGTAGTCGTCGCTCTTCTTATTGGTAGTTTCATTGACTGTAGGTTCAGATACTTTATTACAGCTTGCATGCAGACTCTCCAAAGGCAGGTTCGTCTTCTTGATAGTCTGGTCGGTTTTCTCACTATGCATCTTGGAAGCTGCTTGTTTCTTTGTGCTATTACGACGTGCCATTTTCCCCCCGTATCAGACTGCTTGAAATGTGTAAGGCGTCTTGGCTTGATAGCGCCGAGAAGTGCTGTCAAGCGAATCGTGTCGATATGATGGCGGAAAACACTAAAGATGCGATGATATTGTTCAACATCTTTTAGATAACTTCTTAAGTATAGAAAGATGAGTTACAATGTTATGCATTATGCATTATTTTTATGTAAACTTTGAAAATGTCTAAAAGATTGTATCATTATTTATTATAACTCATATGCCGGTACATAACTATAGACAAAGAGTTTATAAATCATTGAAAACGATACAACAATATGACTATAAGTTATACAACAATGTTATTAAAAGTTATGCCCCTTGAAATAACTTTTTCTAGAGTTAAGTCCCTTAGCTAATGTGTAGTCACGTCATTTTCTTCCCTTTCCCTAGCGTTTTGGTTCGGGGATTCTTTCATCATCATCATCATCATCATATATTTACGTACGTATTTTGGGAGGGGGAGGAGGGAGGTGGAGGAAGAAGGAAAAAAAACTATGACAGTTGACAGCTCTGGAATGAAAGTAAGGCGTGTAGAAAATTTCATCTCAATCGGATGGGCCGTTAGCGAAAAAATAAAGGACATACATATTTACATACATACATATTTACATACATACACTTTGATTTATATATATAGATTTAGAATGGTAGGCCTATCATTTGCAAAGAAATACTGATCATAGCACGAATGGCGTGCATCTTTAATAAATCACTGAAATCAAATTTGTTAACAGTTTTATTGGTCTAGATTTAGACCCCAGTATTAAAATGAATCAATAATGCTGATATTCGAATGCAATCTTCAACACTTTTAATAACAACAGACTGTCTTGTCAATTTCTTCTATGGGGAGAAATGAACCATGGGGAGAAATGAACCGGTCCATTTCTCCCCCATCAATGTATTAAACTATTCAGCCATAAAGTCTCTTAAATCTAATATTATATGCTATATTTTTTTATATGAACTCTTAAATAACAAGTAAATAAAGATATTAACGTAATTACCTTGTCCTGATTCCTGACTATGCGTCTGCTTTACGATGGTGTCTGGAACTGGAAAAAGAAACTTTAGTGCAGAAAATTTTTCAAACTTTGCGTGGGAACGACCTGTGCGGGAAGTCGATGGCAAATGAAAAATTCGGACTATGTTTGATGTGGAAAACAAACTTATTATGGTTTCACTTTCATTGCATCACAGCCAGGGGCCAGAGAGGGGGTGGTCCATTTCTCCCCTATGTCCATTTCTCCCCAGTCTCCCCTAAATACGAGAAATATGATGCGTTCTTGGTGGTGGGCGGCACTGGATAGTTGTCCTGTGTTTGAATATGTCACAGTTCTATTTTCTCTGGCGTCGTTTGCAACCTTCACCAACAATGTTCTTTTTATTTGTAGGTTCGGTGATATCGATGGTGGTGCCTTCTGTCTTTCACTAAAATATGGCACAATGTATTGCGCCCACACTATATCTGTTAGCGCCATTTCTTATTCTGTCCCGTTTTGGCAGCTCTGTACTTCCTTCCTCTCACCGATGGTTGGGTGTTTATGTAAACTTATAAATTACGCCGCTTCTATACTCTATACTCAGCAACAAATATAACACTAGTCCATATGAAGATGAAGCTCTATTTTACACACTTAAACTTCTGTTCTATAACGACACAAAACTAGAGTCTTAGTTTGTAATTTTCAACTTGCTTGTCTGAACAGCCGATGTATAACTAAAGCAACTGAATTTACTTCAAGAAAAGCGAAGTACTGAACAGCGTATGAGTTCCTGTTTCTCACGCTACGGACGACAACTGATTAACTTTCCAGACTATGCGTCGCGCCAGCTAGGCTAGAGCCAGGGATTTTTTAGTACCAAATCCCGTACTCTTCTGCCTGTTATTCTCATTAAGATTTCTTCCCAGGCAGCCGGGATGACATTCCACGGGTCTGTTGGTAGGAAACCCGTGAACAAGTCCTGGAAACAGAAGATCTACCACTTCGCATGGTAAAATGTTACCTCTCGCTCTCTATCACCCTCCGGTCTGTACTCGTATGTGTGTGAACGTGGGATGTCTCTGTGCTTGTCTGTAGTTGTCTGTATGTAGAAGTGTACATATGTACAAGTGTGTCTTTGTGTTCATGTGTGTGTATGTGGTTGTTGTGATGACACTAGTAATAATAGGATGTGTGTGATGTCTTTGTATTTGTGTCTTTGATCTTGTTTGTACTTGGGTGTGGTTGTTTAACCCTGTGTGTCTGTCTTGTTTGTGTCTGTTATAGACAATGAGGGTCCTGGAGACGACTACCATGCTATAGTGTGGTGGTTGCCTAGAGTACCACTCCAACCAATTGGCTCATGTGTGTTTGGGTCATACTTTCAGAGAGGTTGTCGACACCCCTCTGGAGGATGTAAGCCTATTGACATTGATAGTTCTTCTTAGGCGGCGTGTTCTGCTACCCCGCAGACAACAATCACCGACAGCAACCACCGACACCCCCACCGTCACCACTGATGCTAAGATGGAGTCCTCCATACATCACCCCACCCCAGCCACTCAGAATTAGACCACCATCCCCTCAATATAGTATTAATCCCACACCACCCCACCAGACTCCTCAACCTCACCAGCCCCCTGTGACTCTACCTCGAGCCAACACCGTAAAATTACCAGACCCCCCTATAACACCACCCCGACGGCCTCTGTTATCCCTACGACGGGAGAATGCATTCCTATTACCTCATGACCCGGATTGCTTCATTATTGAGCCCATTCACCCGCTAGTAATAATAACCATTGATTAAGTCATATCTGGTTTTGTTGTTCCTTTTCCATCCACCCTCTACTAATAATACCTATCGATTAAGTCATATCTGATTTTGGTGTTCGTTTTCCATTCACCCTCTATTAATAATAAACATTGATTAACTCATTTCTGGTTTTGGTGTTCGTTTGTGAGTACGAATCCTTAATCTTGTCTGTACGTATCTGTATGTGGAAGTGTATGTGTACTTGGTTGTCTTTGTGATTTGACAAGCAATGATAGTTCTTCTCAGGCGGCGTGTTCTGCTACCCCGTAGACAACAATCACCGACAACCATCATCACTGATGCTACGACCCACCTCTTATCAATACCCATTACATTTATGACCACCCCTATATCGCCATCGACCACTCCTACTTGATCACTGGTTGACCACTAATACCTGGTACATCCCCCTTACCATCAAGTGACACCATATCCATTACTAGTTTATAAGGTTCCATTTGTAATGATAGTGAATAAGCTACTATGAACATACCACCCGTATCAACTACTTTCACTAAGCCACTACTATCACCTCACACTCCCTACACCCTCATCACACCTGAACATTCCACTATAACCCTCACCAACATATAGTAACCGGGATTCAAACCTAGTACCTCCCCGACCCAGTGTTTTTCTATCCCTACACAACCCCGCGTTTACCTCTTTTCTTCACAAATAATATAAAAACATTTGAACCGTACCGACACGAACACCCCACTCTTCCTTACCTTAATTAGTTTTACAGACTTCAACCATTCCCGCCAACCAACAAAAATTTCCCGACCCAATTTTCCAACACTCGACCAAATAAAAAAAAACCATACTAGCTTTTTTTTCAATTTTTTTCATGACCCAAATTTTCAACCCGACCTGATCCACTCCTACGGGTCCGCCATCTTGTCCTGTAGGACTAATCCTATTTTGTACCCTCTGATTGACACCATCACTACTCTCGTCTACTCATCTCTGTCTCAAGTTTGTCAACAATGGTGTAGAAAGCAGATATACGAAATTTGTCTCTCTGTGGTGCCCCCCCCCCCAAATGCTTGGTGCCCTAGGCACGTGCCTTGTTTGCCTAATGGTTAATCCATCCCTGCCCCCCCCCCCCCCAACCCTCCCTTCATGGGGAGAATTGCCCACTGGTTGAGAAACACTGCTCTATACGAACCTCATTCTAATAGATGCAGGCCACGCTCAGTTTTCCGACACTTGAACGCTAATGTATCATACCTGAGAGTTAAAACTCCGGCTTCCAGGAGTTTAGCAACCGTCCAAGCATGTTTCTGTACATGCAATAATGAAGAGATGTGGTTTCTGAGGAAAATGCAAAGAATACCATGGACAGCCAGAAAGACCAATGAACAAGTCTTTCAAGAAACAAATGAAGATCGTAAACTGATCAGAGACATTAGACGTAGACAGTCACAATTTTATTGGGCATGTTATGAGAAGAAATGATTTGGAGAACTTGGTGACAACTGGTAAGATCGAGGGGAACAGACCAAGGGGAAGACCTAGAAACAAGTATCTGGATGGCTTGGCCTTGTGGCATGGTCGAGACAGAAACACGGAACTGATCCATGACTCTGTTGATCGAGTGAGATGGCAGAACATGACCGCCCACGCTTACCGGCATGGCACATGATGGATGGATGGATTGGAAGAATCTCTCTGTCCGTTTTTCTGTCTACTCTTCTCTGTGTCGGTCGAATTACTTATTTAAGTAAGTCCCTGTCTGCCTATTTACATATACATAAACATAAATACATACATACATACATACACACATACGCGCACTCAGACAGACCAATACATATATCATATACATATTCAAACACACATACAATATGCAGATACACAGAGGCATACAGACGCAGAATATACTCACCCCGCGTCTCCCTAATGTCACACAGAACAGAATGCTTAAATACAGTTCAAATGGAAACTGGAGTGTTATGAGCAGCTGATGATACCCACGCGACTGGCCGACTGAACTGGTCCATCATCCATCTGACCACATCATCCATCAAGTGGCGATTGACCTGTAAGATATGGGCCTGTTGTCTACCATGGTGATTTTATTGGACAGATTCTGTCGACTCTCAGAGATCAGATTAGATTGCGTCTTAATTATTCAAATTCACAACGAGAAAAAAAAAACAACAACATTGTTTTGAAATTTATAATGGACACTTACGGAAATGATAGACGAGATGGCCAAGCGAACCAAGAAGGTGGGCATTGTTGGAAAGCATGGTACCAGATACGGTGTCTCACTTAGAAAGACTGAAGAAGATGGAGGTTACACAGCACAGTACCTACACATGTCCCTATCGTGGAAAGGGATTAATGAAGAGAAGCGCTGTCGGCATTTGGAAATGTAGCAGACGTCCCAAAACGGTTGCAGGATGTGCCAGGGTTTACTCGACCACTGTGCTGCACAAGTACTGTCAAAGACTGAAGCAGGAGGCAGGAAGCCTGCCTCATGATAGAACACCACCGGGACGTGGGGTCAACCTCAGATAGAGTAGAGGGAACATAGTGCCCGGGATCAGGGCAGGATAGATGATAGAAAAGGGGGACTATTAACTAGTCCTCACACGGAGGCGTTGACCAGATAGTTAGCACTGCTGGTCACGACAGAAGCACGCCTGCGTGATCGCTACGATTGCCACTCAAACCAAAGACGGCTAATAGAAGCGTGCTAACTGACCTAGCACTCAAAGAGCCGAAGGACGCATGAAGGTCCTTCCGCGTGGCGTGTAGCGACGCGAGTGAAGGAAGTCAGACTGGGGACTGACTCTGTAGTGTTCACATCGTGTAGAATAGAAGATAGTTTTCGTATAGCCTAGTAGATAGAGAATAGCTATAGGGTTTAGGAAAACTAGTGATAGAGAATATTGTGACTTTATGTGTGATTAGATAGCGACTGTTTTGCAATTGTAAAGAGCCAACGGCAATAAAATGTACCATTTCATTCCTCGCACACGACTTGCAAGTTTCTTGTATGGTGTGGGAGAAGTAATCCGATGATGCCTGAAACATGAGTTGTTGACAGGCAATAGGACTAAATGTGGTGTCAGAAGTGCGGCTTGAACCTGAGTTCAAGCTATAACACTTACCCACGGCTCTAGACTAGGTTTACGGATAGGATATTACAAAGATTAAATGTTTAATTTGTGTCAGTGACGATGACGTATGCAGACTAGATCGAGTTGCCAGCAGAATTGTGCCTATCGTGATGAAATAATGTTTAGTTGTGCTTATTAGAATGTTATATATTTAAATAATGTGTTTTTCAAAGTTGTAAGTATTCATATTATGTTCTTCTTTCATTTATTTATGTAATTATTTATTTGTTTTTGAATAAGTGTCAAAAATGATTCATGGCGGAGCAATACAGAGGTCAGCGACAGTATTGATTTTTGCAAGCTAAAAATAGCGCTGCGCCTGTGACGTGGCACGATTGACAAACAGTTGGGCCTCGCCATTTGGAATCAGCATTTCAGTGTTTACGAACTGCGAAGCTGTTGCCTGCCTGAATCTTTACGATATATTAACTATTATTTGTTTATTTAAGTTAGAGAATGAATATATTTATTTATTTACACATTATTATTATATTTATATTTATTTAAAAGCAGTTATTGATTTTTTTTTCGTACTTTTCTATTTGTTTACCGTCACGAGGGCACTACTTTCGGCTATGCAAATTAGATTTTGTCTGCACCATACTTCCATAGATTAAACTAGGTTAGTAACGAAAGACATATTACTGTAGAACGAAGACAGGACATTGACATTAAATATTAATTAATCGATATTCTGTTTGTTCGTGGGCATGTCAGTGTCATTGTAACAATTTGTCAAAAATATATTTTTCGTTTACGAGTTGTTAATTGTTGCTGCTCTGTAACCAGGGTGCACTACAGCTGATAGATAACGTGAGTGTGTGCCGATGTGCCAAACAAGGTGACCTGAGTAGAAAACTCGTGTGTATTCCGGGGTGCCAAACAACGGGAACGGTGTTGCTGACGTGTTGTTCCTTGTTCTCGGGAACATTAAGATGAGTAAAACCTACGTTTTTGGCATGCATTGTGATTAATAGTGCATCTCTTTTTCAGCGTGTATTGTATGAACAGACTTTGTGCTCTAATTTTGTGAAGAATACAATTTTCCAGATTGTAAACAAAGAGTACAATTTGTAGTGCTCAGATATTAAATAACATAGCATATTAAAGAAAAATAACTGAGTGAAGCAGTCAGTTCAGGTCAACGCGAGCCAATTATCCAGCAACATGGCTACTCTAGCTGACTTCATTAAAGCAGGTAAAGAATTGCAATACACAGGTAAAGAGCTAGAACAATATGCAGATCAAAAATTTAAAGAAGCAAAGGATGCAGAGAGAGATGAACGCGCACAGGAAAGACAACACCAGATACAACTAGCTGAGATAACAAAACAAAAAGAAATACAAATTAAGCAACAACAGTTAGAGCAGGATAAGGAAAATAAACAGAAAGAAATAGAAATTAAACAGAAAGAACTAGAATTAAAGCAAAGGCAAATAGATCAGGAAAAAGAATTAAAGCAAAAGCAATTAGATCAAGAAAGAGAACTAAAGCAAAAAGAGATAGATGAAATGGCAAGAGTTAAGGAAAAACAAATACAAGTAGAATCAGAGACACAGTTAAAGATGAAAGAGATGGATGTAGACTCACACGCAGAGATCTCTGCCACTAAACTTAAAACTCAACAAGAAGAAAATAAGTTCAACAAATACAAAAATATTATCAAACCATATTGTAAAGACGATTCAATATCTGCGTGGACAGAAAATGTCGAGTATCAGTTTAAATATCACCAAGTTCCTTTAGAGATGTGGGCTATGATTTATATGAAGAACCTGAGTGGTGAGCCCCTTAAAGTGATAGAATCTATACCAACCGATCTTAGATCTGACTACCAATACATCCGTGATAGGATTATGCAACACTTTTTACTTGATGCCCCTGGGTATCAGGTTCAGTTCTCAAATTTAAAACCTAAACCTACGGAGACTTTCATTGACTACGTCTCAAATGTTCAAAGTGTACTAAATAGATGGCTTAAAGCAGCTAACATAGGAAACGACTTTGATAGATTGAAAAATTTAATAACTATGGATAAAGTAATATCCACGATACCATCCTCTTTTGCTAAATTTTTGCAGCAGTCAGACATTGAAACCATAGAACAGTTTGAAAAGAAAGGGTCTGCATATTTTTCTTCAAACAGACATATTTTTAAGACTTCAAATGACTCTGAAATAGTTTCCTTTGTAAAAGATCAATCTAAAAACTATCAGAGCAATAGGAAACCATTTAATAAATTTGACAAGAAAGATAGAAAAATTTCAAAATGTATCCACTGTCAACTTTTACATGACACTTATTCAATGTGTGACAAATCGCCGAGTTATCCGGCACATCTTGAAAATGTTATTAAGGAGCAACAGAACAAAAGATCTGCATACCGGCGTGCCATCAAATGTTTTTTTTTGTTCCAGCTACGGCCATTATTCAAATAAGTGCCTAGGCCGCCAACGTATGAAAGCCAACAATGCTATTTTACTTGATACATCTTCTGATAGTGGTAGTGAGACTGAGTGTGATGTTGAAAATGAATTACCTGTTAACCAAACGGAAGAGGTGTGTTGTGTAAACGATATGTTGAGTTTTGACAGTTGTGAGCGATGTCACCAATTTCATGCTGATGGAAAATTAGAATGTGAACATACAGTTCCATTCTCATCTGAGAGTGTGAATGCAGCCTTAGCCTCCAGAGGCAATTTAGAGTTCCACAATGCAATGGTCAATGATAGACCATGCCAATGTTTGCTGGACAGCGGTAGTACCCTTATTGGTCTCAGAAAGGAACTGGTGAGTCAAGAGGATTATACAGGTGACTCTGTTACCTTTTCGGGTAACATTGAAATTTACCCTTTGGCCAAAGCCCGTATTAACACTCCTTTCCTTTCGGGTACATTTACTTGTGCTGTACTTGACAACCCTTGTACTGATTTAATTCTGGGTTGCTTACCCCAACTAAAACAGTGTACTAGCGATGAAATAACTGCATGGAACCAACTGAATGCAGTTAATGCAACAACCAGAGCAGACACTATAAAACATCAAGACACGCTTCAAGATGAGAGACTACTGGTGCTTTCTCCATCTAGCACTGATGATACCAACAGACAAAAATTCATAGAACAGCAGAAAGCTGATCCTAGTTTGTCTCCTTATTTAAAAGTATTGAAAGAACGAGCAAAAGTGACAAAGAACGCATCATGGTTCTTCAGATTAAATAATGGCATTCTTACTAGATATTATACTACTGGTAACCATGAGATTCAGCAAACGGTGTTACCTGTACAACATCGCATAACTGTGCTAAAGATTGCACATGAGTCACCGTTTGCTGGCCATCTTGCATATGACAAAACCAGGGCCAGAATTCAGGCTCATTTTTATTGGCCAGGTTTTTGCAATGATATTAAATTATTTTGTCGTTCGTGTAATGTCTGTCAACAGTTAGTACTAAAGGGTAAACATGCTACAGCTGAAGTACAACCTTCAGCGAGAACAATTGAACTTGAACCAGATCAAGACATACTTCTCTTGCTTCCTGACAAACGAAATTTATTATTGACTTCATGGCAAGGGCCATTCAAGGTAGTACGTAATATTTCAGATATTGACTATGAAATATCAATAAACAGAAACTTAAAGATATTCCATGTCAACATGTTGAAACCTTACTATTCACGACAAGAGACAGAAGTAGAGACAGACGAACACAGTGCATCCACACCTAGTGATCAGACGACAAACATACACAACGCAACTACACTAGTTAGCGAGACTGGCATATCCGGCGAGCATACACTTAGCGAGAATACAGAATACACACTTAGCACCACCACCGTACTGAATCAGGTAGACGACGACGGAATGGAACTACCAGTTCCTATTGTAGACAAGACTGCTACATTAGATAGCATACATATAGAACAGGGACTAACAGACAGTCAACGACGACAATTAGTAGAATTAGTGACGGAATACAAAGACATATTCTCTGACATTCCAGGTAGCACGGACAGAATCGAACACTCCATTCTTCTTTCGGACTCTAAGCCTATTAAATGCAGGCCGTACTCAATCCCATTAAGCTATAGGGAAAATCTAAATAAGGAAATTCTGAATTTAGAGGCTAGTGGGATCATCCATAAATCCACCTCTGAGTACTCTTTTCCAATTGTTCTAGTTAAGAAGAAAGATTCTACAGAAGAAAGATTCCTGTGCGTGGACTATCGAAAGCTCAACAACGTCACCAAGATCGACGCAGAGCCAATTCCTTCCTGCGAAGATCTTATTCTTGACATGTCCACCTCCAAAATCTTTTCTAAATTAGATCTCACTAAGGGATATTGGCAAGTCCCTATGCAGTCTCAATCAATCCATCTTACTGCTTTTTCAACACCTTTAGGACTTTACGAGTGGCGTTTTCTTCCTTTCGGACTTCGAAACGCTCCTGCCACTTTCGTACGCTTAACTAGAGATCTACTTCATGGAGTGACGAATACAGTGACCTATATAGATGATATATGTGTCCATACTGATGACTGGACAACACACCTACTGAAACTGAGACATGTCTTTAATAGGTTGCGACTCTTCGGGCTCACTGTCAAACCGAGCAAAGTCGAATTGGGCCTAGAAGAAATTGATTTTTTGGGTCATGTCATTTATCAAGGTCAACTAAAGACTGACCAGAAAATTATTACCAAAATTATGAATCTGACCATGCCTACCACCAAGAAACAGGTCAGAAGCCTTTTGGGGTTAGTGAATTACTATAGTAAATTTATTCCAAATTTAGCGGAGATTACAAGTGTATTTTCCAATGTTTTAAAAGCTTCTGTAAAATTGGATGTCAAAGATGCATTATTAATTTCTGCATTGTCAAAATTGAAAATTTTGTTTAGTAATGTTCCAATCCTCCGAGGCTCGTTTATTATCTTAGGACAGATGCCAGCAGGATCTCCATCGCTGCAGTACTAGGCCAATTTTATGAGGGCATCTTCCATCCGATTTGCTACGTGAGCCGTAAGATCACACCCACCGAGTCCAGATATTCCATATCCGAGTTGGAAGCCTTAAGCGTCATCTATGCGGTGAGAAAGCTGCATCGATTTCTGTCGGGTGTGCACTTCATTGTCCAGACTGACAACTCCCCAATAACGGTCATACAGAGTGGTGTACATCGAAATGACCGAATATACAGGTGGTCGCTAATACTACAAAATTACACCTTTAGTATAGAGCATATTAAGGGGAAAGATAACATCTTGGCTGATACCCTTAGTCGACCATCTGATGTAGCAATACCAGAAATTTCCACATAAGAGTGTAGAGTAATAGATATTAATTTAGTGCAGTCAAATATTCTATGTGAAATATGTTAGAAATACATGAATATTATGTGCTGAACTAAGTACCAAAAACATTGACCTGCTATGTGTCCGTAGACATCAAAAGTAAGAACTTTACTCTGGGAAGAAATATATCACCTTGTGAACTAGGACAGCTTATTACTTGCTAAGCTCCATATATGTTCCTGTGAATTAGTTGTGTCAAACAGAGAAAAACAGTGTCAGATGATTATTTACATACAGACACGAAAACAGTGTTCTACTTTACAAACGAACTCTACAGGTGCAATACCCATAGAACAAATATGACTGTGTAATGGATTTCAAATACCCAGAACAATTGTATAGATATTATGCCAATGAAAGCATGTTTCTGAACATTAATGGCAACGACTAACCTGAGGTATTGAAAGACCATGTATATATAAACTTAATGTGATATGTATCATAATGTTTTAATATAGTGATACAATATAGATAGATTATGTCATTTTAATTTATATTTAGAGTTAGACAATATAATATTTTTCATTTTTTTTTTTTGGTAGATAGAATATTAATTTACATATTTATTTAGCTTTAAAAGTAGATTAGGATAGTAATTTAAACATGACAACTAATTATAAGAAGTTTAGATATGAATAGTATCATTCCGTTTATTATATTTCACTTTGTTTCATTTCATTTGATTTCATTCCATCTTAACCAATCCATTTAACAAACGTTATCATTTAGTAGCATGATTAGGGTACACCATAATAAAATAGAAATATTATACACTTAAATATACATCATTTACACCATATAGAATAAGATCAATCATATATTTTGTTTCATTTAAAAACATTAGTTAGAATATCACCCATTTTAGAAAGGGACGTAACTTATTACAGTTCACATCACCCATTTCACAAAGGGACATAACTCATCTCACATCAATTTCATTTCACATAGGTAGATTACATCCCTTAAATTAGATAAATATTAGGAGTAATGTAAGCTTATTTTAGGATTAATATGACAGATAGATTAAAATAGGCAACACATTAAATGTATATTTATAGAACTAGTATTAGTATGTCAGTATTTAGAGTAATATTTCTGTAGAATACAGTGGTTAAGAATACCAGGGTACAAACCATCAACCCTATTTTCTTACATGTAAATATGTTGTAAATACTTGACGTGTGCAACGGTTGATGCACAGTCATTAGGCTCAACTCTGTCAAACTGAGCCAAGCTTGTACAGTGTCACTCCAAGGTTTTTAAATAACTATGAGAGTGAAAGTTATGTGACAGAAATGAAGGTAAAAGATGTGTGACAAAGGTGAGGGTGAAAGATGTGTGACAGAAATGAGGATGAAAGAAGTGTGACAAAAATGAGGATGAAAGATGTGTGACAGAAATGAGGATGAAAGAAGTGTGACAGAAATGAGGATGAAAGATGTGTGACAGAAATGAGGGTAAAAGATGTGTGCCAATAGTGAGGGTAAAAGAAGTGTGACATAAGGGAAGGTGAAAGATGTGTGACAGAAGTGTGAAAGTGAGAACAAATGTAAAATATACAGGAGAGAGTGAGAACAGTCAGCGGATTTTTTTTGCCGCTCAACAAAACTTTTTATTTTTGTTGCCGTCAAATGTTGGTTTCAATGGTGGAAATGTGTTGTAATGAATGTATTTTGTGTAGTTTAGTGTAGGATCTTAGTGAAAGTATTTTGAGTCTCATAAGACAGAAACGTAGTCACAGATTTGTATTATACACATGTTTGTGACCACAGTTAAATGAATTATGGCACTTGAAAAACTAACTTACATACACATGATAGTTAGATACACATGTTAGAGGGTAGATTATACGTTTAATTACATCCAAACACACAAACAACCAGAAAAACAAACATATAAATTGCATACACTTTTATTAGATCAAAGGGAGATAACTCCAGGTCAGGGGACATAATAGACAACGAAACACTAACTTAACAGTGAAATATGACTTTACACGCGGAAGCGAGATAGGTTAAGCCTGTCGCTCACAGCTTGTGTAATGGTTGTTTAATATTATATGGGGGACATGAAGCAATTCATGTGTTGACCTTAAGAAAGTCAACTTTGTATGGGTAGTGAGTTAATTTACTATTTGAGGGCAGGTCTTATAAGACAACGGTCCGGTTCAGACATACCTCTAATTAATATAATATTGCGATTGAGAAGAGGGCTCACGCCAACCAGACAAGATTGTGGCGATTGCCAGTAGCCAAGTAAAGTGATGCTACATTGTGACATTAGTCAGTAGGTCTATTGAGTAGCCCAAAGCCAGGTTATCTACAGTCTTTGACAAAAATTAGACACACTAATTTTTTTAGAAACCTCTTGCGTCACAACCAATGAGTCAAAGTTGATGACGCAACACAGGAGGGGAGGGTGTGTGTCAAAGACTGAAGCAGGAGGCAGGAAGCCTGCCTCATGATAGAACACCACCGGGACGTGGGGTCAACCTCAGATAGAGTAGAGGGAACATAGTGCCCGGGATCAGGGCAGGATAGATGATAGAAAAGGGGGACTATTAACTAGTCCTCACACGGAGGCGTTGACCAGATAGTTAGCACTGCTGGTCACGACAGAAGCACGCCTGCGTGATCGCTACGATTGCCACTCAAACCAAAGACGGCTAATAGAAGCGTGCTAACTGACCTAGCACGCAAAGAGCCGAAGGACGCATGAAGGTCCTTCCGCGTGGCGTGTAGCGACGCGAGTGAAGGAAGTCAGACTGGGGACTGACTCTGTAGTGTTCACATCGTGTAGAATAGAAGATAGTTTTCGTAAAGCCTAGTAGATAGAGAATAGCTATAGGGTTTAGGAAAACTAGTGATAGAGAATATTGTGACTTTATGTGTGATTAGATAGCGACTGTTTTGCAATTGTAAAGAGCCAACGGCAATAAAATGTACCATTTCATTCCTCGCACACGACTTGCAAGTTTCTTGTATGGTGTGGGAGAAGTAATCCGATGATGCCTGAAACATGAGTTGTTGACAAGTACGAAGTGCCATCTGTCGTCTCAGAGAAATGAAAGAGATTTACATTTTCTGATTATGTATACATGAGTAATCGTTATTGCGATATGATCCTTCATCATAAATACATCTTACGATTGATTGAAAACTACATATATATGCGCGCGCGTGTGTGTGTGTGTGTGTGTGTGTGTGTGTGTGTGTGTGTGTGTGTGTGTGTGTGTGTGTTTTGGACACAGAATTGTCAGGACACTAAGATGGGAAAATTAGATAATGTAGTAAAAGAAACAACAAAATTAAATTTGTTATCGAATGAGTGAGCTATATTGGAGCAACGCTGATGTACGGCAGCGGACCATGAACAATTAGCAGACAAGTGAGGGATTATTTAGAATCTACGGAGATGTGGTTTTATAGAAGAATACTGATGGATGGATAGAAAGAACAATGACGATATCTTGAAAGAAGTTAACTCACAAAGAGAACTCGCAATAGAAGAAAACTGACCACGTTATTTGGCCATATTAATTATTATGAAAAGAGGAAAGCTGGACTATGTCGTCACAATGATGTTAGCAAGGCAGGCACAGGGCCTGAAGATAACGGCCATAGAGATAATCAAGGAATTTATGGAGCCAATAGTTTGGTTCAGTTTTAGGCCTTTCAATTCAAAATAGATATTTGAGTTTAATTTCTTTTCAGTTTTGCTTAGAGCCACAATTAGTGTTTCAATATTTATTCCTGATAGGTGCTGTCAGCCAAATCTGCAAGAAATGAGAAACCTGTGTTTACAACAGACTTTGAAGCTATTGTTATATCTGTGTTTCAAGTTATGCCAAAAGTCACCCTTATAAGTGCAGTCCATCGCCTTGCCAAGTGCTGCACTCAGCTTCATAGGTAATGATGTTTGTATTTCGTGATCCACTACAGCCATATCTGGAAGAATTTTTGATTCACGTTAAAATATTTATTGTTGTTGTTGCGTATTCTCACTTTGAACTCAAGCTACTACTTGTGTACACTGGGCTGATTTTTGTGTATGTATTAGCTTTCTCTAATACCAGTGTCCCTTGCAATCGGACAAGCCCACTCCGACTTCTGAGGTACTTGTAATTTATGTCCCCAAGTCAAGGACAAGAAGTCAACATTTTAGTTCAACTGACGTGAAGGGGTTAAACCCGCTATCTTGGCATCAGCTGAAGAGTGAACGCCCTTATCCATTTGGTCATATGATCCAGAATCTCATTGTGCGCTTATGTGATATACAGATGTACCCTGATAATAATTGTTTTGCTTATGAACTGTATTTAACTTGTTGATTACTTTATTTGTCTCTGTACCAATAGCATACCTGACTAATTTAAATCATGCATTACTAAACCAGCTGGACTCCCTGGCAACGGGGTTAAGGACGCTGTTCGTAATCCCGTATACAAACGTACGAAACACAGCTGCACGAGATTTGTCAGCGGATCGCATTGCGTTGGTTTCTTACGGAAAGATATGTGAGCCAGTCATTCAGAAAGCGATGGCAAACTACTGAACGTAAAACTTGCAAAAACATCAACAGCAGCTGAAAAATGCTGGTGTTGACTGCAATGTCCTGTAAATAGGATATGCCAAAAAAACAATTACTTAACCAATCTTATTTCAGTGATAAAAAAGAACATGTCCTTTACCAAGAACCTGCTATGAATCTGTGATGTAATAGAATTATCACATTTGGTAGGCTTGAATGCATGGAGAAATAGGTAACCAGTCTTGTCCTCTGTAAGTGGATGATGAACACAAGCATCAAACTCTCGTCTGGCTGCACTCATGACATTATCAGTGTAACCCAGTTATAATTAGGTCCAGTATAATCAGCAGCAAGCTTTGCTTAACATACATAAAACATGTAGATGTCTTTGGGAAAAGCATCGATAATGCTTGAAACCATGCTTAACATACATAAAGCATGTAGATGTCTTTGGGAAAAGCATGGATAATGCCTGAAACCATTTTGCAAAACAGATAAACAGAGAAATAAAAAGCATGTTTAAACAACAGCAAAATTAGAGCTTCTAATGTCAGAGGTGTGAAATATACACACAGAAGCTAATAAGGACGTTAGGAAGCAGATAAGGGCGATAAAAGACAGTACTTAGACGGCCTAGCAGAAGTAGCATGGAAACATCAGAGACAAAGAACCACAAGGAAAATAGCAGGAAAATATAACTACCCAAGTGGACCTTTTCAAAAATAGTAATAGGAAATTTATCTTCAACATTATATATCAAATGAACAGAGGGACACAGAGGTGTTTCCAAGGCACCAGGGCCAGGTTATATACTGGCCAAGACCTATTGACGCGTCCTCGTCGAGCGTCCTGGGCAACAGGTTCCTTCAGGGTCCTGGCTAAAGTCAGTAGGATCGCTGATTCCTTCGAAGTCGGAGAGTATCTGCCTGTACAGCGAGGAACCACCAGTCTGCACACCAATAAGCCAGACATGGGACAACGGATACTCACGCAAACCTCAGGTCTTGTATGACATCACACTGATGCTGGACAACAGGATGCTTTCATCCGACATACAGGACTTCGCGTTGGAGCTCAAGCCAACAAACACAAACAAGCAAGCAAGCAAATGAACAGAGATACTTCTGAATAGACCAGTCTCACACAAAAGATCATTAACTTAATCAAGGCAACATAGAAGGACATGAAGAGTTTTTCATGAGAGAAAATTAATAGATATGCTCAGAATAAAGTGTGTAGCAAAGATGCCTGTTGCTGCCTTTATTATTCTTGCTGACTTTACTTGTATACTGGATTTTTAAAAATAACAATAGCTACCATCAGAAATAGAATTAAGTTGACTGAGACAGAGTAGCTTAATGATCTGGACTTTTCTGACAACATTGCCTTCCTGTCCCACACTTGAAATCAGAAGCAAGATAAACACACTCGATGGGAGAGCACAACAATTAGGCCTAAAATTTCTTCGGGGAAAGACAAAGATAATGAGAATAAATCAAGCAAATGATAACCCTACTTTCCTTGACTTAGCTTCACATCAAGATGTGGAATCATACATATGGAAGCAATGTATGTCTTTACTGTTGTGCCAAGCATTTTTCACTACTGTTTTTATTAGTCTGTTTGAATAAAATATTTTTCTATTTAAAAACTTTTTTTTCCCCAGCTTTATTTAAAATGCTTTTATAATTATGTAGTTAAGTAAAAAAAAAACACTATAGTAAATTACCCATTTTCACACCTTCAGATATATTAGGTATATGCAGTTATCCCTGTTTTTTTATAAATCAGACGAGACACATGTGATGAATATCACTCCAGCTGCCTTTATTCCCCAGAGTATTTCCTGACACTCATTTTAGGCCAGCTCTGCCTGGGAATTCTTGTCATTTAAAAATAATGCCCGCCTCTGTGGGGTTTTGAACATATGACCACCAGGCCAGCATTCTAGCCACTACATTATTGCAGCTCCCAAAGGCCAGTGCACTGTCTAAAATTAAAGTAACAATTTTTGGTGTTTGCTCACTTTGAACTCAAGCGTAATCCATACATGTGCTGCTACCAATATTAGTTGCCACTATTAAGGAGTGCACTGGACTGATTCTGCATGTGGGCCAGCTTTCCCTATGACCAGTGTCCCTCACCACCAGACTAACTCATGCCATCTTCTGAGGTAAAAGTAGCATGTAATTTCTTGAGTATGTTTCATGTCAGAATATATGTATGGCCTTGTGCATTTGTCTCCTGCAGTTTTGTGTGCTCAGACATTTGCATACATATTATTATTATTAGAAACATCAGTATTAATATTGTATCTTATTGTGTTATTTTGCTGTGCAGATACAAGGAAGCTGCAGACCATTATCTAAAGTTGCTGGATTTACTTAAAAATGTAGAGAATTTTACATTGGTGAGTTTTCATATCATGCATGTTTGTTGTTGTTTTTTACCAGGTGTTTTTGTTTGGCCATGTCATTATAAAACCAAAAAGGTCTCTTTTACATAGCTTAATGTGCTTTGGGCAGATTTTGCTAGATATTTTTGTATATGCCAGTCGGTACTCATGGGTGAAGGTGTCAGTATTCATGACAGCTTCCTTTACTTCCCATGACATTTCCCAGTACCTACAGAGTGTATGTTTAATGACTGTGCAGTGTTTGAAAATGTTGCTGGTCCAAGTTTTGTATTTTCCTGTTATGCTGCATGAACTTTACAGAGGGTGAACACAAAACTTGGACCGGCAATATTTTCAAACACTGCACAGTCATTAAAAATACAACCTATAATTTAGACTCAGTCGACCTGTGTCACACCATTACGCTACCATGGCTCTCTCCTTGCCGTTATGTTTGTACCTTAAAGTTTTTTTCCTTCGTTGGAATCAAATGTAGATCTTAACTTCTTTAAACTTAATTGTGGCATTTATGGTAAAAATCATGTGATCATTAATATCTAAATAAGTCTTGAGGATCAGAGTTATTTAGTTAGTTGCATATCCTTTACAGGACGTTGCAGTCAACCCCAACATTTCTTGGCTGTTTGTGATTTATTGGTAAGTTTACGTTCAGTAGCTTGCCATCGCTTTCTGATCAACCAGCTCTCCTACCAATGTATGGAAACCAATGCACGGTGATGTACTTCCAGATCGTCCACAGTTGTGTTTGGACATGGAATTGCGAATTGCGTACGTAATCACTTCACCACAGCACCCGAGGTTCGGAGTACAGTAATAAAATGTGTATGTTTGTTATATATATGTGTATGTTTGTTATATATATATGTGTATGTTTGTTATACAGTATATATGTGTATGTTTTATATATATATATGTGTGTGTGTGTGTATGTTTGTTATATATATGTGTATGTTTGTTATATATATGTGTATGTTTGTTATATACATTTCAGGAATCCACTTCCTGTGAGCCATTGCTACACACTGATGTAAAGGAACTTGTGGTGGAAACTATTGAAACACTAGCTCTTGCCCAACGCAACAGTGAGTGCCTGTCACTGTGTGACGAGTTTTATCCCATCTTGTCCACTGATGGCACGCTGCCCCATTTGTCACAATACATGGAAGTAGTCACTAACAAAGAAGACAGTGCACATTCCCAGCACAGCTTCTTTAGCCATTCTCAGCATTCCGAGTCTGCTGATGAAATGATGAATTGTTCAGTTCAACACCAAGAATCCTGTTCACCATTTTCACCATCGGCCAAGCAGAAATGTAACAACAGTGCCTTCTTATCATCTGGAATTCTTGAAAATGTAATCAGCTTATCAAGAAAAAGATATAGATCAACTTCATTTGATCAAGATGTAGATTCACAAAAGAATATTGATGAAGACGTCTGGTTGTCCAGATCGCTTCCTGTAAGGTTGTTGCTGAGTAAAGCAGATGCCTTGGTGGCAATCCAGGGTTTTACAGATGAAATTGTAGTGTGTTTAAAAATGTGAGTATGTTTTCTTTTTGCAGTTATACATATGAGCTCTTAAATCAGTCAGTCATGTGCTATGTCCATAATTAAGGTTGTCTGCAATGGATCTTCAACACTTTCTGTTTCTCCTTTGGCTGTACGCTCAGACAGCTGTTCATCCATCTCGTGCTGTTATCTTCCAGCTAATACCATTGTCTACGTCTTAGTCCCCTGCCTTTGACTTTTGCCTATAGTAATCTTCTTGTTTGTACATCTTCAGACGCCAACATGAATATATCCAAAGATAACAGCAGTTAACTTGAGCTTACTGCCATCTTCATAGAGTGTGTCTTAGAAATAGTAAGCTTTAGACAACAGTAGTTATCTCTGTTCTGCATATGTTGGATACTCCTGCAGCAAATGTTTAGCTGCCATTTTACCAGTTCCATGATTAAATTGATTGGTATCTCCTATCTTTAGTTTATTAAACATGTGGAATTTTAGTCTATTGTGTCTTGTGGGGAGTCTGAAGATTGTTAACTTGTTCTCTTCTGTGGACTTTTTCTTTGGTATGATTTTAAAAAGAGTATCATGTCTTTTGATGTGACCAGCATAATGTGAGGTCATACATAAAGTAGTTTTAAACAAACTAGAAATGAACAGAGAATTACTAAATGAGATCAAGAATTTTACAAATAAAATATTTCAGACACATAAAAAGACATAACTGGTTTCTGACACCCACTTTAAGGGGAAAGGTGCAAGAAGACAACAGTTTAAACTGAAAGATAACATCAAGAGAACTCAAGGACAACATCAAGAGACGAATTAGGAAGAGGATAGCGTGTACTATTTTGGCAAGAGACAGAAGGCAAGCGACAGAAGGCCAGAGACTGAAGGCCAGAGACAGGAGGTCACAGACAGAAGGCCAGAGACAGGAGGTCACAGACAGGAGGCCAGAGACAGGAGGTCACAGACAGAAGGTCAGAGACAGGAGGCCACAGACAAAAGGCCACAGACAGGAGGCCACAGACAGAAGGCCACAGACAGGAGGCCACAGTCTGAAGGCCAGACACAGAGACAGGAGGCCACAGACAGAAGGCTAGACACAGAAGGCCAGAGACTGAAGGCCAGAGACAAAAGGCCACAGACTGAAGGCCAGACACAGGAGACCACAGACAGAAGGCCAGAGACAGGAGGCCACAGACAGAAGGCCACAGACTGAAGGCCAGACACAGGAGGCCACAGACAGAAGGCCAGAGACAGAAGGCCAGAGACAGGAGGCCACAGACAGAAGGCCAGAGACAGGAGGCCACAGACAGAAGGCCACAGCCAGAGACAGGAGGCCACAGACAGAAGGCCACAGACAGAAGGCCACAGACTGAAGGCCAGACACAGAAGGCCAGACACAGAAGACTAGACAGAAGGCCAGAGACAGGAGGCCACAGACTGAAGGCCAGACACAGGAGGCCACAGACAGAAGGCCAGAGACAGGAGGCCACAGACAGAAGGCCACAGCCAGAGACAGGAGGCCACAGACAGAAGGCCACAGACTGAAGGCCAGACACTGAAGGCCAGACACAGGAGGCCACAGACAGGAGGCCAGAGACTGAAGGCGCTGGAGATTAATGGCATTCCACTTTTATTATGACAATAACAACTGGAGGTCAGCATGGCTAAATGGATAAGAGCACTTGTTCTCAAACACCCAGTGTGCTGATGCCGAGGTCAGGGGTTCAATCCCTACAACGGTCAGTTGGACTAAAATGTTGACTTCTCATCCTTGACTTGGGGGCGTAAATTACAAGTATCTCTGAAGTCAGGGTGGGTTTGCCTGAGGGTGAGGAACACTGGTAACAGGGAAAGCTAATCCATATGCAAAATTCAGTCCAGTACTACTAGAAGTAGTAGCACACATATAGACTATGCTTGATTTCAAAGTGAGCAGTTGCAAAAAGCAAAATGAAGAAGATAGCTATTGACATGATGTGAAATGTTTGCTACTTCTTCATTTTACCATCGACAGTTTTGTAAACAAGCCTTTGCTAATGATATTCTGCAGCCATTAAATACATTTTCATTTCTTCTTCAAATATATGTCTTTAAGTAGATGTTGCAGTTAATTTGATTCTTTGTTATAGAATGTCACTTTAACTTATTTAGTTCTATGTTGTTTGTTTTTCATTTATATACTGTGCATTATTAGTTACATTTTATGGGACAACTTGGAAACAAATTGACACTTATACTAAACAGTTAATATTTTAATATTCAGCATTTTGAAAAGCAAATATTGGGATTTGTTGCTGTTTTTCCTTTATGATGTTTGTTTTGTGTGTGTGTGTGTGTTTTATTTTTAGATGCCAAACATTATTGTTAAAATGCTGTTTGATTTCTGTTTTAAATGTTTCAGGGCCTACAAGTTAATGATGACTTCAGAAGCATCTATTTTTGTTGAAGACAAAGAGAGTTTGTACTCAACAAGCCAACCACCATTCAAAAAATGCAAACGTGCAAATTCAGACAGCCGAACATCAGAAGGATCAAATAACACAGCAAGAGAAAAGCTTTCAGAGCATATAAAAATTTCTTCTGAATTCAGAGTATCTGGAACGTGGACAAACTTTATGGTAAAATTAGCCCTGAGAATGGCAAAGATATATTTGGAGAGACACCAGATGGTATCAGCGCTCAATTCTTGCCACTTAGTTTTGCAGCTGGAGCCATGTAAGTTTTGTGGTATTTCTGTTTGTTTCTCTTAGTTTTAGCTTCTTTGTTTTTACTGACTATAACATTGGTAGGTGCATAGATTTCTGCCTAGCATTTGATACTTTTATGAAGTTTGTGTTGCTGCTACTGTTTTTTTATTTTTCCACATATATATATATATATATATATATATATATATATATATATATATATATATATATATATATATATATATATATATATATATATATATATATATATACTCTGTCTTCCTCTGCCACTCTTGTCTAGTAGTTTTCTATATAGGGACAATTTTTCCATTCCGTCTCATATGTTGATATACCCCATACAATCAATTTGTCATTTCCTTATGGTTATAATGAGTGAGAGCCATGAAAGTCTACGCCAGCTGGCAGGGCAATTGATGATGATGATATGATGAGATCCATGAACACCTCCACCAGCTGGCAGGGCACTTGATGATGATGATAAAATGAGTAGTTTTGTGACAGTTACAGCGATAAATAAATAAATGAAGGTCAGCATGGACTTATGGATAAGAGCAATCACTCTTAAACTCCTGGTGTGCTGATGCCGAGTTAGTTCAACCCCTACATCAGTCAGTGGGACTAAAATGTTGAATTCTCGTCCTTGACTTGGGGATGTAAATTATAAGTACCTCAGAAGTCAGAGCTAATCCACATGCAAAAATCAGAAATCAATTCAGTGTACAAGATGTAGTAGCACATGCATGAACTACATTTGAGTTCAAAGCCATTAAACGCTCAAAAAAAAAAAAAAAAAAAAAAATTGTTACACCTACTGTAATACACATTTTGTAAGAAGCTGTTACAGTGAGGGCTAGATGGCTTCATTTAGCAATCTCATCATATATGGTAAAATAGATTGAAACTTCCCTGAAATAATCTGTCTGAAACTTCCCTGAAATAATCTGTCTGTATGAAATAGAAAAACAGAACCACGGAAGTCATGGTTCTTTGAAGAAGAGGCAGGTTTCAACCAATATGACAGTGGAAATAGGACATCCTGGGCATAAACATGCATGAGGCAAGGGAACTGGTGAAAGATGGAGAATCCTTCTGGCAGATTGTGATGAGAGTGACCACGTACAAGGGATTTGCTTCATGATGAGGAAGGATAGAGGATGAATCAAGTGCAGTAGTGAACATTTGCTGCTTTCACTTACAGATGAAACAATGAAAACCAAACTTCCAAAACATTAATATAATATCATATGCAGAACTATAATAGTAGTATTTTTTTTTAGCTAAGCATCATTTCTCTTGCTTCTCTACCTGCCTTTTCTACCATTGATATTTCCCGTTGTCACAATATTTTCCAATGCCTCTCGCTTCGCTACACGAGTAAAGAACGCTGTCTCCTTATATTTTATATAATGTTCCTCCTTCATTAGCCTTTTCTGAGCATAGATTGATGGCTACTTAGGCAGTCCAATGTATTCACAACATTTGTTTCAGAAAAACATCTCCATTACCTCCATGCACATTCTAATCTGTTCATTCACATTCCATAATGCACTGTCATACAGTAGAAGAGGTTCTATATAACATTTCTGGCACTCAATGACAGTGACTATTTAAACTATTGCAGATAATATTTTCGCCCATTATCTGAAAACTGTCACACTGCAAAAGTTAAACCTTCAGAAATACAAAGCATCTACACAATGGCTGCAGGAGAGAGGCATTAACTTGACCTCAGCTGAGACTACCTTACCGCTGATCGTTGATGAGAAGCAAAAGGAGATCAGGTAAAACTCTTGTACAAACATCCAATACCTTTACTGAGTATTGATTGTTTTGTCATATATGGTTACTTCTCCTTAATGGACAAGAGACAAGTAATTAATTGAGGTGGCTATTTTCAACCGTTTGAGATTGGTGGTCACTAGTTTCACAAATTACTTTTCTTTTCTGATTTCTTGAGCTTGTCATCATCTCTTCTCTTCCTGTAAATCCGGACATGGATCATATGCGTGCCATGATGGAGGCATTAGTGCTTGCTTGCTTGTGTTCACTGGCTGTGAACTCCAGCACGAAGTCCTGTATGTCGGATGGTGACATCCTGTTGTCCAACATCAGTGTGATGTCATACCGGACTGAGGTTTGTGTGAGTATCCGTTGTGCCATGTCTGGCTTATTGGTGTGCAGACTGGTAGTGTGATGAGAAGGGCTCTGGTAGTGTGATGAGAAGGGCTCTGGTCGTGTGATGAGAAGAAGCGCATTTGTCGTGTCCAACATCAGTGTGATGTCATACCGGACTGAGGTTTGTGTGAGTATCCGTTGTGCCATGTCTGGCTTATTGGTGTGCAGACTGGTGGTTCCTCGCTGTGCAGGCAGATATTCTCTGACTTCGGAAGAATCGGTGATCCTACTACGTTAGCCAGGACCCCAAATGGACCTGTTCCCCAGGGCGCATGACTAGGACGTGTTAGTAGGTCTTGGCCAGTATAAAATTTGGCCGTGGTACCTTGGAAACACCTCTGCGTCCCGAAGGCATCAGTAATCAGAGTCCTCCACCACTCTCTGTCTTCAGCAGTGTGCACAAGTGGAAATACCACATGCTGTCTATTCTTTAATATTAGGAGGTTGATATGGCTGAGGTTTCACGGCGAAGTGATCAAGCTGTTTAACTCAGGCTCCGAAGGTTGTGGGTTCGATTCCGGGCCGCGTCTTCAGTTCACGAGTTAAATTTTTCGGTGACTCCTGTGGGTCGTCGCTAGAGCTTCGGAGTTCGTGCTTTGTGCGACGCTTTCCGCGCTGCGGAAAGAGACCGAGCCTTATGGGATAAAACCTGGTGCAATGAAGTCGACCCTGTCGACTTTTTTTAAGCGACTTAAACTTTCTCTTCTGACCGCATTGTAGTGCTTTGTTCCACATGCTGGTCAGTTTACTTCTTGTCTTTGACTTGGGGATGTCAATTACAAGTATCTCTGAAGACAGAGAAGGGTTTGCTTGATGGCGAATGACACTGGTAATAGGGAAAGCTAACCCACTTGCAAAAATTAGTCCACTGCACGTACTAGCAGTAACAACTAGTAGTAGTAGTGCATTTAGCATTTCTTCAGGAATCCCGTGCCTAGCTTGGTCATCTCTCAATGCCTGCTAAATTGCAGCCATAAGCTAACAATAAATTATTACTCAAATATTTAGAGTCTTTAGCCGTTAAGCAGTTCCAATCAATTATGTGCAGTATGAAAGACTTTTATCATTTGCGATTACCGTTGTGATAACTCTACATTTTAAGAATATCTGTGACTGTGTTTTAAGTATTTCAGTCAAAGTATACTTCATGTATTCACTTCATATAATATGTAACACCTGCAGAAGTCGGATGTGTCGGGCGAAAGGCGCAAGTATCGCAGCTCTGCTGTAAACAGGCAACTACATCCGAAAAAACACTGCGGATGAACGCAGAAGAAGATGATGTAACACTGCAGTATGCTTGTGATGACATGTAGTAACATATGCCAGGCAGTAAATTGTGCAAATTATTGTTTGTGGGTTGTGTGTTTAAACTTCGTGATTTGTTCATTTACCTTCAGTGATTCACTGTCATCTGTAAAAAATGTTCTATGTAATGTTTCAGCAACATCTATACAGATCAGTAAAGAAAATACTTCCATCAGTAGTGAGACATGAAAGTTCTACTTGGTTTTGTTCTTCTTCTTCTTCTGCGTTCATCCGGAGAGTTTTTTGGGATGTGATTGCGTTGTGCCTGTTTACAGCAGAGCTGCATTCTTGCGCTATTAGGCCGACACATCCGATTTCTGCGGGCATTTGTTGACTGGGTTAACCTTCCCAGGGCTACTTGGTGTGAGCATGTCACTTGTCATCACTTCTGTTCAATAACAATAATCCCGGGGACATCGAAGGCAAATAGAGAAGAGGAAGGCAAAGAAAATCCTAGACAGAATATCAAAGGATGTACAGACAATGGTATTTGTATCCAGATACATATTACTAAGGATAGCCAACAATGCAGAACCCTGGGTATTGATCCTTCTATCATAGCACTCCTACAACCCATGAGGGTTAAGGGTTGATAATGATGCCAGTTGTGGAATATCCATTTGAGCAGAATAGCTTATTGTTATTAATGTAAATGTTATGTATGTTTAGTAGTCAATGTCAATGGCTAGGAGGTAGCAAACTGTGTTCGAAATCAGCTGCAGGCCATTTAGAAGCAGACAGCCTTGCATCAATGTTTAACAGTGGTGTGAGCGTCAGTCATTCAGAAAGCAATGGCAAACTACTGAATGTAACATTGCCTAGTAAATTACAAACAACCAAAACATCCTGGGGTTATTTTCGACATCCCATAAAGGTCAGGCAGTTAATTTTAGTAGTTGAAATATATGTTTTTGTTATATTTTTGGTCTTTGAAAAATGTGCATATGTTTGTGTTCTCAGAGAAAAACAGTGTGAAAAAAAAGCACACAGCGATCCATGGTGGAAAATAAGTGAACTGTGTTTGCTACACTTGGATCTTGCCAGTTTAAACTACATTAGTGAACACAAGCAGAGCCAGCTCAAGGCATCCTGATGTATAAATGACCTGCCAAGATGCTCCCTTGAGAGCTAGTAATTTCACTTGAGTGACCTAAGGTTAAATAAATTATCATAAATTGTGACTAGGAAACTAAACAAAAAAAAAGAAATATACAGACTGTATTATCACAGACAAGACCACCGTTTGTTACTCTTTTTTATTGACTATAGACCAGATTGTGAAAATAATAATAACTACAACAAAAAATAGCATTTATTCAACTCATGGTAAAACAGCTTAATGACTGGACTCTAAGCTAAGCAGCTTAATGGTTGCTGGCTCTATAAGATATGAGTAAATGACACAACTGGAAAAATATTGCAGTGATGTTAAAACATAAAGGACCATGGTTATTGTAATAACTAGGACAGAGTTTTCTTCTTCTTTCTTTCTTTCTTTATAACCTTCTTCTTTCTCCCCCTCCTCCTTTTACTTATTCTTTGTTTTGCAGCTGCCATCCGCTGGAAATGCTAGTAACTGTATTGTAAATATTGTAGATTAAGTTACGCTTCCTGTATATATTCCTGGTCTACACAGATGGGTCTGCACAAAATGCTGTTCGAAATGGAGGATTGGGAGTGTACATAGAATACTCAAATAATACTAGGGACACAGCCGGAGCACCGACAGGAAATTACTGCCATAACTATGATGCAGAAATCCAGGTAATCAAGATAGCAGCAGAGAAAATATTGAATACAACCATGGTACACAACCTGTGGTACTAGTGACAGATGCAAAATCAGTACTTGAGGTGCTCCTGTCTGAGAAATTGCCAGTATTACAGTCACTACTTTCTGAACTAGGCAGCCATTGTCAGGTCTCCATTCAGTGGATATCTTCTCTATTGTGGAATGCCTGGAAACGAGAGAGCTGATTAACTAGCTAAGGAAGGAGCAATGGAAGAACAATCTTATGTGTCTGTTATATACCACCAACAGAAAAGAATGATATAAACATTCAGAAAGCAACCAACACCAACTCAAGATGATTACCACTTTATGGACAGACCAGAGCAAATCATTATTCTATGCCCCAGAACAGGAGACAATAGATTATGCAACCACATGTATACAAAATTCAAGATTGGTGAATCAGCCATGTGCACATGTGGTTTGGCACCACAGACAGCAGATCCATCCATCCATCCATCATGTGCCATGCCGGTAAGCGTGGGCGGTCATGTTCTGCCATCTCACTCGATCAACAGAGTCGTGGATCAGTTCCGTGTTTTTGTCTCGACCATGCCACAAGGCCAAGCCATCCAGATACTTGTTTCTAGGTCTTCCCCTTGGTCTGTTCCCCTCGATCTTACCAGTTGTCACCAAGTTCTCCAAATCATTTCTTCTCATAACATGCCCAAAAAAAGACAGCAGATCACATACTCCAAAAAATTACTGCTCAAAATACGACATATCTAGACAAACCGTCTGCCTAGAGAAACAACAGTGGAAGATAAACTATATGGACCACTGAGTGAACTAAAAATGACATAGAAATGCATACAAGGAGCAACATTGCAGTTATAGACAACTTTCAAGTGAGCGAAAGAAGAATAAGACAGGCTCTCCTGCAATAAACACCATCCATTTACTATCACTATGAACCCCCAGGCACTTCTTTTGCTTCTTAGTACGGAGTCATCTGTATAGACGGTTGCAACAGACTGTTGCTGATCTAACTGCAACTTCAGGGCCAGTAATAGAAAGAAATATGTTACCTTTACCGTGCAGTTGATTCCCCTGAAATATAGCCCTGGACAGTTTTTTTAAATTTTTGTTTTATGCGTTTGCTTGCTTTGAACTCATATGTAGTCCATATTCATGCTGCTAGTTCTCGCTCACTGGGCTGTTTTTTTTCCCTGTATGAATTAGCTTTCTCTATTACTAATGTCCCTTGCCATCAGGCTTTTATAATTTGCTTACCTAGCAACCCTTGCATCCTTTGATTGGAAAAACCCGGCCTACCTTTCCTATCATGGGTGACCGCCAGTTTACTTTGTCGCCCATTAGTCCAGGTCCGTGAACTTCCAAATAAAAAAAAATCATTGGTCAACACCCTTTAGGTAGTCACTCACTTCACTTCGACTTCAGAGGTACTTGTAATTTATGTCCCCAAGTAAAGGACGAGAAGTCAACATTTTAGTCCAACTGACCAGTGTTAATAGTCATGATGCTTTGGATTCTTCTTTGTACACCATCTGACGTCAATCTGAATATATTTTTATGGGTCATCTCTAGAGCTATGGAATTCATGCTCTGTGCGACACTTTCGGCAAGACGTTTTGCGTAAAGAGACTAAATCCTATGGGATACAAACCGGTGCAATTAAGTCTAACCTTTTGCCTCTAAACCTTTTTTTTTTTAAAGCCAAGTGTCCTGAGCTATCTAAAGGAACACAATGTTCATTTACAGGGGAATTGTGGATACGAACAGGGCGGGCGTGCGTTTCTGTCTGTGTGTGTTTGTCAGGGCTATCTAGAGGAACACTAAGTTCACTTACAGAGGAAATGAGGATACGAGCAGGGCGGGCGTGCGTTTCTGTCTGTCCGTATGTGTATGTTCGTCTGTCTGCCGAATGATATATACCTGTATGGCATTATCGGGACAAGAACACTGACTTGTTTTAAAAATGCTGATCGTGTGAGATGGCTAACCCTGTCCGTCACCACAAACCTGTATGGCACATTGTAATGGTGAGTATAGACAAGAAAATAAAATTGCGTGTCTATTAGCAGAATGTTGTGATCAATCCTAGGTTGATTTTGTATACAATTTTATGTACAATTGTTATTTTGTTTTTTTTGGAGGGGGGGGGGGGTCTTTCTGTACCCCCGGGAAGGTTAACCCGGTCAACAAATGCCCGCATAAGTCGGCGTAAAGGCGTAGTATCGTAGCTCCACTGTAAACAGGCATGACGCAATCACATCCGGGGAAAAAAGACTCCAGATGAGCGAAGAAGAAGAAGCTTTCTGAGCGAGAAGTTAACGTTCACGGTGTATGGAACGACCGCATTAACCCGCCGTTAGCGCACAGGAAGTTTAAATGCCAGCGTGATAAACTCTCGGCCACGCTCACCTCAAACTGGTGCGAAGGACAACGGATTGTGCCATCTGTTTAAATGAATGAGTGTACATTGTCTTATGTTTATATACAGGCGTTCGTGTCACGTGGAGAATGCTTACATTACAGGCTTATACTTCCTCTCTACCTGCACAGCGCTCTCACCGCCTGTAGTATTCACCATCTCTCACCCTCTCTTCTACATTCTCTTACTGTTCTATCTCACTGCATCTACTCTCTCTCTCTCTCTCTCTCTCTCTCTCTCTCTCTCTCTCTCTCTCTCTCTCTCTCTCTCTCTCTGCATCTGCCCCTCTCTCTCTCTCTTTCTTTCTCTCTCACCTTAAACAGCATATTGAGTGATGTGAGCTTGGACCATAACTAATAACGTATTATTCTGGTTGACGTGTATTTACTTTAATTTCGAAGTCACTAATTAAACGCTCGAAAATGAACCACATTTTTGTTGTTTTCAATTTAGCAGAGAAAATGACCGGGTTTTCTTAGGCTTTGGAGCGGACCCTTTTTATATGTTTGTGGAGAAATGTCTCCAGGGCCCTGTGAATATACAGTCTGATTATTTGATTATTTATTTTATTGTTCGCCTGCTTTAAACTCGAGCGGAGTCCACGCTGGTTTTTGCCCGGGGCTTGCTGGAGTGCTGGGAAGCGAACGGGCGGACAGATTGGCTTGGTCTGCGGCCTTTGATGGGGCGTTGGTGCGTAATAGGGCAAATTTGGTCGAAGCCCTTTGGAATCGTGTGTGTAGTGCAGACGAGCGGGTGGATCGGAGAAAGTGGTGCTCCGGGGGTGGCCGGAGAATCTGACCGACACTCAAAACTCCGAGGAAACGTCAGACGGACACATAATCAGACTGCTGCTGGTACTATTATTAATGGGACTCTTCGCTGGCTGTTGCAGATGATGACGAAGGGGGCTATGGGAATGTCCCGAGTGCTGCGATGTCAGTTCTTGACTCAACTTAACTCAACTCTGATGTTTAAGTCAAGTTGTTTGGTTCTGCTGTAATATACACTGTCTGCTAACCCTCAAAGGTTTACGCTTGTGGTCCAGAGATTATAACTTTTGGGACTCATTTTGTTAATAAAGTTGTGTGACAATTTATGTGTTGAAGGTTCTGTGATTTGTTTACTGCTTTGTTTCTTAATGTCCATTTGGGGTGTTTATACTCTGTCAGTAGAACATGTAGTTTTAAATGGTTGCCTTTTGTGAAGCAAGGGGTGGAGTTTTATCGTGATTGCTTTGTAAATATATTTTCTTTGTTTCGTATGGCTGTCTAGGATGTCTTGTGGGGATTCCTAATTTGCATAATTGTGTTACATTCGTAATATTTGTGTTTTTCTGTTTCTTGAATGTTTCGTCGGTTGACCATGATGTCTTTGACCGCTCTACCTTGACCAGCTGAGATTTGGGCGACACCACAACAATAAAAGTCTAATGTCACTTGAAACCCCGGGAAGGCAAACCCGTAAAATGCCAGCTGAAGTCGAATGTGCTGGCCTAAGGGCGCAAATAAAACAGGCACAACGCAAAAACGTCCGAGTGAAATGTCTTTCGTGGTCGGAACAGCTCTGACTAACTAGTCTTCCGAATGTCCTTCACGTTCGGAAAAGCTCTGACTAGTTAGTTTTCCGATTGTCCCTCGTGCCAGGAACAGCTCTGACTGCCTAGTTTTCCGAATGCCCATCCTGTCCGGAACAGCTCTGACTAGCTAGTTTTCCGAATGTCCGTCGTGCCCGGAACAGCTCTGACTATATTGACCTTCGGACACAACGACAAGTACATGTCCGAATCGAAAACTCGCTGAGTGGATACCATCTGCAGACCGGTCTGGTTTGTGCGGGAACGGCCCGTGGCGAACGAAATGCGCAATATATTGAAATGAAGGATTAAAGCAGCCATGAACAGGACGTGGCGATTCCCAGAGTGAGCCCAGCACCAGAGCGCCATGTGTCGGTTCTGGAAGGCGTATAATGCCCATAAACTGTCGTTGCCTTCCCTTGAGGGATGACCGTGAAGTCTTCGACTGTTCCAACTTGACCAGCGGAAATGTGGACGCCACCACAAAAGTGAGAGTTCCACAAGAATGCTAACCTGGTCAAAAACGCACGCAAAAGTCGGATGAGTTGGCCCAAGGGTGCAAAACAACACACCGCAAGCACATTTGAAAAAACACTCCAGATGAACGCAAAGAAGAAGAATGTTTCGTCTACACAGCCAGTTCTGTGGTGTCTGTTTTGTTATTTTTTCGGTTCTCTATGTGGTTGGAGGCATATTGTAAATAAGCATATATTAACCCTTTGTTTTAGCAGTCTGCTTGTTGTGAGAGTTAGAGAACGTTTCAGAACAATTTGTTGTGAAGTATCTATGCCATCTTTTGATTCTGAGATGTAATGGAGATGCTTGTAATTTGTACATGTATGCCAACAGTCTCTCAAAACGTACCCGTGAGAAAACATTTTGATGACCACTGTGTCGATAGATAAGACTTGAGTTCACCATTATGACGGCAAACTTGTCAAATCAAGAGCACAGAAATCTGTAGAAAAAATTTATGCTTATTATTTTTGGGACGCAAAAATTGTCTCGCTAAAAGATTATCCGCTTCTTTTCAAAACTGTTATTGGACAGTACAATGGACATTGCAATGCACATCTCCTTATTATTCTAAAAGAGGGATGGCAAGCACTCAAAGGTGGCCTTTTCTTCAAGACAACGCGCCTTCTGACATAGCACGGTTTGTGCAGCGAGGAGATAAGGATTTGAATACTGAAAATACCCCCCCCCCCCCACACACACACACACCTTCCCCCCCCCCCCCGACAAATACACACACTCACTTTCTCACTCTCGCTCTCTTTCTCTCTTTACTTCCCCCTTCCCCCCCCCCTCTCTCTCTCTCTCTCTCTCTCTCTCTCTCTCTCTCTCTCTCTCTCTCTCTCTCTCTCTCTCTCTCTCCTCCCTTCTCTTCTCTCTCACACTTATTCTCATAATTTAGCTCTATCAGACTTTTTTCTTTCAGGCAAACAGATTGGCTGGCTCTGCAAAATTTGGTGGAGTGTTGACGCATGACAAGGCAGACGTGGTTGCGGCCTTGTGGGAGCACATGTACACCTCGGAGGAGCAAATGTATCACCATAGTCTAGTAAGAATGAGACAGCGAGGAGTGACGAGGGGATATGGCCGACGCTCGACGCTCAGAGGAAAGGCGAGACGGACATATAATCTAATCAGATTGCTACTGGTACTATCGGTGTTGGAACTCTTCGCTGGGGATGGGGGCGGAGCGCTTATGGGAATGCCCCGAATGCTGTGTGGTCGGTTCTTAAATCAATCAATCAATCTTTTCCCAAATCTTAAAATAAATAAATAAAGACAGCCCAAAAGAAATAATTTTAACAGTGATGAAGAATTCATACTGGTACGTCTTAGCTGGTTGGGTCCGAAACAAATTGGGTGTTTTATTTCTAAGGACGTTCAAAGTCAACCATAATTAGCATAAATATGCCAATGTAAGTGGTCACGCCATTCAAAAGGAATAAATATCAAACACAATTTCAGTTCTCTACAACATTTCCAACAAAATCCAAGTAAAGACTTATGGTCAGTCCCTTTTATGCATTGTCGCAGATGTGACGTTACAGTGCCGGTCTTACAAACCTCGTTGGTTTCTGAACTTGGAGAGGGAAATATGAACTCTGCAACACAGTTCTTGTTGAGATGCTACTTCGGAAACGAGTAGGAAGAAGAGACTCTATACCAGTGGTTCTCAACCTTTTTTGGCCCATACACCCTCCCCTCCTCCTCCCTTTCTAGCTAACGAAAGAAGAATAATTCCACCCCCCCCCCCTTTTCCAAAATTGTCAGCCTGAAAAGGTGTATTCAAAATAAATAACATGCCTATAATACTGAAAATCCTTATTTTCTTCCATATTTGTACATGACCTTTACATGCACAGATTAATTTTATAGTGTAGTAAAATGCCAAAGAATTGTCACTTAATACACGACACCAGAATGTCGGAAAATTGTGCTCATGCTTCATTTAACAAACCACTCAATAGAAAACAAGGAAACTGTGTCTGAAGCCCGTTTGAGTCTGCCAGCCTGTGGTCTTACCCCCCCCCCCCCCCCGAAACCCTAAAATGTCTCCCCCCCCCCCAGGGCCGGATTAAGCCATCTTGGTGCCCTAGGCACAAACCCACATGGGTGCCCCCTACTGCCCCGGGCCCCCGATCCTCCACTGACTGCTGGTATGTTCAATATTATGCAAAAAACTAACAAAGAAAAACAGTTGTGAAATGTAAACACATATGTTTGTACTACTATCAGTCATATAAAACCTACAATAAGGTATTTCTGTATTAAAATTAATAGTTAATTAATTTTGTAATAATAGTAGACAAACATGCTGTAACTTTTTTGACAGATAAGAGTCAGAGAGAGCACACATTTACATTTTAAAGTTCTTTTTTCTAGATTTACGTCTGGCAAAGTTTTTGAGTACATCATCAAAGTTAATTTTGCGCAACAAGTCTGCCTCAATCATCAGCAAAGATAAGGAATCAAGCCTTTCTTGTTTCATTGTCGATCTACTTGAATTTTTTGTACGTTTCAACTGAGAAAAAGAGCGCTCAGTTGAACAGTTCGTAACCATTAATGTTAAAAATATGCGCAAGGCGATTTCTACATTTGGAAAAGCACACTCGATGTTGTCTCTAACTATTACTTTGTAGAGTTCTGCATGACTGAACGTGTTGTTGTCAGATTTTGATGCACGAAGCTTGTGGCGAATATATGAGTGGAACTGTTGTAGTTCAGTATATAAATTATTGTTCAGATCTTCAGGATAAGCATTTATTAGTCCTTCACAACACTGAGATGTTTGTGGTACATCGACCAAACAAGAAAATCGAACTGCTAGATCATTATATACCTGTCCTCGTCTACTCATCTCTGTCTCAAGTTTGTCAACAATGGTGTAGAAAGCAGATATACGACATTTGTCTCTCTGTGGTGCCCCCCAAATGCTTGGTGCCCTAGGCACGTGCATTGTTTGCCTAATGGTTAATCCATCCCTGTCATTCTCCCTGTGAAACCCGCCACAACACCGCGTCAGTCTCACCCACACAAAGCAGACAAGGCAGATAGCGAAGCTTTTGTGCATTTAGGAAAATTGTTGAACCGATGCTAATATAAAGGTGGTCAATAGTGGCCACTTCAACTGATACCCTCCGGACAAACCCACAAGTGCTCAGTCTCACCCACACAAAGCAGACAAGGCAGATAGTGAACTCTTGTGCATTTAGGAATATTGTTGAACTGATGCTAATATAAAGGTGGTAAATAGTGTCGACACCTCAACTGACTCCTGCTGAGAGAGAAGGTGAACCCATGAAGAAGGACTCCCAGCCCATGGAGGACTCCCAGTTCATGGAGGAAGAGTCCATACTCCAACACGCCCTCATTCCTGACAAACACCTAGCTACCGTCGACCCCTGGCCCGATATACTGGATGCCTCTTGTACTCAAGATAGATCTTGACAGATAGAATCAGGAGGAGATTCATCCTGGCAGTATAGACTCTGGCCCATGAAGGAGGGATTCTTCTCGGTCAGCGTTGGGGCCACTTGAGATGGACACAGCTCACCCACTGAATCCATGGCAAGCCCACCAGGCTGATGAAGTGATGGCGCGGACCTGAGAGAGAGAGCTGTCCGAGTGGGAGATCATGTCCAGAAGGCCGCTCTTCACGCGGACCTCACAGAGAGCTGTCCCAGTAGATGACCATGTCCAGTAGCCCGCTCTTCACGCGGACCTGAGAGAGATGTATTCTGGCAATAAGCGCTGTCCTCGTGCTCTCTGTAATGATGATATCTGGTGATGACTCTCCGTCTATTGTCAGTTCTGTCTGTAATGTCATGTACCCATTAGGGTTAGGATTTAGAGTTTAGGGGTTAATGGTTAATGCTTAGGGGTTAAGGGTTAGTGTTTGGGCTACCTGTACCCCTAACCCTAACCCTAACCCTAAACCCAGGACATACCCAGGGCAATGGTATTTGTCTGTATTTAACTCCTGGAGCATGGAGGTCAACGTTGGCGTTGTTTGTGGTCGACATTACTTATTTCTTGCGTCAAAACTTCCAACAGATCAGATGTTACACGACTTCATATTTCTTGTACAGCACAATGCTGCCGTTTCAAGTATGTGCGGAACGGTGCGTGAAAATGGCTATCGGTGTGCAGTTAATCGTTCCGATGTGGCAATATTGATGTACACTTTGTGGCTGGTGGCGTACGCAGTTTTTAATTTCCTAGCAAGCTCGAGACGTAAGCACCCATATGTGCCATGTCGTAAATCCTTGTTCGCTGTGTTGTGCCATGTGAATATGTTTGGACTTAAGAAAGGAACTGGCTCATTACAAACGTCGTAACGACAACAGTTTATGAATTCACTGAATAACCTTGAAATATGAAGTAAACATCGGATCTCAGGAAAATCTAACACCGCTTTATCACGGAGTTAACAGCGCTAAGACTCGCCCATTAGCCATTGCAATAAAGTCCCAGCCACTACGTCTGTTTCTCACCACTGACCCATCGGTGTAGATGACTATGTCAACTTGATGTTGCACTTCAAACTCAGTGCGGCCCGCTGCCCATTCTCTGCACTCACGACCCAGTGTTATTATTACATTGTGCCAGTCCGTCATGTCTTCCGGAACTTCCATCCACTCTGTTTCACGCTTGATGGTCTCTAGATCACACACCTGACTTATAGAAAGTTCCGCCTGTGCCATCCAGGACCTGCCTCGTCTTAGTCTATGACTCTTGACCATATCCATTGCTACATGCAGCGGGTGATCCCTGTCTGTGGCAACTCTCAGGTATCATTTGGCCTGAAGGACCCTATGCCTATCCGTCATTGTTGGCAACGCCAGGATATGCCTCATGCATATAATTGGTGTGAGTAGTATACAATGTCCTAACTACTTAGCATTTGAGGTTGCAACCCCCGATTTTTTACTATATAAAAAGTCTATCACCTCAAGCGAAACGTCATATTTTACGACCACATTTTCAAAAAATTGGCGGGAAATTTCTTGGGTCTGAGTGACTACTTCCGTTTGTCGTGATGACTACCTCCGGTCCATGGGTACTCCCTACCGCCCACCCCGCCGACAGGTGCCTCCGCCGGCCACCTCCGCTTCCCTGGTCCGTCCCGGGGTCGCTAGAAGACAGCGGCGCAAGCCCCGTGCATCTGGATTACTTATATAGGTAAGTAGACCAACTAGTCACCAGAGACCTGGGTCGAGTCCCAGTGTGTAGGTGTGTGTGTGGTGCGGTGTGGTGTGATCGAACCCCAGTCATATCGATCCCCTTCGATGAGGAGATAGAAGTCAAATATGACAGAAAAATGATTTATTTCATGTCTCGAGCGAACCTGAGGATCCACTGTTGGATTGCATGAATAAACTTTTGCACGCTTCGACATGTTTCCATACCCATGCATCAACATTACGCGAATGGTGAAAATCTGGCTTTAAAAATATACTAGACAAAGAAATTTATTTACAAATTAAACCTAAAAACTTAATTAATCACCAAAATTTCTTGTATGTATATTGGAGAATAGGTACGTCAATAAAAATCTACGAGTCTCCATTAATTTAAACCATAGAGTATCAAGATATACATTAAAATATGTAATATTATTAAACCCCACAGTTATACCCCTTAATTATAAAATTACGACAAGGGGAGAGTAATCGGTTCCTTGACTCAACCAGAATTGTCCTCCTTCTACACACTAAGCTCCCCTGACCGCCAACTTTACCTCCGCCCACAAGCAACCAGTGACGCTTCACCGAGCACACCCACGAGAAAAATACAATGGCTAGCCAGCAACGGCCGTACGAGATTTTCCGATACCACTCATCCATAACGCTTCACCGACCACAAGCCGCGTGATATAACAATAGCCGCGGCCAGCGGTTACTGATAACCGCTAGATAAGAACCTGAAGGTAATTACCATTGACGACTAGGCGAGCTGTGGTCAAATATGCAGTGGTCATGCATACAAGAATTCAGTTCAAATATTATTTTCTATTTGCTGTAAATCTCTCTCTCTCTCTCTCTCTCTCTCTCTCTCTCTCTCTCTCTCTCTCTCTTTCGTCACTCTTCCTCTCTCTCGCTTTTCTCTATTCTCTCTCTTACTATCTCTATCATTCTCTCTTTTTCTCCCTCTACCTGTCTCTCTCTCTCACTCTCTCCCCTCTCTCTCTCTCTCTCCCTCGTCACTCTTCCGCTCCCTCGCTTTTTCTCTATTCTCTCTCTTACTATCTCTATCATTCTCTATTTTTCTCCCTCTACCTCTCTCTCACTCTCTCTCTCATTCTATCTCCTTCTCTCCTTCTACCTCTACCTCTCTAGCTCTCTCTCTCACCCTCGGTATCTCCCTCCCTACCTCTTTCTCACTCTCTACCTCTCTCTCTCTCTCGTCACTCTTCCTCTCTTTTCTTTAATCTCTCTCTATCTCTCACTATCTCTATCATTCTCTCTTTTTCTCTCCCTAACTGGCTCTCTCTCTCCCTATACCTCTCTGTCTCTCTCTCTCACTCTCTCTGTCCCTTTCTCTCTCTCTCGTTTTCTCTCTCTCTACCTCTCTCCCTCTCACTCTCTCTGTCCCTATCTCTTTCTCTCGCTCTCTCTCCCACTCTCTCTCTCTCTATCTTTATCATTCTCTCTTTTCTCTCCCTTGCTATCTCTTTCACTCTCTCACTCTCTCTGTCCCTATCTCTTTCTCTCGTCCTCTTCCTCTCTCTCTTTCTCTCTCTCTCTTGCCCTCCCTATATCTCTCACTTTCTCATTTTGTAGCCTGTCCAATGAATAGCACTGTAACCAAAAACTAATAACACATGAATGTGTGTGTGTGCGTGTGCGTGGGTGTGCTATCAATTACAGGACATCACAGTCAACGTCAGCATTCTGTGGAGCGCCGTGTTTGCTGGGCAAGATTGGTGGTGTCTTTTTTTTTGGAACGGCTGAATTGCTTTTACAGATGACAGTCAAGGTTTAATGCATTGCATTTACACGCCATCGCAGTCACCCTTAGCATTCTATAGAGCTTCAGTTTTCCTGGGGTAAGTTTGCAATCGTCAGCCGTGTGTGTGTATGTGCGCGCATGTAGGTGTGTGTGCGTGTGTGTACGTGCGTGTGTGTGTGTGCTATCAATTACAGGACAGTGCAGTCAATCTCAACATTCATGCTTCTTAGACAAGCTTGCCATTGTCTTTCTGAAGAACCGGCACCCATGATCGTCTGTAGTGTCTATCAACAGGATTACCAACAGCATCACCCACCACCACGAACAAAATCATCATCATCATCATCATCATCATCATCATCATCATCATCATCATCATCATCATCAGCTGAAGGTGACCGATCGGGTGGCTCACCACAGCGCTATGTCGGCGGAGTGAACGTACGTGAACGTGTTCAGACATGTCTTTGTGGATAACTGGAGAATGACTCAGCATAATGATATACAGACAGCATAACGATACAGCCGAGACATTTGGTAATGGTCACAGTCGATTATATATGACATCAGATATGTGAAGAACAAAAACGAGAGTAGTGCAGAGAACAGGAATTATTTTACTACATATGACGTTATGGCGCAACCTCATAATTCGCAAATGTTAAATGGGTACTATTTTCTATTGATATACCATGGTTAAAAAGTTAGTACTAATGATTTGAAAACATTTTGGTTATTATTTTCTGTAGGTGATGTAAAAACACTACCATCAAAATAATATTGGCTGTCGCGTGCTATGAAATACAAAATAAAGCTCATGTAAAATATCGACTGTGGACTGTAATGGTTTGTCTTTTCTTTACAGCGGTATAACATTCGGCGGTCAGTACTTACACCACAACGACCTGTGAAAGCGTGGAACTACGGAAATCTATACAAATCATAGTGTTGGATCACTCTACCGTATTAACACTTCACCAGTGCAACTACACAAAAGAGTACTGTGCTAATTATCAACACTCCATTAGCTGGTGCCGGAAACTACAAGCGGGTTGGAATACGCACCTTATCGCCCTTACCCTTTACAGCGTAATGACCACTAAACAGAAAAATCTCTATCTGTGTCATATATGTGGTCAATTCTTTACAGAAAACCACAAGCTTACACGTCACATTAACACAGTTCACAACACCGAAATACACACATGCCACCTCTGTGGTAAGCCATACAACAGAAAAGACAGCCTACAATGACACATAAAAACAAAGCATCAAACACCCACTTCAACAACAAATATGGGCACTGAAACCTCAATACCTACGAGCACTACACCCGCAGCTTCATCATGCAAACGAAAACACCTTCAGACACACGAAAACTAAGCCACCAAGCAGATGTATACTATATCACCAGTTATCAACCCAGCGACATTTAGCTGTGTGATGACCCCAACAACCAGCTATGCGAAGAGCCCAACAACCAGCTATTTGATGTGCCCGATACTCAGATGATTGACGGCCCGGTTGTCTACAATACTCAGATGTCAACCCACCAAGCAGGAGACCAGTCTTATGACTATATGCCAAGTGACATATACATACCAGGCTACCAGCCAGAAAAAACCAACCTACTCAGACAGTGGTGTGAAGAAACCAGAAACAACATACAATGTGTATAGCTCTGTATGTCAAAATAAAATGTTGTGATGATACTATGTATACCACCTCATATCACAGCATCCATTTCGTATAATGACATTGTGCATTTTTTTTTCTTGAAACATGTACTGAAATACTGTAAAATGTACTTGAAATACTGTAAAATAAACAGGCATATATTATAATTACGTCTTGGTTGTTGAATTTTTGCTAGTGTTTACGGTGTATATAGTTGTCATGTGATGAGAAAATGATACATATTGGTGACAAATTCAAGAAATATTTCAACAAAACTAAGGAAACGGGTTAACCAAAGTAGAAAAGACGGTCGACCATAGCCTTATATAGCTCAATCAAAATTATGAAAAGTAGGAAACTTTGCAAAACGTAAGAAAATCTGTTACCCAAAAGGGGGAATTTTTTTTGCCATATTTCAATCAAATTTATGAAAAGTAGGAAACCTTGTTAACCAAATGGCAAAAATCTTGGTCAAGTAAGAAAATTTGTTAACCAAATGTGAAAAGGTTAGCCGAATTTCAAACCAAACTTATAAAAAATCTCAGTCAAACATATGAAAAGTAGGAAAATATGTTAACCAAACGTGAAAAATTTGCCCAACTGTCACCAAAACTTGTCAGAAGTGGGACATGTTATTGTCCAGATGTGAAACAATTGACCACATTTCACCCGAACCTATGAAAAATAGGAAACTTTGTTAACAAAAGGGCAAAAATCTTGGCCAAGTAAGAAAATGTGTTAACCAAATGTGAAAAGGTTAGCCAAATTTCAAACCAAACTTATAAAAAATCTCAGTCAAACACATGAAAAGAGGAAAATTTGTCAATCAAAGTGAAAATTTTTGATCACATTTCAATGAAGCTTATAAAAATCTCAGTCAAACTTATGAAAAGTAGGAACATTTGTTAACCAAAGATGAAAAAGTTAGCCGAATTTCAAACCAAACTTATAAAAAATCTCAGTCAATCATATGAAAAGTAGTAAAATTTGTTAACCAATAGTGAAAAATGTGTCCAACTGTCACCAAAACTTGTGAAAAGTGGGAAATTTTGTTGTTCAGATGTGAAAAGTTTGACCACATTTCACCCGAACTTATGAAAAATAGGAAACTTTGTTAACAAAAGGGCAAAAATCTTGGCCAAGTAAGAAAATATGTTAACCAAATGTGAAAAGGTTAACCAAATTTCAAACCAAACTTATAAAAATCTCAGTCAAACATATGAAAAGTAGGAAAATTTGTCAATCAAAGTGAAAATTTTTTGTCACATTTCAACGAAACTTATAAAAATCTCAGTCAAACTTATGAAAAGTAGGAACATTTGTTAACCACAGGTGAAAAAGTTAGCCGAATGTCAAACCAAACATAAACATTTCAGTCAAACACATGAAAAGTAGGAAAATGTGTTAACCAATCATTAAAACCTTGAGCAACTTTCACCCAAACTTATGAAAAGTAGGAAACTTTGTTAACTAAATGGCAGAAAGCTTGGCCAAGTAAGAAAATGTGTTAACCAAATGTGAAAAGATTAACCAAATGTCAAACCAAACTTATAAAAATCTCAGTCAAGCATATGAAAAGTAGGAAAAACACATTTCAGCCAAACTTATAAAAATCTCAGTCAAACTTATGAAAAGTAGGAACATTTGTTAACCAAATGTGAAAAGGTTAACCACATTTCAAACCAAACTTATAAAAATCTCAGTCAAACATATAAAAAATAAGAAAATGTGTTAACCAAATGTGAAAAGGTTAGCCAAACTTCAAACCAAACTTATAAAACTCTCAGTCAAACATATGAAAAGTAGGAAAATGTGTTAACCAAATGTGAAAAGTTTGGCCAACTTTCACCCAAACTTATGAAAAGTGGGAAATTTTGTTGTCCAGATGTGAAAAGTTTGACCAAATCTCACCCAAACTTATGAAAAGTAGGAATCTTTGTTAACCAAATGTGAAAAGGTTAGCCGAATTTCAAACAAAACTTATATAAATCTCACTCAAACATATGAAAAGTAGGAAAATTTGTTAACCAATCGTGAAAAGTTTGGCCAACTTTCACCCAAACTTATGAAAAGTGGAAAATTTTGTTGTCCAGATGTGAAAAGTTTGACCAAAGATCACCCAACTCATGAAAAGTAGGAAACTTTGTTAACCAAATGGCAAAAATCTTGGCCAAGTAAGAAAAGGTTGTTGACCAAACGTGAAAGGTTTGACCAACTTTCACCCAAACTTATTAAAAGTGGGATATTTTGTTGTCCAGCTGTGAAAAGTTTGACCAAACCTCACCCAAACTCATAAAAAGTAGGAAACTTTATTAACCAAATGTGAAAAGTTTGCCTAAAGTTCATTGAAACTTATAAAAAGTAGGAAACTTTGTTAACCAAATGTGAAAATTTTTGGACAAGTGAAGAAATATTTCAGCCAAAACTTATAAAAAGTAGGAAATTTTGTTAACAAAACAGGAAAAATTTAAGCCAAATTTCAGCCAAAGCTTATAAAAAGTAGGACAATTCCTTAACCAAATGGGAAAAAATATCTCACGTTGTCATTTTAAATACCCAACCTGCTGGAGATATTCGTTTGTCCCCTAGGCAAACAACAGTTGTATTTCAGAAAATTAAATGTATCTCATGTAATCTTATATATAAATTAGGATCTCCGTCTGTCTGTCTGTCTGTATGTATGTATGTCCTTTATTTGTTCGCGAACGGCCCATCCGATTGAGATGACATTTTCTACACGCCTTCCTTTCATTCCAGCGCTGCCAACTGTGATATTTTGTTAGTGTGAAATCGCCTGCTTACTCAGTATTATTTCATTTTTCATTATAATTTCATATATCTCAGGGGACCTAACTCTGTAAAAGTTATTTCAAGGGGCATAACTTTTCTGTATAACTTATAGTCATATTGTGGCATCGTTTTCAAAGATTTATAAACTCTTTGTCCATAGTTATGTACCGGCATATGAGTTATAATAAATAATGATACAATCTGTAAGGCATTTTCAAAGTTTTCATAAACATAATGCACAATGCATAACATTGTAACTCATCTTTTTTTGCTTAAGAAGTTACTGTAGTCATGCAGGTGATTAGAAAGAGTTTTCATTAAAAATAATGGATGGTGTGTGGAAGGACATTCTTTTAAGTTACTTTTTTTGTTGTATGAATTTAATGAGAACTTATATGACTACTTATATGAATTAAATGAGATGCTCCCCACCAGGGACTGGGCGAAGCCGGACAGGGTCAGGCAGACAGATAGACAGACAGACAGACAGATAGACAGTCGGGAACAGGAACTTATATCACTACTTATATAAATTAAATGAGATGCTTCACACCAGGAGCTGGGCGATGCCGGGCCGGGTCAGACAGACAGACAGACAGACAGATAGTCGGTAACGGGAACGGGAACTTATATGACTACTTATATGAATTAAATGAGATGCTCCCCACCAGGGACTGGGCGAAGCCGGACAGGGTCAGGCAGACAGATAGACAGACAGACAGACAGATAGACAGTCGGGAACAGGAACTTATATCACTACTTATATAAATTAAATGAGATGCTTCACACCAGGAGCTGGGCGATGCCGGGCCGGGTCAGACAGACAGACAGACAGACAGACAGACAGATAGTCGGTAACGGGAACGGGAACTTATATGACTACTTATATGAATTAAATGAGATGCTCCACACCAGGAGCTGGGCAATGCCGGGCCGGGTCAGACAGACAGACAGACAGACAGACAGACAGTCAGTCAGTCGGTAACGGGAACGAGAACTTATATGACTACTTATATGAATTAAATGAGATGCTCCCCACCAGGGTCTGGGCGAAGCCGGGCAGGGTCAGCTAGTAAGTCACTATGGGTTGAATGAAAAAAATAAAATTTCCACAATTAAATTGTACAAAAATTAACAATTAAATGTCTCTTTTATGTTTCCAAAAACTATCACTCTAGGTATTTTCCACTATGCACGTCAGCAAAAATTCTGAATGAAGCGGGTGAGTTAGATATCGAATACCAGGCCTTGACCTTGAGCAGAGACTATTGCGTGAGAACTATCATCACCCCTGTATTTTCCCACCAAAACACGCCAGCAACTTACAGCTGTGAATAAAACTGATGACTCAAACATTGAATAACAGGTCATAACCTTGGCCTGGACGAGAAAGTATTGCGTGAGATAACAGCACCCAGTTATTTTCCCACCAAACAGACAGCTCTGGCAAGTAGACATTGTTTTTGTGGGTGGGGGTAAAAGTGCTCAGTGGGGTGTATACTCACTCAACCAATACCCTGTTCTTTGTTGTGTCTTCAAATTTTTTTGAACTCGGTAGGAGTAGGGGCGTGGCTATGTCTGGTATGTGCGTGTGACAAGTCTGTACACACGACCCCGTGGTGCTGACGCGGTGGTTTGGAAATGTGGGGTGGTAGCAGTGTTAGGTGTGGGTAGTTCATGTATAAATAACCGAGTTTCGTTTAAGCCGCCGTTCTGTTTCACTCTACAATAATACAACAACTCTCGCTGGTGTTTATTTCAGTAGTAGCCAGTATTGATTTTATTCGAGTGAATACTTTGTCACAACCACTGGTAGTATCAGCCTGGTAGTGTAATAAACAATATCACACTATCGTCGTACTAATACTGCCTTACGGGTGAAATGTGATATTAATTATCATGGTTTCGTTGTACCGATAACCGAAGCTATGTGATACCGTCTCACATCAAGAAACCCTTGGATTATTACAATTGAAACTGAGACCCTTTCAAGTCTGGTCATACGACGATGGTAAACAGATGGTTACAGACCACAATCCACCACACACACAGGGTTGCGGAGGGCTGAGATTATCATGGTCTTGACGTAGTGATGGACCATGTTCAGACATTGCAGTAAGAGTACTAAGTCGACCACGTTATCAATACGACGTATTCCACCAACATGGGTAGTACGAACAAGTCTACTTTCAGGTGTTCAGTTTGTGACAAAACCTTTTGTGATATGTATACGTTCACTCATAACATTCAGACCATTCACGAGGCGAAAGAACAAATATACCCGTGTCATTTATGTGATAAGGTGTATAATACGAAAGATAGCCTACATCATCACAAACGAACACAGCATCAATCGCCTATGGATACAGCAGAACCAAACACTACAGCTCCACCAAATCGGTCACCACACCAGACGACCACACCACAGCTAGGTGTTCAGAATCCTCAGCTCATATTGTAACTCACATACCAGACCGCCACCAATGTTCTTTATGCGACAAAGACTTCAGATATAAGTGTAACCTTACCCGACACATTCGGACCATTCATAATGATGAAATATATCCCTGTCATTTATGTGATAAGGCGTATAATAGAAAAGACAATCTACAAACCCACATACGAAAACATCATCACTTGCGTATGGATACACCAATTACTACAACACCAGAGACGACACCGCCACTAACCCCGATGACACCACCAACTGAAACCATTATAACCAACATTCAGATACAGCCAGACGAGAATATTATTGAACAACTGATAGACGACGAAGCGGCCATCTTAGCAGCCGGGGAACCAGAGACACTACACATCCTTCCACCCGATATTCAACAAACATATAGAGAAAATTGGGAAGCCATCAGGACACATCACAAGATTAGCAAGTGTTTATCGACGTATACATTCTTTATTAGCCCAGAGATACAAAGCCCTATCAAGTGGACAGATACGTTGTATAAGATTTTCAACACCCAAATTAGTCGCTTTAAGATAAACTTTAGCTTTCATTTAGTGTTACGACATAGAGAAACACAAGATCTTAGATTCTATCATGCGTCATTTAACAATAGTTCTGTTTTAGAATTTCCAGCGCTAATAAATAACAGACACGACTTTGGTGAGTTTATCAACACAGTTCACGAACATGACATTCATTCCTATATCATCCAACAACGTACAGACACCAAATATACACTAGAGACAGTAGCTGGCATATATTTTTACCTCTTTCATATGGTCGAGTTCCCAATAGGTTGTTGGTTAGGTGACATACCATTACATATTACACAAAACAAAGCTATCAACACACTACAACGTAGGCGATGTAACAAAATGTACACAGATAACTTTTGTTTCTTTAGATCCCTAGCATTATTCAAAGGCGCGAACATAAACAGCCTTCAGACAACCACCAAACGTTTAGTTAGAGAGTGGAAAGAACATCACCATTTACACTCCGTACGTAATTTTCCTGGTATTACATTACTTCATATCTCCAATTTAGAACAATGTTTTGGAATTAATATAGAAATTTTCGAGTACAATGAAAACCAGGCCTTAGTCCCAAAACTTAGAGGGAGTGGGAATTATGAGACCACATTAAGGCTATTATTGTTTAAAGACCACTTTATGTACATTAAAGATATTGACAAAGTAGCTCGTACATTTAGTTGCCCACAATGTGGGAAATTATGGCCGATGTTTTGTTCTATGGAGAGACATTGGAAGACATGTACTGGAGGGGCATCCAAGATTTATTATAAAGGAGGGGTCTACACTCCAACAGAAACAGTGTGGGAATTAATTGCAGAGCAAGGTATTTCGGTCAATATCGCGTATGTGTACCCGTATAGAATTGCCTGTGATTATCAGTGTTCTTTTCGTAATTTCAACCTACCTAACGACGGAGAGTCTACTAAATATTTAGCAAAACATATTCTAATGTCATGTTCAGTAGCATCCAATGTTCCTGGGTTTGAGAAGCCTGTTTGTTTTATTTCAACCGGTGATCCCCAAGACTTGATTAATAGAATGGTTGATCATCTACATGAAGTGGCAGCGAAAGCATTTGAATGTTTGCGTGATAAATTTAGTGGGGTGTATAGAAAGTTGGGTGAGATGAATCAGTCAACGCTGACGAATAGGTTAGGTGGGTACTTACAACAGATACCCGTGTAAAATCACCACCAAAGGTTTGACCAAACACCACAACACTCATCTAAACAAGGACGCTTTTTTGGAAGTACTCACTACTCAAACACCAAGTGGAGGGACCAATATAGGCTTTAAAACACACGCGACGGGTGTGTATACATACACACACAACACAGAGATGCTCTATCTTATTTGTACATAAAAAGGGAGGTTCACAGTGATAGTGTGTCAACTATGCCGCTCCTCCTTTAATTGTTTAAAACAATTATTATGGTCTTGTGTTTTTCCTGCGTGGTTATTTAATTATATAATTGTCCTTATATTTTACACATGATGGATGATAATGCGTCAACTGCACTTTTCATAATGTAATCATAATTACACTCATGTTATGGTCTTGAGGTTTTCCTGAATGCTTTTTAAAAATTATATAATTGTCCTTAAATTTTATACACGATGGATGATAATGCGTCAACTGCACTTTTCATAATGTACTCATAATTACACTCATGTTATGGTCTTGAGTTTTTCCTGAATGTTTTTTAAAAATTATATAATTGTCCTTATATTTTATACATGATGGGTGATAATGCGTCAACTGCACCTTTCATACAATTACACTCATGTTATGGTCTTGAGTTTTTCCTGAATATTTAAAAAAAAATTATATAATTGTCCTTAAATTTTATACACGATGGATATATAAATACTTTCTTAAATTGGTGCCCTTCTTCTTCTTCTTCTTCGTTCATCCGGAGTTTTTTTTCGGATGTGATTGCGTTGTGCCTGTTTACAGCAGAGCTGCGTTCTTGCGCCGTTAGGCCGACACATCCGACTTCTGCGGGCATTTGTTGACCGGGTTAACCTTCCCGGGGGTTTCTTAGGACGTTTGACTCTCACTGTTGTGGTGTTATCCCCCATCCCAGCTGGTCCATATAGAACAGCCAAAGATCCTGGTCAGCCCTCAAGGGAAGGCAGGGGCAGACCATGGGCATTCCCCGCCATCCAAGGAGGCTTCCATACTTGCAGAGCCGATACATAGCGCTCTGGTACTGGGCTCACCCAAGGAATCGTCACGTCCTGCACATGGCTGCTTAGCCTCACTTCCGTATATTGGGCCTTCCGTTCACCATAGGCTGTTCTTCCGGAAACCAGAAGTATGCAGTCTGCAGATGACATCCACACAGTGAGCTTTCGATTCGGACTTTCCATGTAATGGATTTGCTAGCCAAGCAATATTCCATTTCGTGCCACTAGGACACTTTTCCACCTTTTATGAAGCCCACACAGTGGGCTTTTGATTCAGACTTTCCACGTAATGGATTTGCTATCCAAGCAATATTCCATTTCGTGCCACTAGGACACTTTTCCACCTTTTATGAAGCCCACACAGTGGGCTTTTGATTCGGACTTTCCACGTAATGGATTTGCTATCCAAGCAATATTCCATTTCGTGCCACTAGGACACTTTTCCACCTTTTATGAAGCCCACACAATGGGCTTTTGATTTGGACTTTCCACGTAATGGATTTGCTATCCAAGCAATATTCCATTTCATGCCTCTGGGTCTTCATGCACCTTTAAATGTCAACCTGTATATAGTTAAAGTAATCTGCGGTCAACTTTAGCTTGTTGATATCTCCATAGAGCTTGTCCTCAAATGAAGCAGGTGTGGGCCAAAATATCTTTCTCTGTTCTGCATACGTTGGGCAATCCTGCAGCAAATGTTTTGCTGTCATTTTTCCAGTTCTACAATTACATTCATCGGTATCTCCTATCTTTAGTTTATTGAACAAGTGGTATTTCAGCCTGTTGTGTCCTGTGCGGAGTCTGAAGATTGCTACTTGTTCTCTTCTGTCGAGTTTGTAATATGCATCATCCTTCTGATGGCCTGGATGCTCTGATTCCCATTTGGTTCTATAAGTGCTTTTTATCAACCTCTTTGCCTCATTATAGGTTATGTCTATGTCAGGCTGTGGTAGTCGTCCACCCTCTTTTGCCAGTCTGTCAGCCTCTTCGTTTCCAGGTATACTGCAATGTGATGGGATCCACTGTATTACAACTTTTTTGGATTTCTGGCATAGACCATGGAGTGCTGCTCTTAGGTCAGTTAGTTCTGTGCTGTTATTGCTCTTCAGTATTGAGACAGCTGACTTTGCATCTGTGAAGATAGCTATTTGCTTCTCTTTATTTTCCTCCATCAGGAGCATTTCTGCTGCAGTTTTCAGAGCCTCTACCTCCGCTTTGAAGTTACTTGACAATTTTCCAGTTGCCATTGAATGTGTTTTTTTCGCTCCATTTTTTAAATTTAGGAGAATTCCTCCTCCTCCATTCTCTATTGAATTTTTGGCTGATCCATCTGTATATGCATGGGTCCAATTCCTGCTTGGGTAATGTTCTTTTATGTAGTTTAGGGTTATTTCTCTTCTTTCGGTTTCATGCTGAGTGTTCTTTTTCTCAATACCAGGAATGTTTTCTATCATCTCAGGCAGTTGCTGCTGTCTCCAAGCTGGGAACTTGTGTGCATTGTGTATGGGCTTGACTGTTGATATGTTAAGAATAGGATCTGACCTAATCCTTCGTTTTGCAGTTTCTACAAAGTTGCTACGCTTCAGTCTTCCCTTTCCAAAACCATTAAATCTGTTGTACATAGGGTGGTCTGTCAATCTTCTAAATTTTTCTGCTTGTTGCTGGGCTCTGCTATCTCTTCTATCCTGCATTAGTTGTAAACAAGTGATCTTTTCTAATTCATTAATAGGCGTTGTCTTCAGGCTTCCAGTTATGATTCGCATTCCTTGGTTTTGGACTCTACTTATTATGTTAAAGTTTGACTTAGCTGCTGTTGCCCAAGCTGCAATGCCATATTCCAGTACTGGCCTCACCCGCCCAGTATATAACTTCTTGAGAACTTTCTCATCTGCTCCCCATGTTGTACCAGCAAGCTTTTTCATGATTGCCATTCTTTGCCTTGCTCTTGTTCGATTTTTCTCAACCTGTGTCTTCCATGTCAGGCGACGATCAAAGGTGACTCCTAGATAGTTTGGATTTTCTTCATGGCGCAATATTTTTCCATTCAATACCAGCTTAGGTTGCTGAGTTTTAGTTGAGAGGGAGAACACTGTGCATGTTGTTTTCTCCTCACTTATCTTCACTAGCCATGATTTTGACCAGTCCTCTAGCGCTAATAGGGCTTGCTGTATTCTGCTGTTAGCTGTACTAATATATTCTTCAGATGTCCATATGGCTAGGTCATCTGCAAAGGATGATGTGTGTACTTTGGCTGGAAAATTTTCCGTGATGTCGTTTATATATGCTAGGAATAATGTTGGTGAAAGAACTCCTCCTTGGGGGACACCTTGCTCCAACAGCATCATTTTGCTGGTTTGTCCTTGTACTTTTGTCCTGGCAGTTCTGTTCTCAAGGTAGTGGCTGATCCATTTGTACATTTTCCCGCAAACATGCATTTTTTGCAGTTTTACTTTCAGTCCTTCCTTCCATACTTTATCAAATGCTTTTTCTAAATCTATCCAGACTGCTAGTGTGTGCTTTTTCTCTTGGAAGGCATCCTCTATTTCCTGAGCTATATAGGTTATTTGATCTTCAGTAGATCTGTACTTTCTGAATCCTGCTTGGTGAGGTGTTAAGAGTTGGTTTTCTTCCAGATGCCATGTTAGCCTGCCATTGATAATGCGTTCCATTAATTTTCCTACACAGCTAAGAAGACTGATAGGTCGATAGCCATTTGGTTCTTCCAGGTCTTTTCCTTTCTTTGGGACTGGTATTAGTATAGCTTCCTTCCATGCCCGTGGGACTATTCCCCTCTTCCAGCTGTAATTTAGGACTGCTAGTAGTTTCTTTTTTGCCTTAGTGCCTAGTCCTATTAGCATTTCATTTGTGATTCCATCCTTTCCTGGTGATGTCTTCTTTTTTAGGGTATTCATTGCCTGTTCCATTTCTTCCATTGTTAGATTTGCCATCATATATTCTGCTGCTGTCTCTGTATATGTATGATGCATCTGTTTATCTTTGATTGCTTTCTTCTGTTCGGCTGTAATATCAATGTGGTTTGCACTGGCATAGTGTTCCATTAGTGCATTTGCAGCCTTTTTTCCTGTAAGCAAGGAATTTCCTTGTTTAATTGTTATTTGTTTGTTTCTAGGTCCTTCATTGTTCATGGCTTTCACTAGTTTCCATAGTTTGTTTCCATCCCTGTCAAAATTCAGGTTTTCTGTTTTTTTCCTCCAACAATCTCTTGTTGTTTGATTTACTGTTCTTTTATATTTTGCTGAGATGGCTTTGAGAGAGATGTTCGCTTCAGTTGTTTGTTCTCTCTCTGCGGTCTTCCTAGCATCTTCAACTTTGTCCTCCAAAAATTGTAGTTCTTCAGTCCAGTATGGTTTGTAATTTTTCCTTGCTCCTCTTGGAATAGACTCAGTGGCTGCCTGTATTATTGCTATGTTTAGACTTTCCACCATTTGCTTCATGTTGCCATATCGTGTATTTACGTTTTCACAATATTTGTCTGTTAGTATGGCAAATCTGTCCCAATCTGCTCGTTTGTAATTCCAACGGGGCAAAGGCTTTTGCTCCTGTGGAACATACTCCATATTTATTACAAGCTTGATTGGTCTGTGGTCACTACCTGCTAATTGGTCCAGCACATGGCGATCGATTTTGTGGAGGATGTCTCCTGTGCAGAAAGCTAAGTCTGGAGTAGAAGTGGTAATCCATCTTCTGGAGTAGAAGCTCGGTGTGTCATCCGCTTTGTTAAGTAGATGGAGATTTGAGTCTATTTCCCAGTCCTCCACTTCATCTCCTCTTTTGTCAGTATCTGGGTATCCCCATCTTTCTGAACGGCTATTAAAGTCTCCGACAACAATGCAATTTGTGTCAGTTATTTCCATGTTTGAGAGTGTAAGATCCTTATGTGCCGGGCTATATAGATTGTAAATTCTTATTTTCACGTCCTTTATCATTATATCAACACCTATAATTTCCGTTTGGTTGTCAGAGATCACAGATACTTCGCTGCAAGGTATTGTATTTCGTGTAAGTATTACAACTCCTCCTTTATGTCCTTCGCGGTCGAAACGTGTGGCCTGATATCCCTCGACTGAAAATGTGCGATTGGCGTTGAGGTGTGTCTCTTGAATGCATGCCACATCTATTCTATCTTTATGAAGACGCTGTGTTAAGGAGGCTTTCTTGTTATAAACTCCTTCTGCATTCCATTGTAGTATGTTGAGTGTCCGGGGTGTTTGGTCAATAGCTCTTAACCTACTCCTCTGTGCCTTGACTCCACAGCACAGGGGAAGGTGACCACCAGTAGTCATGGGTGGACCCCCTCGAGGCAGGGGGCCCGGCACTATCACCGCCTGATGGGACTTCACGGGATTAGCACCATATCGATTAACTTTCATCTGTGGCATCATGAAATGATAAAGTTACGTTGCACTTCTTTGTCAAGCCTGTGGCTCAGTACATCCGATTTCGACAAGCATTTGTTCGGGATGCTTTCCCTAGCCTTTGACTGTCCCCAGTCTACCTACAAGGCAGCCTTAAATTTTATACACGATGGATATATAAATACTTTCTTAAATTGGTGCCCTATATAACCGAAACATACAAAAAATAAACAACACGACATGAATCTGTTGGACTACATTTGCTTTCACATAGAGGGAGTGAATTTAAAAAGACATATAAAAAAAAGAAACGGCTCTCAATAAGCACCGAACCACTTTCGACTGGACACAAGATCAGTGGTCTATTAACTACACTATTGATTCCGTGATGTTACCCGTAATCTTACGGGTTAGGTTAAGCTTCGGGGCAGCATTATCTACAGACACAGACAGAGATAGCCGTTTATGTTTTCTATATCAGAAATATAATATATTATGATAGCTTTTAGAACCATATACGGATTATTCTGTAGTACATTATATAAATTACTCCGTCTATTGTGTTATGTAGAGAGCCAGGGATTTTTAGTACCAAATCCCGTACTCTTCTGCCTGTTATTCTCATTAAGATTTCTTCCCAGGCAGCCGGGATGACATTCCACGGGTCTGTTGGTAGGAAACCCGTGAACAAGTCCTGGAAACAGAAGATCTACCACTTCGCATGGTAAAATGTTACCTCTCGCGCTCTATCACCCTCCGGTCTGTACTCGTATGTGTGTGAACGTGGGATGTCTCTGTGCTTGTCTGTAGTTGTCTGTATGTAGAAGTGTACATATGTACAAGTGTGTCTTTGTGTTCATGTGTGTGTATGTGGTTGTTGTGATGACACTAGTAATAATAGGATGTGTGTGATGTCTTTGTATTTGTGTCTTTGATCTTGTTTGTACTTGGGTGTGGTTGTTTAACCCTGTGTGTCTGTCTTGTTTGTGTCTGTTATAGACAATGAGGGTCCTGGAGACGACTACCATGCTATAGTGTGGTGGTTGCCTAGAGTACCACTCCAACCAATTGGCTCATGTGTGTTTGGGTCATACTTTCAGAGAGGTTGTCGACACCCCTCTGGAGGATGTAAGCCTATTGACATTGATAGTTCTTCTTAGGCGGCGTGTTCTGCTACCCCGCAGACAACAATCACCGACAGCAACCACCGACACCCCCACCGTCACCACTGATGCTAAGATGGAGTCCTCCATACATCACCCCACCCCAGCCACTCAGAATTAGACCACCATCCCCTCAATATAGTATTAATCCCACACCACCCCACCAGACTCCTCAACCTCACCAGCCCCCTGTGACTCTACCTCGAGCCAACACCGTAAAATTACCAGACCCCCCTATAACACCACCCCGACGGCCTCTGTTATCCCTACGACGGGAGAATGCATTCCTATTACCTCATGACCCGGATTGCTTCATTATTGAGCCCATTCACCCGCTAGTAATAATAACCATTGATTAAGTCATATCTGGTTTTGTTGTTCCTTTTCCATCCACCCTCTACTAATAATACCTATCGATTAAGTCATATCTGATTTTGGTGTTCGTTTTCCATTCACCCTCTATTAATAATAAACATTGATTAACTCATTTCTGGTTTTGGTGTTCGTTTGTGAGTACGAATCCTTAATCTTGTCTGTACGTATCTGTATGTGGAAGTGTATGTGTACTTGGTTGTCTTTGTGATTTGACAAGCAATGATAGTTCTTCTCAGGCGGCGTGTTCTGCTACCCCGCAGACAACAATCACCGACAACCATCATCACTGATGCTACGACCCACCTCTTATCAATACCCATTACATTTATGACCACCCCTATATCGCCATCGACCACTCCTACTTGATCACTGGTTGACCACTAATACCTGGTACATCCCCCTTACCATCAAGTGACACCATATCCATTACTAGTTTATAAGGTTCCATTTGTAATGATAGTGAATAAGCTACTATGAACATACCACCCGTATCAACTACTTTCACTAAGCCACTACTATCACCTCACACTCCCTACACCCTCATCACACGTGAACATTCCACTATAACCCTCACCAACATATAGTAACCGGGATTCAAACCTAGTACCTCCCCGACCCAGTGTTTTTCTATCCCTACACAACCCCGCGTTTACCTCTTTTCTTCACAAATAATATAAAAACATTTGAACCGTACCGACACGAACACCCCACTCTTCCTTACCTTAATTAGTTTTACAGACTTCAACCATTCCCGCCAACCAACAAAAATTTCCCGACCCAATTTTCCAACACTCGACCAAATAAAAAAAAAAACCATACTAGCTTTTTTTCAATTTTTTTCATGACCCAAATTTTCAACCCGACCTGATCCACTCCTACGGGTCCGCCATCTTGTCCTGTAGGACTAATCCTATTTTGTACCCTCTGATTGACACCATCACTACTCTCGTCTACTCATCTGTCTCAAGTTTGTCAACAATGGTGTAGAAAGCAGATATACGAAATTTGTCTCTCTGTGGTGCCCCCCCCCCCCCCAAATGCTTGGTGCCCTAGGCACGTGCCTTGTTTGCCTAATGGTTAATCCATCCCTGCCCCCCCCCAACCCTCCCTTCATGGGGAGAATTGCCCACTGGTTGAGAAACACTGCTCTATACGAACCTCATAATAGATGCAGGCCACGCTCAGTTTTCCGACACTTGAACAGGTATCATACCTGAGAGTTAAAACTCCGGCTTCCAGGAGTTTAGCAACCGTCCAAGCATGTTTCTGTACATGCAATAATGAAGAGATGTGGTTTCTGAGGAAAATGCAAAGAATACCATGGACAGCCAGAAAGACCAATGAACAAGTCCTTAAAGAAACAAATGAAGATCGTAAATTGATTAGAGAGTCAAAATTCTTTGGGCATGTTATGAGAAGAAATGGATTGGAGAATTTGGTGACAACTGGTAAGATCGAGGGGAACAGACCAAGGGGAAGACCTAGAAGCAAGTACCTGGATGGCTTGGCCTTGTGGCATGGGCGAGACAGAAACACGGAGCTGATCCATGACTCTGGTGATCGAGTGAGATGGCAGAACATGACCGCCCACGCTTACCGGCATGGCACATGATGGATGGAATAATGAAGAGTATATGTAACACCTGATTGGGTATGTTATGAGAAGGAAAACGCTGAAGTATGTCGTCACAACTAGAAATTTGGAGGGGGAGAGGCGCGAGGAGACCAAGAGAGAAGATGCTGCACATTTTGACATCATGGCATGGAAGAACAATAGTATATAATTAATATAAGTATAACTTATACTATAACTTAAGTAAGAAATGACTGGCAGCACACAAGACAGAAGTCTGTGGATAGAAATGATTACCAACACCACACGGCATCGGCTATAAGAAGAATGTGGTATACCAATGAAAAACATTGTCGGTTCGAACAACCGTACTCAGTTAATCACTTAATGGAAGTAAGAATTAATTGTAAATTACCGCGATCTGGTCACCTTACACAGCACGGTAACCTGAAACAGCATTCCATTAATGATTGCTGTAGAGCAGTACGCATGCGCAGGACAGAAATATTTTGGGCGAGGTCCGCAGACGACGTCAGACGAACATCAACAGTAACTCCGACATTTCTCTCTCTCAACTTGCGATCGTTCTACAGTGTTCATAATGTCAGATCAAGACAGCGGTGATTCAAACATGATAAAGTTTGATTTGTATATCAAGGTAATGCAATTTTTTATGTAAGCTTTTAATTTATATGAACGTTAATGTAGTGGATTCATTCTGTTTTCTGTCCCGCCAGAGTAACCGACATACAACACAACTGTAGCATCGCAGACAACCGGACCGGGTTGATCATGATCCCGAGGATTCGCTTCGTTTACAGTTTGCAATTTCATTGTTTGAAGTTTCAATTGTTTACCGGCTTGGGGAATGCTAATTCGCGGCAGTAATAACAATGCCAACTTAGAAACTGTTAAATGGTTTCATTTGTATTTGTGTAGAAGAGGTTGGTTTCATTTTTAATTTTATTTTATTTCATTTACAGTTTACTTACTAAGTTTACAGTCTGTAAAGTCATTTCACCATTGAATTCATTGATAGATAGATATTCAGTCGTTGAAACAATTAAGTTGCTTCAAAACTTCAAGTAAAGAAAATCGAAAGGTACACAATCTTTAGGTTTAGAAGAGGCCTACTTTTCTTTCTTGCAAGTTATATAATAACTTAAATCCTCTTGTTTCAATGTGTATGATCACCTGTGCTTGCTTCCAGATAAAGTTCACTTCTAAAAACTAAGGGCCTCTGTGTATCTGTATTGTGTTCCAGTTAAAATTACTTGTGTGTTCTTTACAGGACTTTGTAATCAACCCCAGCATTTATTGACTGTTTGTGATTTACAAGGCAGTGTTAGTTCAGTTGTGTGTTAGCATATCAGGCATATAACTCTTATGCAACCATTTTATGTAATAACTGTCCGAAGCTGAATAAATAACTGCACGGAACGAAGTTTAGGTAACAACTAACTGGATTGGGGGAAGGAGTTAAGGTAACAACTTCTGGCTTGATTGCTGGGGAAGAGGGAGTTAATGTAACAACTGTCTGGTAGGGTATAGGGGTAACAGCTGTCTGGTGGGGTAAATGTAGCTAGGGAACAACTGTCTGCTGGGGTAAATGTAGCTAGGCAACAACTGTCTGCTGGGGTAAATGTAGCTAGGGAACAACTGTCTGCTGGGGTAAATGTAGCTAGGTAACAACTGTCTGCTGGGGTAAATTTAGCTAGGCAACAACTGTCTGCTGGGGTAAATGTAGCTAGGGAACAACTGTCTGCTGGGGTAAATGTAGCTAGGTAACAACTGTCTGCTGGGGTAAATGTAGCTAGGTAACAACTGTCTGCTGGTGAAAAGGGGAGGTAGGTAACAAATGTCTGCTGATGAAAATGGAGCTAGGTAACATGCTGGTGAAAAGGGGAGGTAGGTAACAAATGTCTGCTGGAGAAAAGGTAACTATGTAAGAACTGTTTGCTGGAGAAAAGGGAACTAGGTAACAACTGTCTGCTGGTAAAAAAAAAGGGAACTAACTAGGTAACAATTGTGTGCTGGGGTAAATATAGCTAGGTAACATCTGTCTGCTGGGGGTAAATATAGCTAGGTAACAGTTGTCTGCTGGGGTAAATATAGCTAGGTAACAGCTGTCTGCTGGGGTAAATGTAGCTAGGTAACAATTGTCTACTGGTGAAAAAGGGAGGTAGGTAGCAACTGTCTGCTGGAGAAAAGGGAACTAGGTAACGATTGTCTGCTGATGAAAAAGGGAATTGGGTAACAATTGTCTGCTGGTGAAAAAAGGAACTAGGTAACAATTGTCTGCTGGAGAAAAGGGAACTAGGTAACAATTGTCTGCTGGTGAAAAAGGGAACTACATAACAACTGTCTGCTGGTGAAAAGGGAGGTATAGTGTGTTTTTTGTTGTTGCCCCAATATAAAATTCAATATCTTAGTAACCAACTGAGGGAAAATGAGATTTAGCATATAACCTTATCATTATGTCCACCCAACAAAAAAATTTTTGTTCTGGAGATTGTACAGCAGATTTCAATGTTTGTTTATATACGGTATATAATTTACGTTTTCGGGACTAAAACCATCATTTTAAGAGTATTACGGCTTCAGCAAGACACATCCGCTGTATTTTTCAAATTGTCTGGCAGTTTCAGTTTTTGGCGCAGACTGAGCGCATTTATATAGGATAGTTCAGAGGTGTCATCAAACTGTGGGTTCCTTCATGAAACGTGATTATATAAATAAACTAGCTGACTCGGCCCGGTCGCCTAGCTCCTGGCGGGGATCTATCTATCTATCTATCTATCTATCTATCTATCTATCTATCTATCTATCTATCTATCTATCTACCTACCTACCTACCTACCTACCTATCTCCTGCCGGCCGGCCACCCACCCACCCACCTTTCTGCCTACCTACCTACCTACCTACCTTTCTGCCTACCTACCTACCTACCTACCTTTCTGTCTGTCTGTCTGTCTGTCTGTCTGTCTGCGCTATTAAATATTGATAAAAGTTACTGGAAAAAATGTGAGGACCATGTGTTGAAAGAGGAAGAGGAATATTGGAGAAAGGATGGATTGAATTTTATGCAACCGAGAGCAATCATCAACCTACTGGAATCGTCCGACACAGATTAAGGTCTGAGCTGACCTTAATCTACGTACACACTTACTGGGATATTTTGCTCCAACTATTCAGACGAATTGCAGGCCCTAAACATTACAGCATCAGCATCAGCTGAAGAAACAAGAAGGAAATGAAAAATAAGGTAAGAAATATAGTCCTTCTACTTTCCTGTTAATTTACAAATTATTTACCCCGTGCCTCTGTAAATTCTCTGTCTTTACTAATATTACACATTGCACCCCTCTCGGGATTCTCCGTGGTGAAGTGGTCAAGCCGTCTGACTCGGGCTCTGAAGGTTGTATGTTCGATTCCGGGCCGCCTCCTTCATTTCACGAGTGCATTTTTCCTGAGACTCCCGAGGGTCGTCGCTGGAGCTACGGAGTTGTGCTTTGTGCGACGCTTTCCGCGCTGCAGAAAGAAACTGAGCCATATGGGATAAAAACCTGGTGCAATGCAGCCGACCCTGTCAAATTTAAGCTACTTCTTTCATTGCACCCACTCCCATACGAATCCGGATAAGCCTTTGTGTGTCATCTGAATTGGCAGGTCTCCAATTACTGTAAACTTAACTTTGTTAGCGAGAAATCACTAGTTGTTCAGCAAAACATCAAAAGAATGTCGCCGCTTTTGATGATTTAAGTTGTTTTTGGACCTATCAAAGCCATATTCCTTGGGTGGGGGTAAATATAAGACGGCTGGAAAAATTTCATAACGATGCAACAGACAGTTTTCAAAATAATTGATCGTGAATGAAGGCATTCAAATCGGAACATACTATGGGTTGTAACTGTCTGCTGGGGAAGAGGAGAATATTAAGTAATCAGTGTGAATTTACCTAACGGTATATAACATTCCATATCGTATTCCATGTAACAATTTTTTTAAGTGCAAAGATGTGTACCTAATATAGAAAGCAAATTCTTGGGTGCACGTCTGTCAATTAGAATATATATTTTGAACAGTTAAAAACATTAAACATTTGTTACATGAATTGTTTCCTTTGATTTTATTCAACTTTCTTATGTAGCATGTCACAGCTTGATGAAATGAGGTAACCCACTTGTTTCATCTGTGCCTTTGCTTCCTCAACTTAAAAGTTCAGGTACATCAAAGCAAGTTTGCATCCTGGGTTCAAAACTTCTGTGCGGGTTACAAATCAAAATTTCTCAGCTGTTGAATGAATTGGATGGTTCTTCTTAAAGATGACGAAACAATAACATTTTAAGAAAATAAGTAAACTTTTGTTTTATTATTGACAGGCATCTGGTATTGACAAAGAAACCAAAGGGTCATGTCCAATCTGTCAACAGTTCTTTATGATGACATGCATCCTAGGAGAGAGCCAGGATGACATAGATTTCAAGGTGTTCACAGTTCAGGCAGACTGCCCTCCCAAAAACTTTGCTTCAGGGTGGAGCAAAAAGTACCCCGTGGTCATGGTCAATGCAGGCAAGAGCAAAACTGGACAGGACTTAAGTAATATGATGTATGACACATTTGAAGAACTGGAGCTATTCTTTGAGAGTATTAACAGAGAATGCCCAGCATTAAAGCGGAAGAACGCTCCAAATATTGCAGCCATGCACGTGGTGGATAACATTTACAAGGTTAGTTACTTGTCATTGTTGTTTGTTTTTGTGATTTGTTACGCATGACTGTTATTGCATACAATTACCTCTGTAAGTACTTTGGTTTAAATAAAGTTCACAAACTGTAGAAGTGATAAGGATCATTTTGTGTATGTATGGAATCTCACACATACTGTAAACATCTTGTTGGTAGGTTTACTAATTGTAAAAGTTTGCCTTGGCAGCAGCTTATTTAGCAGCTAGAAGGGAAAATACTTTACAAAATTGATCAAATTAAAATATGTAGGGACAATTATAACATCACATGGAAGATATATGACAGAAATTAAAAGCATAATAGGTTATGCAAAAGCTGAATTTCAAAAATGAAGAGTATCTGATGCAATAAGTCACTATCATTGAATATCAGAGAGAGAGAGAGAGAGAGGAAGAGAGAGAGAGAGAGAGTACTTAAATATTATGTAAAACGTGTTTTCTGTATGGTGGTGAATCATGGAATGTGAATGAACAAATTGGAAAGAGCTTAGAAGCAAAGAAGATGTGGTTCTTGAGATGAGTATTGCAAATACCTTGGACTGTCAGAGTAACAACAATTGCCTGGAAAAAGCTAATAAAACTATAACATTAAATACAACAATAAGAAAGAGACAAACAGCACTCTTTGGCCACATGATGAGAAGAGAGGCTTTGGAAAACATCATGATGACTGAAAAGATCTGTGAGAAAAGAGGCTGAGGTTGACCAAAAGAAATGATACTGGATGGCTTGAGACTGGCATAGAGGAATATCACCAGCAGAGTTGATCCAGAACACCAAGGACAGATCTCTGGAGAGACATGAATGCCTATGCCAGCTGGCAGGGCACATGATGATGTTCTGCTGTGGGACTACGTTTACCTTTTTATGCATGTATGCATATAGGACCCCTACAACCACTACTACACATACACTGTGTGCAAGGCCAGAAAGAAATTCCCATATTTATGTACATCGTTGGATAGAAGGATGACAACATAGATATTTATCTTTGCCAAGAGAGTGAATACATAAATATTACATTAGGTAAATGTATCAATTTTATAATGGAATTGCGTTATTCATCGTCTTCTTCTTCTGCCCTTTATTCCCCCATTGGGGCATAGTCCCGCAACCAAACAACACCAAAATGTCCCTGTTGCTCTCTCCTGCAGCCGCCCCAATGTCCTCTTAATATCATTAATCGCTGTCTCTAATTCTCTTCTCTGTGTTGTTTTAGGTCTCCATTATTCATTTTGGTAGATATTAAATAAATGTGTCCTTAGTTACTGTTCGAATGTATTGTTTTCATTCTGAGACTTCCTTTCACTTGCTATTGTTACATTTTCAAAACCACTTTGTTTCTCCCAGCCATTCTTGTTACTTTATTTTTGAAACCATTTACATCTGAGCTAATCTAGTGTCTTGGCACGTGTCTGTCTACTTTATCAGAACAATACAACAGCAGAATACATTACACCTTCATTGTGTTTAAATCACAGCATTCATTTAGAGATGTATTTGTTTTTCAAACTAAAGGTGACACCATCATATGTTCTCTATTGTTAGCTGATATCAACACCAGACAGAATAGACCCATATGTATACATGTAATAATAATAATATATCAAAAGCAAAGGCCATTTAGTACTTACAAGGCAATATAAAAAATATTTTTACTCTCATTCATTCTAAACCTAGTAATATTATAATTGCAGTAATTGATAACGGCAAAAGTTATCCATGAACTAAGAACTGTTTTAAATGGTTTTCATGCACATTGTTTTAAGACGAGTGCATTTTAATTCTGTTAACTGTTATCTGTTGGGGTATCATCTTTGCACTCCGGACAAGTCCATAGGTGCTCAGATCCTCCCCCCAACATATGCAGCAGCAGCATCTGGCGGCTACTAGTGCCAGTTCTGTGTTGGTTGTTGAGGTCCCTCGTTTTCCCAACGTGGCTCTCGTTTCTGGCCGTGTCAATTCTTACTCCTGAGTCTCTAATTCTGGACAGTGATGTGGATTCATTGGTGGTAAAGTACTCAGTTCACATCTCTCTAGGGGCATTCATAACATTGGTATGATCCATGGGCTGGCCATCTGCAGGGGATGCAGAGCCAGCAAGTTGCTAGCAAGTTTATCAGCTCGATGATTTCCAACTCCAACATGTCCTGGGACAAAGATGAAGGTGACTATGGACAACAGACCTCCGCAGCAATTCAGTCTACTTTCTACGTACAGACTTCACCTTGAGCTTTCGGATCATGCTCATTGAATCACTTGGTACACAAACTTTGGTATAATTCTGTCATTCCAGCCATATAAATGCAGTGTTACTGCCATCACCTCTATCGCCATGCTGCTTGTGGTCATAGAATGGCCACCACTGGCTTCTTGAATGGTTCTGCCCGCTGAACGTGCTGTGAATGCCCACTCACTTCTCTGCTGCTGTATAACAGATACAGCCATATAGATAAGCACATCGGTATCATCTGAAGTTTCACTGATGAGTGTATTGACCTATGCATTGACAGCAACAGATTTTGCTCCCTGCACCTTCTGTCAAGCGTGACAATACAAGAGAAGGTGCAAATAAGTGCTGAAGGCACCGGCACCCATTCCTTGCTGGGTTTGATATTGGTAAGATTGCAGACCTCCCCGACAACATCTTCTGCCTGACCCATCCATAATTTGCCCCTTGTTAGCCTGTCATTCTTTTCTATGAATATAGCTTGATGTAGAGGGCGCTGCTCTCTGAACTTATTCTTTAAGTATGCACAAAACAAGCCCGCCAGATCTTGATCCTGTGGTTCATAATCGGAAAGTAAGTCAAATAGGTATCTCATTGCTGCACAGATGGTGTCTCTTGTATTCCAAAATAAAGCACAGGGTTTCATTTTGTATCTTTTCAAGTCTTTCAATTTGTGTATGGCTGGCAGTGAGGATGGCCAAGACATACTCGCAGTGCAAAAGTACTAGTCCTTGCTACAGAAGAACTAAAAGTTGTTGCTCGATATTGGCTGTTGCCATGACTCATTTTAAAATAATTAAATTTAAATAAATAAGTACATTGGTTTCAAAGTGGTGAAAGGTTGAGAGTCTTTCAGGCAGGACGTGATGAGAGAAAAATTCTGTTGGTGATAACATTGTATTCAATCAGATACAAGGTGATCTCAGTGAAGATAATGCCTTCAGGTTGTGAAGTGCCTGACATGTACTGTGTCATAGTTTCATGGGGTAGGATTACCATCTACCTTCCTTTGCGGGCTAGCCACTTCAGGCAGTTCTGAAAATCATACTAGGTCAACTTTATACTATAGAAAAAAGGGGTTTGCTGCTGTGGACCTGGAATATATATACTGGAGTATGTCTATATATACATGTGTTACATATATGGGTGTATGTATATATGAAAGTATGCGTTTTTATGTATGTTTGTGTGTAAATATGGATATATACGTGTGTGTGTGTACTCGTGCACATGTGAGTACTATATATTTATGTGTAATATATTTACATATGTATGTGTCTACAGGCAACTATAATTATAATCACACATATATTGTCAGACATGCATCTGACTATAATTTATATTTTTCTATACTATTTTGCTTTTTATTTTTTCCTTTCACTCACCCCAAGCTTGTAACTATTTCTGTTTTCCGTACCTAATTTCTTTCAGTGTGTTTATCGGACCACTCCTTGGACATATATGCATAGATAAGAATCTTTTTCTTCCTTTTCGTTGTTAAAAGACCGGTCGAAATGTTCACCATCGGCGAATCGGAAGTTTTCGAGCGAGTGCTCTTACGGATATTCGGCCACGCGACTTACATTTTTTTAAGAAAAAAAAATCTTACTGCTGTGAAATTTTCAGTATTCTATTCTCTTTTTGCAAAAATAAACACTATCCCTTTTCGTGCTATTTCGTAGCTGTCCTGTTTTTCTGTTTCATTTTTTCCTTCCTCCTCGTTTTTCTACCTCCCAATAACCCGTAGTCCCGTATATCCACGTGAGGAACACAGCTGCACGAGATTCGGCAGCAGATCGCGTCGCGTTGGTTTACGGGGTATGTAAGCCTGTCGCTCAGAAAGCAATGGCAAACTTCTGAGTTTAATCTTGCCAAGAACATCAACAGTAGCTGGAAAATGCTGGTGTTGACTGCAACGTCCTGTTAGGGATGCAATTTTTAAAATAAATAACTGTCAGTTTGCCTTTTTTATTTTTCTGTCTGTGACTCTTCCGTTTTATTTCTACTTTTGGACACAATTCTTTAGTCGCACAATCCTGTCTGCTTATTTTGATGTTCGCTAGCTTTCCCACGATTTCCCCCGCTCTCGCACAGAAGCCTCGGTAAGTGGAAGTAAATCCCACGATGGGCCTGAGGAATTCATATGTTGTCACGTTACCTTTTGATCGTTCATTTACAATCTGACAAATTTCAGGCTTGGCTGAATTGTTGAATAATTATACCCTTATTATAACCTCTCACATTTTATTTATAGAATCCAGTCTCTTGCACTGCGCTGCTTCATTGCATCTTGCATTGTTGTAGTGTGTGTACGTACGTTCTATACATATTTGTGGTTCATAGATCACACGGTGATGACTGGACTGGGGTTTGGGGGGGGGGGGGGGGATTGTATACGCAGTGCGAAGATGTGTTGAAGATACTGCAGGCTGCCTATCAGAGTGCATGTACGCGAGTGTGTTCATTAGATGTGTAAAGACCGAGCTATATGGGATAAAACCCGGGGCAATTAAGTCGGTCATCTCGACTTTTAAGACTTTCTTAGAGCCGGGTGAACGCAAGAGCGGTTAGGGGCTGCCAGCTGGGGAGGAAGGGCGGGAGCGGTCTCCCACGGTTAAGAGAATATGAACGGCGAGTTTTGACGTCATCCATTATTACTGAGGGGGTGGCTTCTAAGTGTCCGCCTGCATGAAAAAAAGAAAAAGTAAGTCCCGTAGAAGTCGCATGGTGTAGACCACGACATATGAGGTGAAGTGACCAGTTCCCATCTACAGCTTTCCTCTCTCTCTCTCTCTTCCCCCCCCCCCCCAATTCCCAGAAACGTATCCGGTGCCAATTGTATGAGGTTGAATAACTCCAGGGCTGTTTGGGGGAAAAAAATGATCCTGCTTTTACTGGGGATTGAACCCGGACTACTGTCTTGGCAAACACGCGCACTAACCACTGTGCCAGTGCGGCTGTTAAAATCTACAGTCTTATATTTTAACTGTCTCTGTGTATGTGTACACATTTACTGACCCCCAAAATAGGGGGAGAGCGCGGATATCCACGAGTGACTCATTGAGAACACTGGGGAATTTCCCATGTTATTGCTGAGTGTTGGCACTCCATACTTGGGCAGCTAACATTTACACGGATGGGTGACTGGTGAGTGTGAAGATGACGCACGGGGCCGACTAGAGTACTATTCAGTGTGGACGATTGTGCCCATCTTTGGCTGGTTTACGTTTTCCCAAAATGAAAATGCTGCTTGATTATGTTAACTTTCACTTTGTTGTTTCCCCCCCCCCCCCCCAGCATGAGTATATTTCCCCCTTTTCATCTCTTCTTTCTGTCAAATTGTTTTGCAATAGTTCACAGCTCTCTCTACATTAGTTTAATTGATTACTGACATTGCGCAACTGTTAGTGATATTTCCCTCCCCCGTCCCTCTCTCTCTCTCTCTCTCTCTCTCTCTCTCTCTCTCTCTCTCTCTCTCTCTCTCTCTCTCTCTCTCTCTCTTTACACACCCCCTCCCATTCTTTCCCAGCAGTCACTCATCCTCTTTCTGTCTCCTACCCTGTGCCATCTAGCTACGGTATATTTTCTTTACTCTGTTGCATACTATGCTGGCCTTCATATTTACGAGTGATTAACTCTTTCTGTCCCAGTTTTTATAACCATTCTGTTCTAGTTGTTATTAATTGAGAACAGTGTGCTAAGAATAGTTGTTTGTAATCTCATTCTGCTTCAGAGTTGACGTGAAACCTTTTCTGACTCAGACATTCACCGCTTTAACGCAGCAACTTCTTGTCACGGATGCTGTTGAGAAAAGTATGTGTAAGCAGTGAATGGACGAGTGGCTTGCTCCAGAATATTCGTATTCAGGTTTGGGGAGTTAGTCGTTGGGGGGTGGGAGGGGTAATGAGAAGGACATTAGGTGTGTCTGCATACTTAACTTGGTTTATTTAATTAATTTTTGTTTTCATTATTTTTTTTTATTTTTTTTTTTTTTTTGGGGGGGGGGGGGGGTCGCTTGCTACTACTTCCAGTGCACAGGATGAGTGTTGCATGTGGTTTAGCTTTCCCTATTACCTGTGACCCACGCCATCAAGCGAGCACAATCCGACTTCTGAAGTACTTGTAATTGACGTCCCCAAACCAACGATGAGAGGTCAAAAACGTTAGTCCAACTGACAGCTGTTTGTAGTGTACATTGCTGAGTAGTACTGCTTCCCTGGTTTTTATGCATTGTTGGTTACGTTAGCTTTTACAGCAACAGTTGTCACCGGGATGTGTTAGCAAGTCGCACGATAACCCTCCTGTTTTGCCTCTTACGACATGCATGGTAGGTTACCGTTGTACTATTCTCGGCAAAACATGGGCGAGATAACAAAGTACGAATTGTTTAATCTTTCTTCTCCTTTTCCACCTACACAATACGGCATACGGGGCGCATAGCAAACGGGACTGCTTTTGATGTATGATTTCTGGTGTCATCACAGTCAGACTGGAGACAGTCCGACCTGTTACTGAGATAACGGTTGTGTTCTTTTCCCGGGGTTGCAAATTCGTTTTCACTCCTGATGCAATCGAGGACTGTAACACTTCTTTTGATGTTTGTTGTTGCTACATTATGGCTTCAAAAGCATGTTTCATCTGTTTGGATTGTTTCATTATGGCAATTGAGGTATTCAATTTGACTGACATAGGCGTGGCGTGTCTCAATGAGAGGAGATGGGAGATGCAGGATAGGTTATATTACTATTAGTCACCGGGATAAGGGGGTGAGGAAAGTAGTAGTAGTAGTTGTTGTGCTGGCAAAAAGATGAGCGCGAACTGTGAACAATATTGTTTGATCTTGGGGGGAAAAGAGAGAGTATCAGTCGCCGTCCTTGTCCGGAAATTTTCTCGAATTGAAGCTAACATTTACTTTATTTTATTTCGCTGTGGATGAATAGGGTAACATTTTCCTAAATAAACAGACCAGTCAGTATTTCTTTCTGAAGCGTCTGTGTTGAGAATAAGTATGCCCAGAGAAGAAATGTACACCGTACATACAGAATAACCGTATGTGCACAAGGAAGATAGAAAAACTGGCAATTTGACTACTATACCCATACAACTACAAGTAAGTAAGTAATAGACTGTTTTACACACTTCAAGTCTCATTGGGCAAATGGCCAACAACTATGCTGGACCCGTATTTTTCTTATTATTGACCAGTGGACACTCGGTGGGTATGTTCTCAGTAACACGCAGATCGCCTGGACTTCCCAAGACATTTTCTGGTAGCCAATTTAATGCTGGGTCAATCAGTATTCTACTTGGGCTCCCCGTAACCACAAAAAAGTTGAGTACACACACACACACACACACACACACACTCACACAAGTGAATGCAAATAATACCAAGAGTTACCTCTTCTGTCCCAGACAAAGCACTGTGTATGAGTAGCTATTGTCCATGCGAACCAAACAACGCTCAACGTGATTCTGACTTGGACTGAGCATGCTAAAGAAGCCTGACCAATTTTAGCATGCAACATAGTACAATATGTTTTATACAAGGAGTTTATATATATCGACACCGGAAGTAAAGCACTGCTTTTGTCGTTGTGGAAATTGTCCTTGTTGTGCATCTGCTGCCAATAATTATGCAAATAAGAGTTAATAGACTCATGTAATATATGAGCGTGATAGAGATTAAGAGCAGAATAGTCCAAGTGGCTCCTCTATTTTAATAAATTCCGTTAAATTATCACGAGTTGTCAAATCAACATAGGTGTAATACATAGTTGAGATTTCGTAAGCAAGCTGGGCAGAATTCTAATCTGGTAATGATTTGATAGCATTGCATAACAGATTTAATTGATTATTTGGTTGTTTCGGGATTTGAAATTTAAATATTGAGCACAACCCACCACTGGCAACGTTGATCGTATTCTGGCTTGAACCTAAGGCCTATCCACGTCAATATGGAAGCACTATACTCGAGTTTCGCTCTCGTTTGAGCTCGTCAGTAGTGCATATCCCTGACCGGATCCGGAAACAAGCCCCGGATCACTGGCGTGTGAAGCGGGTGTGTAAGGCACACACTGGACCCGCCAAATTATCATAACAGAATATTACAATGTCACCCTTCGTAGGCTATACTCAAGACATATTTAAGCCTAAATGTATAATCAGAGCAATTACAACAAAGTGACATGAGCGGCAATATCCGGTTTGCAGTATTGTATGCATGATCGAGATACATTGTAATTCAGTAAAGGATGATACTTCCTTTGAGGTACGAACGATTAGGCCTGTTACATATTATTCTAGAGCCTGGCACAGTGATGTGTTGGGGTAAGTTTCTTTCCTCGGCGTCTTTCCTTTCCAGAAAATATTGACAATTTTCTGATACCCATTGTACGAGGCTGGGTTGATCCCAAAACCGTACTGGTCAGGGAGAACAAGAATCCTCCCACTGATGGGAATTTAACCCACAGCACTGGTTTGGTAGGCAATCAATTATTGTGTTACCACGACTTCTAGTATCGTCTGTTTCATCTATCAGTGTCGATCAGTACCTGTGAATTTACTGACCATTTTAAAATCAGTGGCATCAAGATTTTCCCAGGTCATTGAAATTTCTATGTTCTGTTGCAAACTGAATCATTATGTACACCGCCGTGAATTTATAATTTACGCTGTGTGTACAAGTTCAAATACTACGATATCAGCACTTTGAAGAGTAGATTTAGTTGTCGTTATGTTATGTGTTAATCGGCGGCGCGTTAGTGTAGTTGATAATGGAGCTCCTCTGATGCGACAGGGGCTTCGCTGATGTGACAGGCGCTGTCAGACGAAGGCTCACCGTCCGCTAGTAGATGAAAGGACTAGCCACCTATTCCTCCATCAATTCAGGCCTACACAATGTGATGGCGCTATAACAAAAGGACCCATAACATGAAACTACTTGCGGGTGATGTTTTCTAATGCGTTAATCACATGGACTTAAATCAGACCCAGTGAAATCAGTCACGAGAGTAACAGGCCAAACACAGCAGTAAAAAGATGTATTACATTGCATTAATATAATTACATTGACTACATCGTCAAATGCAGAGGTCTGTGTTGATGTAGTCTGAGATGAGGCCTGGTCTTGTTTGAGCTCGAAATGTCTGTCATTCACAGATGTATGGCATACTAAGAGTCAGAGGCATGAATGGTAGGACCAGCGAGATCATTATTTCATTTTGGGCTCCGCGGGAGAGAGGGACCTTAACCACTCAACAGCCAAGACAAATTCTCGATCCATCTCCAGTTCCTCTGCCTCATGCGTTTTATGCTCGTTAAAAAATGTGTCCCTAAGCAGTTTCTTGCCATGGGTCTGCGATGTGATAGCGCCATCACGTTTTGTAGGCTGGAATGCACGGAGGATAAGGTGTCTAATATTTCCCTCACTTTCGCGGGCGACGAGCCTCTGTCCGACTGTTCGTGTTATTGTCAGCGCAGTTCCATACCAACGTCGCTAATGTGCCCGCTATTTCATGTTCAGGTTAGACACTTGTCCGCCATTGTGGTGATCAACTCCGGCTGGTCTTCCAGAACTGCGCTTTCCATTTATGTTTTTTTCTAAACCACCGTGACTTGACGTGGCCCAGGTATACTTTAGTTTTCGTGACATAATACTGTGTACTCTTCGATGTTGATTTAATGGAACGTTATATAGTATAGTTACTTCTTCCTGATCGCGATATTCTAATAATTGTTCTCTAGCATTAAATCATAAAGGCCTCGATTTTCTTCTTTAACCCTTAAACACTATTTGTTGAATTGAAGTAATCTAGTGTGGAGGAGCGCAACTGGGTGGGTGCAAGCCTTATTCTGATGCCAGGAAATGCAACCTAAAAACTCAAGTGTCATGGCAGGGCAAACCAGGCGCTAATGGTCGGCAACTGGTCTAGGATGGAAGATAAAGCAGGCGGACAGTTAGGGCATTACTTTGCAGATTCAGAGCTTCTGAAGCCTGTCTTGTTCCTGATGGTATTGTGTTACTTTTTTTCTGGAATAAAATCTACAGGCCGAGAGAGAGAGAGAGAGAGAGAGAGAGAGAGAGAGAGAGAGAGAGAGAGAATCATGCTGCATGGGCAACACACGGTCTCTACAATTCAGCCCAGGCTTTGTGCTATGTAGAGTTTATTATGCCTTTTTGTTTGTTTGTTGAAGCACAATGTAACAAACTAGCGTGTGTCAAGACGTCAAGGTCCCAGTAGTGGCAATTAATATACTGCGTTCTTAAATGCCAGTGTCAATAACATATTGTTGTCAATGATAGACCTTACCACCAGGAGCCGGGCTTAGCCACTGCTGCTATTGACACAGTCAGTGTTTGCAATACTGAATCATTGAGAGTGTATTGTCAGTGGCTAGTGTACACTTGTCTGTTGGCGTTGACTGATATGCGGTGTGTGAATACGCGATTGACTGATAACTTGGTGTTTATGCTTTGCAGTGTTTCTTGTTTCAGTGAGGGGCAAATAGGAGGAGCCTGGAGGCAAAGGGGATGTTGTTTTTTGCGAATGCCCTGCACTGGCATAGTTAACTAAAAGGGTACTCGGAAAAGTCTGTTGAAAGTAGAACAGTGTACACAAATATAAGAAGGGGACAAGCAATATTATGTGGTCATGTGAATAAACGAGGTTTTGGACAAGATTATGGCATCTAAAAGAATGTCTGTCTCTCTCCCCTCTCTCTCTCTGCCTCTCTCTCATTCATTGTGTGTGTGAGTGTGTGTCCAAATGTGTTCTAAAATCAAACATGAATTAAAGAATACATTACCACTACCCCAATCGCTCTTTGTCTACTGCTTTTTTTTTTTTTTTTTAAATCTATCTACTTGTTGTACAACATGCTTTCTGGCTCTGCTCCCTCTTTCTTTGTGATTACAAAGTACAACTAATGGAAGTTAGCTAAATCCCTGTTCAGAACAGCAGCAATGCACTTATAATGGTGTTAAGCTTCGAAGACAGTCATTATAATTTTGTATCCTTTTATTACCCACTGTATCCACTCTACACCCCCCCCCCCCCCCTTTTCACACACTCATGATTGATCTCGCGAACACTAACCACCAGATTAAGTGTCCCACCCACAAGCCAGGAAGTCACACCGCTAACGCGCAGTTTGTCAGGTAAAATGGACGGATGAGGCATGGCGGCACGACTGTTATAGTGCCTAGTGTTAAAGGAAACGGGTACATGGGTGGAAAAACACAAGTTAACAGATGTATATTATTATTCTTATTTCACCATTCGGTTATGTCTTGCAGCTACGTATAATACAAATGGCAAACAGCGATTCGAGTATTAGGCCATGCCAAAGGCAGGAACGTAACAGAATATAAGTTAAACTTGGGGGGGGGGGGGGGAGAGAAGAGAAGGCCACCATGGCTGTTTTCACCCGTTGAAGTAACACCTAATGTAATGGATTATTCAAGCACGCTGGTTGCATGCCTGCATTTCAGGTGTGCTTCATTGATATGCGTCATCGCCGCTCCTTCGTTTGTGCGCAGACGCCCACTGTTTTCTTGAGCGGAAAAGTGCAGCTACTGTTTGTCTCTAGTTTTCTATCCACAAATAAACGATTTTGTTTTCTTATGAGTTCCGCTTTGTCGAGTTGGCCTGTGTGCCGAAAAATGGATAACCAGATGTGTGGCGAGCGCAGTATACTAGTACAGCAGTCTTTGGGTTGGAAAGGAGGGGTGGGGAAGCGAAATGTGGAATTATGCAAACCGAAATAACGTTCGGTACCTTCTGTCGACATTATTTGTAGGCGCTGTCTGCATTCGCTGTGTATGACACGTTATACAACGTCTTCCACGTCCGCCCTTTATGGATGTCTTGTGTCTCACAATCTGTAGATGCGTTCTGTGACGCCTTTTTGGGGTTCCTCTTGTTATATATTCCGTATTTGCCTTCGTAGACGTCTTTGTGTGTCTATCAAAAATATCTCTTCTTATTGTCAATGCCGTGAGGCTTTGATCATTATGTGTGTCTATAGCTTTCTGTCTCGTGTACCAGGTATGATACAAATATTCTCTCGGCCTCCTCCTGCCTCTCGTTTGCCACAACTTTTCAGTTGTCACGACCTAATCCGGCTTTCTCCCCTTAACGCAGCCTGTCCAAAGAATATTGATTGCCTGCTTCTAATGCGAATAGGCAGTTAACTTGGGTAGTTAACTACTGTCAGGATATCTTCGTTACGCTGTTTATTTGACAGAGATGTGGCAGGATATCTTCGTTACGCTGTTTATTTGACAGAGATGTGGCTCGTAAGACGAATGTTGCGAATTCCTTGGACTGCCAGAGTAACTAACAACGATTGCCTGAAAGAGGCTAATGAATGTAGAACATTATATACAACAATAAGAAAGAGACAAACATATTTCTTCGGTTATGTGAGGAGAAGAGTGGCACTGGAGAACATCGTGACGACTGGAAAGATTGAGGGGAAGAGAAGCAGAGGCCGATAAAGAGAAATGATTCTGGATGGAGGAATATCAGCAGCCGAGTTGATCCAGAACAACAGAGACCGAGGTATGTGGAGAGACATGAACGCCTACGCCAGCCGGCATGGCGCTTGATGATGATGACGATGATATTTTCAGCATCCCTGCAACTTCCACATCATTTTTTACCAATCTGTTGATTATCTATATTGTACCTCCGTTCATCAGAATTTACTCCCGGATAGCTCTTAAAAAATCTCTTCCTTACCTTCATTGAGACATATTTGTTGCATGGAGTATTCTTTGGTGGGCTATTCCACATCTAACGTCTTTAATGCATCTTCTGTCTGTTGTTATCCAAATAACTGAGTACATTGATTTGCTGAAATAATTACAATTAGGAAAACGTAAAATATAGAACACTTGGGCGTATTGGGTATACGGTGCTAGCCTTCTATTTTAATAGACCCGCCGGCACTCGTTGGGTGATTTGGTCAATATAACACTGGTCGCATTTACTTTCCAGAACGTTTCCTGTTACATAGTTTAGGCTTGGTCGACATGGGAGCCCGGATCAGTTTAAAAATCCAGCCCTACCTGGAAGGAGATTCGGACACATGACTACCGGGTGGCAGGCAAGCGTTCTAGCCACTGCGCTAGCACAGTTCTGATCTACTGTTAGCTGACCTGCTATTATATGTGAAGGAACATATCTCATACGGCAAAGGTGAACATGCATAAGTTACTGAGGATACCATGCTTACAGATTTATAGTGTACATAGCTCTTAAACTGTAGAGTCAGATAGTCTTCTCCAGCCCCGACAGCGGCTACCTGTGCAGCTTGCACCTGGTTTTGTCCCCAGCCCTTTAGTAACTTCTCGATGCTAATGCTTAACTGACGTCCATGAGGTCCTGCTGCTTGGCTTAAACATGCCCCCCCCCCCTTTCCCCAGCTGTCGTGAGTGCCAGTGGTTTTGCTGCCTACGAACTTGCCTGACCATCTCAATGGGGCATCCTCACTCGCGCGTGCAAGAGTTGGAGCTCTAAACTTTAGCATGGTCTGGTGGGGGAACTGGCTGGTCGTGTTCATATAAACCAGTCTCAAGTACAGTTTTCCAGCAGTGTGTACTTTGATAACGCTAATTTGTTTCAACACGTTTAATACAACAGGGAAGAGTTTCGGTATAGCGCGATCCTTCTGCGAGAAACACCAGGTGAGCGCACTAACTGAATAGGCGTTATTACTTGACGCACGTATTCGCACATCTCACACGTGTTATCATATAATTGTCAGTGTTATGTTAACAATATTAGTTTCGTTTGACTTTTGAATGTGTAACTTTTATAGTTGATTTAAAAAGAATCTGATTCGGCATCCAAAAAACGTCTTAGCGACTTATTCCCCCATCTCCACCCCCATTAGACCTCCGACGGTAAGTGCAAAAAAGAAAGCGCTAAGTATTGGGGAGATCACGAAATAATAAAACAGTTCGAATAGAACTACACGGCGAGTGGTAGCGTGGACACAAAATTTAAAGATAAGGAATTGGCTTAGTTTATAATAAGAGACAATATCGGGAAAAGTGAAGCAAACCACACAAAAAATGTATGGATGGAAGAACTTCCAGTGCTGAGATGTCAGTTAAAGCAAGACCTAGAAAGGTAGAAGAAATTGAGAAGTTTCTGAGCTACTTTTTTTTTTTTTTTAAAGCTATGGCGTGACACAGCAGGTAGAATTTGAGCATGTATGACATCAAGCTATTGAAGAACTTCGAGAGGCTCAAACTGATGATTTCACCACTGAAGGCTTGCAGTATCATTGTACTGGTGGACACATTGGAATAGAAAACTTCATTACACAGCGCTGCTATCGGGTTGTTAAGTGCGATAGTATAAACAGTTGCAGTGTCTTGACAGTGATAATTGAGTATAGAACGCAGCAGGATATTGACACGCAACAGGATATTGGTGCTTTATATTGGCGCGAACTCAGGACGAGAACCGCTGTTAACTGCTGTATAAAACTGAGAGACTGGAAAGGTAGTAGAAGGTGGGTTTGTACTCTGATTTCCTAAGGAAGATTCACCAGGCATACAGTGAAATGCAACCGTGCAGCAGCAGGAAAAGAAGGTGGTGATGGTATTGATGATGAAGATTCAATCAATCATGTGCCATGCCGGAAAGCATGGGCGGTCATGATTCGCCATTTCACTCGATTACCAGAGTCGTGGATCAGCTCAGTGTTCCTGTCTCGTCCATGCCATGTGGCCAAGCCATCCAGGTATTTTATCTCGGTCTTCCTCTTGGTCTGTTCCCTTCGATCTTGCCAGTTGTCACTAAGTTCTCTAATCCATTTCTTCTCATAACATGTCCAAAAAATTTTGACTGTCTACGTCTAATTTCTCTAATCAATTTACGATTTTCATTTGTCTCCTGTAGTACTTGGTCATTGGTTTTTCTGACTGTCCATGGTATTCTTTGCATTTTCCTCAGAAACCACATTTCTGCAGCCATCAGGTGTGTTTCAGCTTGACTGCACATTGTCCAAGTTTCACATCCATACAAAAGAACAGGCTCTATGTATCCCCTCAACACTCTTTTTCTCGTTTCAATTGAGATCTTTTTATTTGGTCAATGTTTTTCATCTTGCTATGGCGATTCTTGTTCTAATCTCTTCAGGGCATCTCCCATCAGCTGTTATGACTGTTCCGAGATGATGAAGAATATAGACATTAAATCGACGACCACATCTTTATTCGACAAATGGAAAAATGTGGCATTCAAGGGAAGGAACGTGGTGGAGGGAGGGGGGGGTGAAGTTGAATTGTTGGTAACCATTAGGTCCTTGGGACTAGGATCCATCACTTGGCCATCTTCCGAGGGAAGCGGAGCAATTCTGGACATGCCCGGAATGCCGTGACATCGGTTTTTGGTGAATTCTGGCTTTCTGAAATGGCCCTAGTGCCGGAGAAAGTGTTCCCATGATTATCCAGTCGTTTTCTCGAGAGGATATGAACGCCTAGCGGGGAATGTGTGGTAGGTCTACAGAGCGAACATTAGTCAATGGATTTGGGGAAATACAGAACAAGTATTATTAGTGAGAATGATTTGGGAAAACACAGAACAATTACTATTAGTGAGATTGATTAGCACATCCCTAGACATAAATCCCACACCCACACATACCCAGCAACGGGCATGTAGCACAGAAGACAATGTGACGTCACTGAAGTCCTTTGAGACGTTAATAAAAAGAAAGAATGATGCGACTGTCGGTTACAGCACAAGTAGATCTTGAATAGGCGCAAGACTATAGACGGGTAATAAATATATCACATTGTATAGTAACAGGTATTCGTGTTTTGAATACCAGCCCAGATTATGGGCCGTAGTTTTCAGTACTGTTGGTTCCACGGATCTACTGATTCATTCATTCTCTATTTAAAAGCTTACAGCGTTCGGCTTAAAAGTTTTGAAACATTAATTTACGGAGAGATAAGTTTGAGTTTAGTTTGCATGAGAATACCTTCTGCACTTCTCCCTCAATTGTGATCAAAATGCTTTTAAAATGTCGCTTGCAATACATGCATTGCAAACAAATAACTTTCTCTCCCTTTGTTCTACTACAGCAGTGGTTCTCAACCGGTGGGGAATTTCCCCCCTCCCCAGGGGTGAATTTTAGGGTTTCCAGGGAGGGGGGGGGGGAATTAAGATTATTTCAAGATCGCATTAATACAAGAACCAGTTACTTGATATTGTTTTTCCCTCTAAATTCGTTTTATAACGTAAGTAGACCCGCAAATCACGTTTTATGTAGATGTCTAGACTTGTGTTATTAAATTTAGCTTCCATTTTTATGTATACTATGTAAGGGTGGGGGATTTATGGGGAGGAAATTCGAGGGGGGGGGGATGACGTTCTGAACATATGGTAAAGGGGGCATGGGCCAAAAAAGTTTAAGAACCACTGTACTAAATACAGTATTTGCTGTCTGGGCATACAATCTCCAAGAAATCTGTTATTTGTCGGCGGGGGAACTGTAGTAGTTTTAATTATCGCGCTGTATTTTCTTGTCATTTATCCTGTATTCTTCTTGTTTATTATGTATTCGTCTGTTATTATTTGTCCGCGGGGAAACTGTAGTAGTTAGCGCACTGTAGTTTGTTTTCATGCACCCTGTATTCTTCTTGTTTATCATGTTTTCTTCTTCTCCCACATTCGTTCTCAACAGCAGTGACTTCATATCGGCAGGCAGCTGTCATCTGAAAGGGTTTCCTAGGTGTCCATGAGGTTTTATTGTGGAGAGAGAAATTGGCTCCTTTCCTTAGTAACCTAGAGGAATATCATGCACACATCATTGGTGTGTGTTGTTGTCTGTTATATCGCCGAAAAGTCCTATAATCTCTGTTGCTACAAAGCTGGGTTTTGGTCACATAACTGACTAGTGGTTTCGGAAGTCGGCGGATTCACTTCAGGGATTAATCCGGGAAGGTTAACCCGTTCAACAAATGCCCACAGAAGTCGGATGTGTCGGCCTAACGGCGCAAGAACGCAGTTCTGCTGTAAACAGGCACAACGCAGTTCTGCTATAAACAGGCACAACGCAATCACGTCCGGGAAAGAAAAAAAAAACTCCCGATGAACGCAGAAGAAGAAGAAGATTTCAGGGATTATAGTAGTGAAAAGTACTTTATTATGTTCAGAGTTTAGAAAAGACGGGAGGCGCGGGAAGGTAGTGACTAAACGTTTGTCTGCTAGCCCGTTGGTCATAATTCAAATTTGTATGGAGACGGTTAAAAAAAAAAAAAAAGCAAACAAGACTTGGGCTCCCAGATCGACCTAGCCTTAAATGGGCACCGAGACCAGGAAATATCATGGGGAATAAAGGCGTCCGGCGTTATATTGACCACATCACCCCTGTAGTGCCGATTGGTATATACAAATGTGGACCTAGAACCACATGCCACGTGAAAGGGTCCGTTTCTTACATAGTAGCAAAAGATGCAGCGGCCTACCCCCCATTTCTGAAGACGGTACGTTGTGTTGCATTTCATGGTGGTTCTATTGTGGGGTTGTTATCTTTTATTGAACAGCTAGGATGCACAAAGGACGCGCCCGAATTGTGTATGTGATACATCCTATCTTTGCAAACGATTGCGGACAGGAACAAGTTGCAGCAGGTTAAGTCATATCTCCGAGTGGCCACAAACAAGGAACACTGCCTGCATGAAGCCCTGGACACAGTTAAGGGTAGGATTACCAGATAATTGGGCGACAAAAGGAGGACATAATAAGATTTTTAAAAAAGAGGACAAAGGAGGACATATTAAATGTTTCATTTGAATCGTTCCAGATTAAACCCACAATCAGTACAATTGTATTACAATAGCTGCCAATAAATGTATCTTACTCTTAGTGAATCGACCAAGAAACAATCATGTTAAAAAAATTAATGGAGGCCTTTTTCAAAATGCTAAAAAACATTATTTAAATAGCCGATTGTACAATTATTAGCTTATAATCTTTATTAATTACACAACATATTTCTCGGAGGAGCAACTTTTCGTAGAAGATCCTCGTTAGCAATCACATATGCATAAAACTGTTCACATGTAAGATTCTTCAAATTGTACTTTGTGAGAATAATGCCCTTTAGAGAGTCGAGTAAGAGTCTGTTCCTTTCCTTTGTCCACTGAGCATTAATCAAGGAGAACGCTCTTTCCACATTGTAATTTTGTCCAGGGATACAGAAGAATATTTCACAAATTTTAAGTAACTCTGAAAAGCAGCATGCATTTGGGCAACTTTGGAAAAATAAACTACACTGTTCATGCAAGAGTCTTTCAAAAAATGTTCATTCTTGTGTTGCACAAATGATTTAAGATTGCAGGATTGGTCAAACAATTGCACATCATCTACAATAATACCATTCTCTTTCAAGTACAATATGCTTGTCAACAGGTCATAAAATGTACAGTGTTTGATTTTATTTAAATACATCTAACCAAAGCACTGGAATTCATCAAAGGTTTTAACCACTTTTCTAAGTAACGAATGCATGCTTCAACCAACCTAACGTCTGCCATACAATTATTACACTCGTCTTCTCGATCACTTGCCTGACGTCTTCTTGAAATCTCCCTGACTTTCTGTGAAATAAATGTCTCCTTCAATCTGCCTTTCAAAACAAAAGTTGTAACAATAATACATTAAAAAAATTATAACATAAAATATAAGAAAAGCCGGGCATTTTAAAGGTTTTTATCTTTGCCTGCCGGACGGAGAATATTAGACTAAAAAGGAGGACATGTCCTCTTTTTGCCAAACGTCTAGCAACCCTAGTCTTAGGGTCACAGTTTGACCAGAGGACAATTATGAGTGGTTCGGGTAGAGGACACAATCAGAGAAGTAGGTATAGTTGAAGCTTTGTAAGGGTAGTGGGTCGGAATGCCAGAGAAAATGCGCTGAATAGGAGATGTAACAATTGATTCGCGGAGCGCATGTGGGGATGTTCCCAGTTCTATGATGTCGGGTCTTGAACAACTATGTAATCTACATCAGCACACCTTGTTAGACATACCTTTTAATATCGGCATTGGCGGCGGAAACACACGTACAGTAAACAACTGGAGAGCGTGATTATGGAAGGAAGTCTAGAAATACACAGGAAGTTCCTTTAGTTTGGCGCGGGAAATGACTGTCATACCCCTCCCCGTTTTTAACGTGGGTTTTTTTTTTTAAAGGAGAGCCGTGGCTGAGACTTCCGGTGTCCGCCTCAGGCTCAGAAGATACCGGGTTCAATTCCACCATGGAACCGGGCATGTTCCTAAGAACTATTGATACCTAATGACATCTCTTGGGTAGTGAAATCCGATACCATGCCTTTTCGGATAAGGGCGAACAAAGGAGGTCCGGTGTGCATATTAAAAATCCCACGGTAGTTGGAAATCGCAAAGAGAAATCCACTGCCTTGGCAAAATTGTTAGAAAAGGTAGATGTATATAGATAGGGTCCTTGATCTTAAACGGGGTGTGTCTAGAAGTAAAGTTTACACACATACATGCCAAAGTCGGACATGCTGACGTTTGAGGTGCACAATTGTGTGGCACAGTCCCCTCGAAAGAGGAACGAAGAACGATGTAGTAAGACTCTTCGCTGGCTGTTGAAGTTGGCGACGGAGCGCATATTAGAATGTCCCGAGTACTGTGATTTAGGTTCTTGACCCAACCACGTTGAGAGTGGGGGGGGGGGGCGGGGTTGTTATAGTGTCGTCTTTTACGACTGACCATTTGTTTAGATTATTCCCACCGCCTCCCAGAATGCAGCCGCTCTGAAAGATGGCGCGCAGTCTTAACGCTTTCTGTCCCAGACAGTTATTAGTTAAAAATAGCTATTATTTGTGTCAGAAGACAATCTTCAAATGATCCGTCGAAGATAGAGAGGTAAATAGTATTTAAAATTGATGCAAGGGACAAGAGAAGTTGAAGTAATAATTATCCTGTGATAATTAGGATATAGTAGGCTAATATAACAACTAACTGGATTCATGGGAGTTAAATGCAGCGTTTCTTGGTATATAAATAGTTAATACAGAACACAATTCACCCGGAAACAAATACCCGAAGTCGACGGAAAGGCTCAAACATTCAGCTCTGCTATAAACAGGCACAACGCAGTTTCTTTCAAAACACAAATACTGGACGATCTAAGGCAGTGGTTCTCAACCGGTGGGGAATTTTAGGGTTTCCAGGGGGGAATGAAGATTATTTCAAGATCGCGTTAATACAAGAACCGATTAGTTTATATTGTTTTTCCCTTCATACTTTAGATTTCTGTACTTCTCGCCCGTCTAAAATTCAATTTATAAGGTAAGTAGACCCACAAATCACGTTTTATGTGGATGCCTAGACTTGTTTTAGTATGCGCTATTACATTTAGCTTCCATTATTACGCATACTGTATAGGGGCGGGGTTGGATTTTTAGGTAGGAAATACGAAAGGGTGGAATGACGTTTTGAAAATATGGTGAAAGGGGGGGGGGGGGGGGCACGGGCCAAATTTCTAGGTAGGAAATACGAAAGGGGGGGGGGGAAATGACATTCTGAAAATATTGTGAAGGGGGCACGGGCCAAAAAAGGTTGAGAACCACTGATCTAAGGAGAAAAATGAGAACACAATTCATTGCTGTAAACACACTTCCTCTCCTTCCCACTCTCCTCGTGGCCTGTTCACAGCCGTCTACCGTGCCTAGTGTCCGTGGCTATAGCTGTAGCCAATCAACTGAAGTACTGCTGTTGCTCGAATGAACGCAAGCGTCCATCCCTCCCCCACCGCCGTTGGGGATTGAGTGTATGTAGTCTGTCTTGAATGTTTAGTTCCTTCATATACAATAACTACCTACTTCGCCCCTTTTCCTTATACTTCCCGCTGACTGCCAGGTCGACATATTTCTAGACTTCTCGCCCCGCTGTTTAACTTTTGCTGTAGTAGTAGGTAGGGAGGGATTCCGCGTTTTCAGTTGCTGTACTTGAGGCTTTCAATTTTCCAGAAACGCTTTAAAGACACGGAAGATTTTGGGATTCATCACGATACACGAGAGACTGCTCCCACAGACCGAATTTTATGACGTACATCATTACGCCAGAGTGTAGTCACCTGCCAAGCTAACAGTACTGCAATAGCTGTGGGGGGGGGGGGAGAGAACTAGACAACAACAACAAAAACCCGCAGGCGATCCTCCTCCTGGAGTGTCAGACATTCTTTGCCCACATTGTCTCGAGCCAGAATAGGCCCTGCCAGCCATCTTAGAACTCAGGGCTCAAAACTGTCAAGCCACTGGATGGTCACCATCATACTTGATGGACAAACACCTCTTGCCGCTCCACGTACACTCTAACATATTATCAGGGGCTTAGAGGGAAGATTTCCGCCTCTAACCATCACCAAACCAGCTGTGGATTTCTACTAAATTAGTCCGCACTATTTTACCCAACACCATCTTGATCCTAGGGTAGTGGATCCGACGATTTGCCTGCTCTGATAAATGTGAAAAATTAAGAGGGCTCGCGCGCGCATTAGACAGGTTAAAAATCTCAGCGTTTGGAAATGGAAATGAATGTTGGTGGAATAAGCTGCTATCTAAGCTACATTCTTGTTCTCTTCCAATGCAGCATAGGCCTCAGCCACTTCAGGACTAGTAATACTGCCACTTACAAGGCCAAGGGTTGGCATGAGACTGGCTATCTCATCTCCTAGAAAATGTTAGCTGTATTATGAAATCAATCATGAATAAGTCCACAAAGGGCATGGCTTATGTTATTTGGGAGATTAGATCCACTGGGAGGTGAAAAGTAGAAGGCAACAACAAAGAAGAAGACTATATACTCAATATGCCTCAATGGGTCCTTTTAACGAATCATGATTCCTAAGTGTGCTTTTTATGAAGGCATTAAAACTTTGTAAAATAACTATCATAGTACTTCACAGGTCAAGAGATCTATCTACTTCAAGTATACTATAGATATTTAGTTGTGGGTAAATGTCTTTAATCTCAAAATTTAGCCAACGCAATAACCTATTTGGCCTACATTGTTCAATTTGAAACCGCCAAGGGCTTTGTTTAATTTGCACATTCTATTTTCTTAAACCTTAGAGAGTTGGCTAGATATCCAATCCACAACTGTGAGCTCGGCGGGACGTATACCATTTTCATCTTCCTTATTTTGTAAAAACCCACAGTAAAATCTGTATCTCTAAGCCACTTCACCATTTGACTAAATTAGTTAATTTAAATGTTTCGAAGTGGTCACTGTTCAACAAATTATGTTCATTGGTACAGAATGAGTGATAGCTGTTGAATAAGTAAACCTAAGACAAACTGTTTTAAAACTGAGCATGGACTTTTGAAGCCCTTACACATACATTGGGAGAGAGGGTGTTGATGTCCACAATTTGTATTTTCTGTACAGTCACAATTGACAAAATTGGTGGGAAAAAGCAGGGGAGAGCAAAGGGATAAATACCTGGATGGCTTGGCCATATGACATACTCGCACAGGATCATCAGATCAAAGACTGATGATCGTTGGAGAAGGGGAAAAATGACCACTCACGCTTATCGGCATATGGTGCATGATGATGATGAATTCCGTTTCAAATTCCCCTAAACTTTTCACGCCCACATGGTTCTAGGATCAAGCCAGCCTCATTAGAGTAGTGGAAAATTTACTTGGAGGTAAGGTGGCTGCAAATACTGACCAAATAATGTGTGTCTAAAAAATGTTTTGCGTATCCTTTTACAGGACTTAGCTGTCAACAGCAGCATCTTTCAGCTGTCTGTTGATCTCTTGGCAAGATTACGCTCAGTAGTTTGCCATTGCTTTCTGGGCGGCCGGCTCAGTATCCGCAAGTCACGAGCGGGGGTCGAACCACCTCAGTTCTCGCTCCGCTGCGAGACTCTGCGTGATAAACGGGATTACAGAGAGAAAGTGTTGTAACCCCACAGCCAGAGAGACCGGCAATGTGTGTCTAGTTATGTCAAATACATGGAGTGACATTTGGTGAAGTATGGTTCACGAGTGCATTTGTTCATAGACTCCTGAGGGTCGTCACTGGAGCTACGGAGTTCATGCTTTGTGCGATGCTTTCTGCGATGCGGAAAGAGACTGAGCCATATAGGATAAAAACCCGGTGCAATGAAGTTTACCCTGTTGACTTTTAAGCGACTTTTTTGGTGAAGTAAATATGGGCCAAGTGCCAGATCCCCAATATTCCAAGATAGCGTGAACATGGGGTAATTTTTTTTTAGTGAGAGAGCGAGAGCAGCAATAAATAATGAATACATGACAGAAGAAGTACAAAGTATCTGAATGTAATAAAATAAAGGAACAAAAAAATATGTGGACATGGTTTGGGCACATGTAGAAAAATTGACAGGCAAATCAAGTAGAAGATGTTCTTCTCAAACATCTATCTGTATACTTTTAATGATAATCAGGCATTGTATCATCTGTTGCAGCACTTCAACCATTTCATATCAGGCCAGTCAGAGAAGGGGCTGCTGGGCGAGCTGAAGAAGTTGAATGAATACCTGGAAAGTCAAGAGACAAAGTTCTTGGTGGACAATGTCTTGTCCTTCGCTGATTGTCACCTCCTGCCCCGACTGCAGCACATACGAGTGGCTGGAAAAGTAAGTTGTGTCTGAGTAAATCTCACCCATGAACTCGTAAGGGATGGAGAGGCCAGTGTTTGGGCAGTTATAATTTCACTAACAGAAGGCTAGAATTCATGGTTGTGAGCTTAACCAAAACATTTTATTACTGATATGGTAATATTTGTTACACCCTTGTGTCACGATACTATTCTCCAGGTGGCTGTTGCTCTCTTTAAATTTATTTTTAGAAATGTATTTAGTTTATTGGCATTCTGAAAGAAAAGAACAGTTTGTTTTTTTCCACCACACAAACGAAGCCAATAAAAATCAAACTTGAAGGCAGAGTGCACACATTCCAACTTGACGCTCTATCAAGAAGCAGATCGCAATATGACAAGAAGAAGAAACAAAAGAGAAGGAAGAGAATAAAGACGACAACAACGACCAAGAGTGGACAGTGGCCTTGAGAAGAGACTGCTCTGCAGCAAGATCAAGCTACCAAGCTGTCCACGTCACAAGATACCAAAGGAAACCAAGAAGATATGAAAACAGACCAAAACTAAGACGAGAAAGGGTAGGGTGGAAGGATGACGACAGGGTGAGAACACAATTACACCAGGCCTTACAAGTGTGCGACTGTTTAAACATACAAAATGACACCAAAAGATTAAATGAACACAATCACAGCTAATCAGACAAGGAAGCAAAAATACGCATCTCTATTTACGAAAAAAGAAGTATGAGATACACCATACGGGCCCTAATGGTAACACATCGAGAATTTGACGGTTGAACAGGGCCAAAACATCTTTTATTGGAATTGGACAGGCCGCAAACGCACACCGGGAGAAAAATGTCTGGAGTCATGACTTGGGTGGGGCCTACCCCTAGAGAGAGCTAGAAAGATAAGGGGCCAAAACAGTCAGCAAAAGGGGAACTATGATAATCGGAAACCTCCTGTCATGCTTTTATCACTGGGAAGTTTTTCTGAAGTATATATATATCATTTTTAGTAACAATAGCTTTGACTGGTAAATCAAGACAATGTGTGTCTAGTTATGTCAAATGGTGACCAGTAAATCAAGACAGTGGATGTCTAGTTATGTTAAATTGTTGACCTATAAATCTAGGTACTGTGTGTCTAGTTGTGTCAAATGTTAACCTATAAATTAATGGTGTCTAGTTGTGTCTGATGTCAGACTTATTTTCCTGTACACCCCAGGGTAGAAGAGAAGTGATAAAGTAGGAATGAACAAACGTTATTTTCAAAATGTTGGCCAAGCAGGTGCTTATAAGATCCCATCATTTTTGCCATTTATCTTTTGTACATTATTTCATTATCGCTTCTCATTTACTGCTACTGTGAAGCCGTGAGCATCCAAAGTAAAAGCATTTCAAACCATACATGACAGATTTAGAATGTAAATTCCATCCAACCATCATGTGCCATGCCAATAAGTGTGGGCAGTCACGATTCGCCATTTCACTCGATCACCAGAGTCGTAGATCAGCTCAGTGTTCTTGTGTCGACCATACCACGTGGTGTCGACCATACCACATGGTCAAGCCATCCAGGTATTTACTTCTCGGTCGTCTTCCCCTTGTTCTCTTCCCCTCGTTCTTGCCAGTTGTCACCAAGTTCCCCAATTTATTTCTTCTCATAACATGCCCAAAAAATTTTGACTGTCTACGCCTAATGTCTAATCAGTTTACGATTTTCATTTGTTTCTTGTAGGACTTGGTTATTGGTTTCTCTGTCTGTCCATGGTATTCTTTGCATTTTCCTCAGAAACCACATTTCCACAGCCATCAGATGTTTTCCAGCTTGTTTTCTCATTGTCCGCGCTTTACATTCATACAAAAGCACAGGCTCTATGTAGCCCCTCAACACTCTTTTTCTTGTTGCAGTTGACATCTTTTTATTGGTCAGTATGTTTTTCTTCTTGCAAAAAAAGGCTACCTTCGCCATGGCAATTCTTGTTCTAATCTCTTCAAGCATCTCCCATCAGATGTTATGACTGTTCCAAGATAATTGTAAATTACTAGGTAGTGAAATAATAATAAATAATAATATTAAGATGATGATGGAGATGAGCAGAAATAGAGGCATTAATTCACAGAGAACATTATATGAGTTACTTTATTAGTAGGGTTAATTATTCCCATGATTTTCACAACTTTATTGTCACCACACAGGGGATGTTTAAAAATTGTAACCAGACAAAATGAAACAAAATCGTTAGTAGAAGTTATCCCATCTTGAATGCTTGGAAATATCAACTCCACAAATACTGGTTTCATGATTGTAAAGTGTTACAAGAATCAGTTATTAGGTGATGAAATAATAATAGTGAGATGATGATGGTGATAGTGATGATAAAGAGCAGAAAAACACAAACTGCAGAACATGATGAATGAGTATTTTGTGGAAAGAAATTAAAGGTATTTAGTAACATCTTACTGTTTCTACAGGCATATCGTGACTTTGAGATTCCAAAAGAATTTACTTACGTGTGGAGATACCTGAAGAATGCATATGAACAGGAAGCATTCAAGTCAACCATGCCATCTGACCAAGACATAGTCTTCCACTACGAGAAGAAAGCCAGTGGTCCCCACAAGTTTGGCAGACACACTGTCAAGCCCACATTAGAGAAGTTCACATACACAATGAATGTGCCAGATGATGTCTTAAATGGTCTTGACAATGGAGCTTCTGCACAAAATGAAGAAGTAAGTTGATTTTGCCTGCTTGTCTATCTGGTGTTTTGGTTTGGTTTTCAGGGACCGATTACATTGAGTGCTGATAATTTCAAGTTTCTGACGTCCTTCATTACACAAGGCTTGATTTTCAGGGATCATTTACATTGCACAATGGGGAACAGTGATGACCTTTATGATCCATGTTGAAATAGGTGCATAGCAAACGTTAATCACTGAAGAAGAAGAAGAATTGCACACTGATAAATCTACATACCCTGATGTCCTTCATTACACAGGGCTTGATTTTCTGGGTCCATTTACATGAGGAAGTCAGTCAAGGACCCTCTGACATGCTTTGAGGCACATTGGGCATATGGTGCTAGACCCATATTCTTAAAGACCACATGGCATTCAGTGGCTGATGTGGTCGGTGTCATGCCGGCTGCCTTTACTTCCCAAGACATTTCCTGGTACCCACTTTAAGCTGTGATGACCTGGGAGCTCAGGTCAGTTTAACAAATCTGAATCCACCTCAATGTGGAGCGAAACCATCACCTCCTTTCTGTCTGGCAGCAAGTGTCTAGTTTCTATGCTACCACGCCATCCTCCATTTACATTCCACATTGATATTTACATTCCACATTGATAATTCTAAGTACCCTGATGTCCTTCAGTTATACAAGGCTTGTGAATTGTGGCATTGTAAATCATTAGACCTTAAAAAAAGTGCTATCAGAATTATTTTCAGTAAGTATATAGTTTCCTGTTTTATTTTTGTGCTCGCGCACTTTGAACTCAAGCTTAGTCCATACACACTTCTTCTAGTAATACTGAATTTTGCGCATGGATTAGCTTTCACTGTTAACAGTGTCCCTCGTCATCAGGCGAACCCACTCTGACTTCAGAGGTACTTGTAATTTACGTCCCCATGTCAAGGACGACAGGTCAGCATTTTAGTCCAACTGTCTGGTGTAGGTGTCGAACCCCTTACCCCCGGGAAGGTTAACCCAGTCAACAAATGCCCGCAGAAGTCGGATGTGTCGGCCTAACGGTACAAGAACGCAGCTCTGCTGTAAACAGGCACAACGCAGTCACATCCGGAAAAAAAATCCGGATGAACGCAGAAGAAGAAGAAGAAGAAGAAGAACCCCTTACCTCGGCATCAGCACACCGGATGTTTAAGAACATGAGTTCTTATCCAATCGGCCATGCTGACCTAGTGCATTGTCCTTGCCATGGGATGTGTTGGGTATATGGACAGTATTGTTAGATACCAGTCGGGCACTTAATGCATGATGTAGTCAGAACCATGCCAGCCACCTTTACATCTCAAATATTTCCGGTGACCTATTTAAGGCTTGGTCTACCTGGGAGACCAAGTCAAATTGTTTGTTAAATCCCTTGCCTTGATGGGGATTTTAACACATAACCACAGGGTTGGCTGGCAAGCGTTCCAGCTACTGCACTAGCAGGGGGCTCTCTGTTAATTCCAGTGCTGAGATCAAACCTGTTTGGATTAAAGGTGGACTAACTAGGTTGCCTCAAACCTGTGTTTAGACAGATCATACAGAAGATGTTTAAATGTTAAGAAACAAGCTCAGCCGCCACAGATGAGTTTCTCCTCTGCAAGGATCATGTGTGGCCACTGATCTGAGAATGTGTGTCCCCGGGAAGGTTAACCCGGTCAACAAATGCCCGCAGAAGTCGGATGTGTCGGCCTAATGGCGAAAGAACGCATCTCTGCTGTAAACAGGCACAACGCAATCACATCCAAAAAAAACTCTGGATAAACGCAGAAGAAGAAGAAGAAGAAGGAGAAGAAGAATGTGTGTGAAGAAGATGTGAAAAACATAAATCAATGATCCTAAACAGAATGGCTTGGTATCATCTGGTTAAAAGGTAACGCTTCATTACACCTGGTTAAAATTCATAGATGCTAACATGTAACAGAAGGCCCTGGGTTACCCTGCGTCACTATATGGTGGTTTATGTATTTTTTCTTTGCTGATGTGACATTATAATGCAAATAAACATATATTCTGTGCCTGTATGTTCTTGACATTAACACTGCTCCTAAGATAAGAGCCACACATTCCCTTCTAATTTATCTGAAATAAATGGCGAGTGTAGAATTGCATCTATTTATCAACGCTTTTTTTTTTTTTTTGCAGCTACATTTCATCAAACTGTACATTACTTCTATGTGCTGTCTTTTGTAGAATTTTTTCTTGCTTTCAATTGGCAGAACGTTCCATATTTAAGCTGTTCTGTTTCTTGTTTCTGTAGTTGCTAAAGTATATTAATGAATGGTGTACAGTCCAGTGTAGCAGTACATATGTATGGTAGCTGGAACACTTGATTATTTATATATAACCTTGTTGAGCAAATGGAAGACTTGAAACTAATTATCCTGTGTGTAAGACATATGCTTAATTCCTATTGCACACACAAAGTCAGGTTTGACCCACTATGACTGAGCTACTGTATGACAGTAGACAGTGCTACTTGCTTTCTGTTAGGGCCTAATGTTTGGTGAAGCAATGCTCACCAAACCCAACACCCTACATTGTCTCCATAATTCAGCCCAGGCTTTGTGCTATGGAGAGGTATAATGCTTTTTTGGAAGCACAGTGTAACAATCGTCTATCAAGACTGCAAGGTGCCAGCCATTGCACACAGTGAAATTCTGGTCTTTCTGTAAATTTGTTATACTGAAACATTTTAGGCTGTGATTTATGAAAAAGATCTGGAGGATTATGAAGAGGAGAGGACAAAAGATAAAGAGAAGGAATATAAAAAGATAACTACTGCCAACATTATCTTTCATGTAGATTTATATTCGATTGTTCAGTTGTGTTTGGTGTTTGTAATGTTTGTGCTTTGTTTTGATACTCTAGTTTTATATGGATATTCTGCCTAGTTTTATGTGGATATTCTGTCTAGTTTTATGTGGATATTTTGTCCTCTTTTTCAGAGTTAGTCCCATAAAAGGTAACTGTAATCATCATTGTACGTATTATGACAGCAAGCCTTTAGTGTTGATGTAGACAGTTGATGTAAACAATCTTCACATATTGTGTATTATATTTATTATGTTACTTGCATATTCAAAAATCTAATGTCATCTTATTTATGGTGTCCATTTAAATATTTGATATATTTCAATTTGTTGTGGATAATCCACTTCAGCAAATGTTTATTCTGTGACATGATAAAAAATGGGAGTAGTGTAATTATGGTGAAAGCAATTTATAAAAAAAAATATATATTTTTTAAAAAAAAAAGCACACACACAGACACACACAATACGATTGAAAAATGTAATTATATTCACATAAGTTTGTAAAGATAAGAGCTATATTATTGGTTGGCATTTATTTTTATGAAACCAGGTTTAGTTTTCTTTCAATTAGGAATTTCATCATCTTTTTGTGCCCATTTTTTCTTCTGGCTGCTCTGCACTTTGAAAAAAGAAGTTTTTTTCTCCTTTGCATGAAGGTTGAAGAAGAGTCGTTTCATCTCAATGTCTTTCAATATGTAAGATGGACAGCAATTAAAACTTCTAGTTTTCCACTGCTCCGCCATGCCTGGATTAGCACATTTTACTGTATTACTTTTAGTTGCATGTCCTTTACAGGACGTCGCAATCAACCACAGAATTTTTTTAGCTGTTTGTGATTTACTAGGCAAGTTTATGTTCAGTAGTTTGCCTTTGCTTTCTAAATAACCGATGCTCTTACCATTGTTAAAAATCAACACAAGATGGCCTACTTCTGCAGCTGATTTTGAATGCATTATGCAAGATTGGGAATCATATTCGCTATCACTTTGCCACAGCCGCCGGCACTGCATCATGTATTGTTTTAAAAAAACTTAACTGTTTTAAACAACTTCTTATCATTATGCGTTAGTACATCCTTTCTTCCCCGTACAATTTTCAGTGGTGAATCGATTAGCAGTTAGTCAGATAACTCCACTTATTGCAGTGTTCAGTGTGTCTATCATTTATAATAGGGTGAATATATTTAACACAGCTGCTACCAGTTTGTCAGATACAGGCATTTCAATTGATCATAAATATTTAGAACACATGTTTATTCATTAGTATGAACATGTGATTTGTCCTGATGTTTTAAACATATGTATGTATGTATGGTAAACATCTAACACAGTGATGTATGATATGGGTTATATAGAATATTTTTCTGATAAATATTGCAAGGTAAAATACTCATAATTCCCGTCATTTATTGAAAAGCTGTAAATATACTGACAGGAGTGAAGGTGGATAGCACAACATGAATATCACAACTGTCAACAAGACATGATTATATAATCTACACAATATGAAATAGCAAAAGTGGAAGTTAGAAAAACATAAACCTCCATTATACAAAATATCAATAGACACTATATATCTCAATTATAACCGAGAACAGTTGAACAAGATATTGTTGGTTATTAGTATTAGCTTCACAACATTCACATATACAATACAATATAATCATGGCAGAATATTGAACTTTCTATATGTAAAGGTCTCTTCAATTGTGGCTAAAGTAACTGAAAGAAATGAGGACACTTCAGTAGAAGATTCACTTGCTTTGAATGACATAAGAAATGAGTTGCTGAAGTGTGGTTATCTCCAGCTTACTACATGTTGTAAACCCTACTAACTATTGTAGCCTATCCCATTATGCTTTTAATAGATGTTCTAGTTGTTGAAATTGAGATTGCAGAGTTGTGGCTTGTTCATTTAACCAGAGAATTCAACTGCATGCAAGCAGCATTTCAGGAACATTCCTGGTCCCATATGGAAACATTGCTAACATTTAGTTTTTAACATAGATGTTGCATGTCCTTGTTAGGACGTTGCAATCAAGTCCCAGTTCATTTTCGTGGTAAATTTACATTCAGTAGTTTGCCATTGCATTCTGAATGAGACAACATGTACGTCCAACTGAATGGTGTTGTGAATTACCTCACTACCCTGCCATCGGGGCTGTGGAAGTTAAAGTAAGAGTACGTTAAACACCTCGACCATACTGATCCTAACATTTAGTTTACTGTATGGCAGTTAGGGAACTGTGTTAGTGTAGTGGCATGACTGCTGGCCCAGGGGTTATAAGTATGAATTGGCATTGGTGGCAGATTTTTAAACAGTTGACCAGGACTCTCCAGGTGGACCCGGTGTAAATATATACAATTAAATTATTTTAGCCCGGGAAGGTTAACCCGGTCAACAAATGCCCGCAGAAGTCGGATGTGTCGGCCTAACGGCGCAAGAGCGCAGCTCTGCTGTAAACAGGCACAACGCAATCACGTCCGGAAAAAAAAACTCCGGATGAACGCAGAAGAAGAAGAAGAAAAAGAAATTATTTTAGAAGTTATGATGGCAGGAATGGTATTGACATCACCTCTGGAGTTCTGACTGGTCTATAGAAATATGGGTCTTACACATATCTCAATACACCATAAGGTGTGATAAAAGATTGTTTATAACTATATTGTGATTTAATAGACCAGAATGTTTCTACACATTAATGGAATGTTCACTGAACTTCATAACACAGTTCTGTTTTAGATTTGTTTTGTTTCGCCTTGTAAATTTACTTAGTTGGGAAGTTTTGTTACCTTATATTTTATATCAGTAGGCAGTTTTATCACATTGTTATATTATTAATTTATGTATATATGCATGTCTTTTCTTCTTTCGTTTAATCTTGAGTTGTGATTATGTGGTTTATGTTGTTTTCTATGTACACCCTACTCTTTTCTTTTTACTTTGGTGCTTTTTCATTGTATTTTTAAGGTTTATGGGAGTTGATATTTAAATCAGACTTGTTCACAAACTGGTTTCTTTGCCTGCACTGATTTGTATCTGTGTCTAGAAAATTCCATTTAACTATGATTGAATAAATCAGCATCAAGCAACAATGAATTAACTGCTGCATATATAGTTGTTGTTGTTGTTGTTATTAGACATTTGTTAGATGAGGTCATTGATGCAAATCTGCATTCAGTATTTATGTCAAATTGTAGTTGAATTAACACATTTCATTGGATTTATATAGACTATATATCTTAGTCTAGTCATTGTAGTTTATCTTCATCTGCTGACATTTATTCCTACTCATACCAAGCTCTTCTATCTGTTGCCATCTCCTGCAACTCCCTTCATGTCCTCCTCACATTCATCTCTGGCATTTTCTGCTCCATGTGTTTTAGGTCTCCATTTCATTCGCCCTGTGAATTCCAAAGAACAAGCTGTCTAGTTATACTGTTAATTAACAGATGTTCTCAGTGTGTGTCCTATCCTGCACCAGCAATCTTCTTCTCCTCACCTCTTGATTAATGATTTGCTGAAATCTGTTTACTTCTCTCCATAAGCTCAGTATTAGTAATTCTGTCATATCAGCTTAGTCCTATTCAATGCTTACACAATTTAGTTAATCCTACCCCGTTGCAGAAATGTTTAGTTTGTGCTAACATTTAATTTACTGTCAATTTTAAAGTTCGTACAAAACAGCAAACAGAAAAGAATATGATGGCCTTGCATTTTCATAATATTAAAGAAGTCCTGGTTTTTAAATTGTTTACATTAAGAGCTTGTGAAAAATAAATTAACTGGTGTTTACATTTCTAGAGAACATTAGCTGTCAGTCTCTGTTTGCATAGTTATTTGATGCACTCTGCTGTGGCAGTGCAGAAATGACAAGCAAATAGCAGCACCCATCATTGTTGCTTTGTGCTTGTATGATTCCCTCTGTGCTTGTATGATTTCCTGGCCTTAATCCCTCCTTAACATAACCATTCTTTCAGACAATAGACATTCTTGGTGGCATGGGTTCTCATTAATTGTACTAGACCTGTCATTTGAAATGACAAGATTACAAATAAATTATGTTATTTATTTCAAAGTACATTTTCAGATCTGTTTTATTATCCTTCCTGCGTATTTATTACTGATTAAAAACAAAGAACGTTGATTGACTTTGAATAATTTATTTTACTGTTGAATAGATATAACTTCTAAACCTTAACATCTTTATGGTGAAACTAATCCAACAGCAGATATTGAGATTTACTATTGCAGTTTATTTCACTTCTAGTTAACATAAATGTACCTGCATGCATCAGTTGTGTCTTCTTCAACCTTTGATCCCTCATTGGATAAATTGTGTGATATTGTTTTAAAACTTAAGCTACACACATACGATTAAATTACAGAATGTGTGTGTAGTTACAATAGCAGGGTGTATGCGGATCTCAGTTGTAATAATGTTGTTTTATTTGACAAACTTTGTTTTTATGGTTGAGTAAGTTAAATAATACCTTTAAAACATTTACAACTTAACTGTAATTTTATTTCGTAAGTTAAATAATAACTTAGAAATTTGTATGACTTAGGCAAGGTCATAAAGACAACAGTATGTATGTAATATATCTCTGTAAGTGTGTAGTATATCTGTCACCTCCTGTATTGAGTGGCGCATACACACAGATATGGTTGCAACTTTGAGAGCTGAATCACTGAAGGGAATGCACTTTTGCGTTACAATCAGATAGCACAATTTGTTTTATAAAATGGTAATGGTTCCCTTAGCAGACATTGCCATTGGGGTTTGTGGTGTTAAGTCTTCTTATATTCTAAGCTAATATTGGTTGGAGTGGCCAATTTTCTTTCCCTTCACCTTTCCTTTCCATACAATTCCCAGAGATTATCATCTGCTTTTCCACTTTCAACGTCACATTAGGCGGAGCATTCTGTGACGTCAAGGCTCTGTGTAAAGTGGTGTTTGATCCCTCGTGATCATGCCACAGCAACTTCCCATAACATAATGTTTGGTATGAGGAGATCAGCTTGGCTGAATGGATAAGAGCACCCATTCTTAAACATCTGGTGTGCTGACCTGAGGTAGGGGGTTCCACATATTGATTGTCAATTAGTGTTTAAAAACATGGTGCTGGCACCAAATGTTCAATACACCTCAAGGTGTGTAAAAGTCTTTTATTTTTTATTCTTCTTCTTTTTATATTGTCAAATATCTGCCTATGCTTTCCATTCCAGTATTAACCCTAACCTCATTGCGACTTGTATGCTTACGCTTGTCCTTTTACAAGCCAAATAACATTATCACACTCCTTGCTTACACATTTCTTTTTATGATATTCACTGAAACCATTGTGACATATATGCTAACACATTTCATGTTTTACAGTATGAACAACTGAAGCCGTAGTTCTTGTGATTTTAGTAGTCTGTCAGTTAAATGCCATAACTGCTGACAGAAATCATGGGGACGGAACAACATAAGATTTACCAACTGTAATAGCCTTATCCCTTACTGTTTCAGACTTTTTAAATGTTGTATGTCCTTTGTGGGGTGTTGTGGTCAATCACAGGTGGATTTACTACGCACTTTTACATTATATAGTTTGCCATTGCTTCAGACAGTTGTCTTAAATAATTAAGCTTTTGGTCAGAAGTTAAAAGTAATAACTGCCTTGTAATTAAAGAGTTAACAATAAGGACAGAGCAGATACAAGTATCGCATATTTGAATTTGAAGACATAAAAGAAATTTATGGGCTTTGGTACTTGAAGGAGTAAAAAATAGTTAGTTGCATATCCTTTACGGGACATTGCAGTCAACCCCCAGCATTTTTTGGCTGTTCGTGATTTCAAAAAAAAAAAAAAAACTTGTCAAATTTACGTTCAGTAGTTTGCCATTACTTTCTGAATGCCCGGCACTCATACCTTTGTTTGAGGAAACTAATGCAAGGCAGCTGCATTTCGAATGCAGGATTACAAATTGCTCCCGTAACCCCTTCGCTACAGAGCCTGCTTGAAGGGAATAAGGAGTAATGAATCAATATATGGTGTGTTGTCTGGTACATAGTATAGTTACTGATGTAGGTGTGCGTAAGTGTAGGGCTGCCACCTCTCTAACCCAGAAAATGGGTGGGAAAATGATAATTTTTGAGGACACCTTTCTCTTTGCATTATCTTAGTCTTTTAGAAATTATCTTCTCTTTTGGTAACAGTTTATCATGATTATTATGATATTATGGTAATAACACAGTCACTGACAAACTAAACATCTGTTACATATTTTAGTTGAATATTTCAGATTTCTTAATTTAACATAATTCATTCTTATTCTTAATTGGTTTGCTTAACATTTTAATATTTCTCAGAGTACTTTGTTTACATTTATCTGCATTCTTTATTTTTTCCACTTATGCAGTTTGTCTCAGTAATTCTGGATTCTTTAATAAATATGAATGGAAATCTTCACAAAACATGCCCCTGCTGCTTCTTCTTCTTTCGTTCACTTGAAATTTGTCTGTATCAGCAATGTTGTCTCTTATATAAACTTCAATATCTTTTTTTATTTCACTCAGCGGTCTACAGAGTCTATCCTCCACTGCTGTTTCTCTAGGTCAAAAGGTGTGCCTAGATATGTTGTATTTTGAGCAGTCTTGGAATCAGTGATCTGCTGTCTGCTTATTTGCCAGTCTTGAATTGTGTTTTACATGTTCTGTAATTGAAAGAATGCCGCTTAATTAAATCAATAGCTAGAGAATTTTTATCCTTAATTGCAACCCCATCATTGAGAAAAGTCTTAACATCTGTATTATGTTGTGATATGGAAAGAAAAATGTATCAATTACTAAGAGCTCTGAGAACAACTGTTTATTTTTACACTGGTTAAAATAATTAGCCCATGTTACATAACATCAGTATCATTCATTTCAAATTTTAAGAGCCAAGCTACTGAACATTTACACAATATTGTAAATCCCTCCCAGTCATTCCATGATATGTAAAAAACATGACATTTCTGGGAAAATGAGGAAGGTTGGCAGCCCTACATTTGTGCTGATAAATTTCTTAAATACAATAGAAGCTGATACTTTTTATGATGCATTTTTTCCAGCTGCACGAGGAAGAGCCAGCACCAAAATCTTACCAAGACTTAGAACCGACGCCGGAGCCACACGTGGGGACAGACCATTCACATGAGGAAGAAGCAGAAGCACTAAGTGAGGGCATAGACGAGCATGAGGATAGGGAAGAACCATAAGTTGCCTCGGAGTAAAGCTGATTGATTTTGATATCTGACGCTGTTTCTTTCTGTGTATAGCACAATTTTGAATAGATAAGTAAAATATCGGGATGTGTGAGAGAACAGTATTTACCAACTATTGTTTAATGCTTTCAGATGTAAAAAAGAGCCAAAATTTTGAAATACTGAGTGGTGTCGATAAGGGCAATTCAAAACCTTAAAATTGAAATTGCTACAAATGTTCATGTTAAAATTTGTTGCCTGTATTTATTGTTCCTGAAGCCATATCTTTGCGTCGATAAGATCTTTGGGACGTGCCCTTCAATTTTCTAATCATAATTTAATTAAATGAATCATTATATACCAGGTGAATTTCTGTAACTGCATATACATTTAATACTTGTGCTACGTATGCATCTGTATTTATAAATAATTAAAAATCATATACCAGTTGTTGATGCATTTCATAAGTTTTTACCGCTGTTGCAATAAATAACATATTTGTGTTTTTTTTAAAGTAAATTTCTTGCCGCAGATCATTGTAAAGCTAATAAATACTCCAAGACATGAATCCCTAACCTTGCCCTGTAAGTTCTACTGGTAGCAATAAACTTCAGCATCAAAGTAATCTATTGTCATATAAGCATCAACAGTAAATGTAGCATTTATGAGTTACTAGCATTTATGAAGCACATTCTGTTAATCTTTTAATATTGTTTCACATTGAAGAAGTGTGGTGTGTATAATTTAACCGTACAAAAATTATTTGTCCTGGAAAGTAAAATGATGCACAAACCATTGACTGCCAGAGTAACTAACAATCATTGCCTGGAAAGGGCTAATGAAAGTAGAACATTATGTACAACTGAGAAGGAGACAAACGGCATTCTTTGGCCATGGAATGAGAATGAAGATATTGGAAAATATCATGATGACTTGTAAGATGAGTTAGAGAAGAAGAAGAAGAGGCAGACAAGAGAAATGATGCTGGATGGACTGAGAATATCATCAGTAGAGTTGGTCCTGAATACCAAGGACTGAGATCTGTGGAGAGACATGAATGTCTATACCAGTTGGCAGGGCACTTTATGTTTTGCAGTTGTTGCAACTTTGATGCTGAAGTTTAGCAATTCTTCATGCATACTTTTTTCAGTTTCATGTTTACCTGTCTTCAGTTAGGCGATTTGGTTAATCAAAATTCCTAGTCATAAAGGTTTATAAATGTTGCTTTTAAGAACTTAAATTGAATCTTTTTATTTCTGCAGAGCTTACAGTGCTTTGTTTTTGAGTTAAATTGTTTGTGATGATTTATTGACTGGCGTGTTCTACAACTTTAACAGTGAAATTGTTTGAATGCACGCACAAAACAGTAAAATGACACTTATTTACCAGGCATAGATATTCTTATTTTCTTTATACTATTTAATACACTCATTGACTTGTTCTTTCTTTCATTATGGGGGACCAGCACATTTTTGTTTCTTGGCAGTTGGAATCTGTCTTTCAAGAAATTGGACAATGTTAAGTTATGAATGTTTCAAATTACAATCTGTACATACAGTTTTTGTTTCTTGTTGCTGTTGTTGTTAGTGTTGAATCCTTTTGACCCGAAGAACTGGAGGATGGTGATAATTTGGTTTCCATCTCAGTAGGCTACACTAATTCCAAGCATGCTTATGAGCACTCCGGGTGATGTGTGCAAGGCTTGGGTGCTGATTACCTACCAACATTGTGGGGAATTGTTGTGACTGGCTTGGTCTCAGAGCATGCATAGTTTGAGTCATGAGCAGGCATCATCACATTTGAGACAGTGGTCAATTCTGCCCCACGTGGAGGTGAAGAGAGGTTTTGGTCAGTTTAAATCCTGACTCTAGCATATTAGCACATCTGTATGTCAAAGTCTTGTGTGAAAATCCTCTTTCAGTTCTCTATCTGCCCTCCCTTTTAGAAGCTGCTGGAATCTGTCAGAATATCTACATAAATATATTTTCATTTCTCCATCTTTTTCTGCTTTTTATAAAGTCATAGATCCTCCACCAGCTCATGCCACGCCCTTTGTAGACTTTCATGACTGGTTGTATTTTGCAGCTAAAGTTGTCTGTGGGTTGAGGTAGCTAGTCTCATGCTGATACTCCTTATTGGCCTCTTATGGCATGCTTGGTAGTTTACAGTGTAACTGTTCTTTGCTTTCCTTACAGGCCCCTGTTGCACATGGGTGAGGTATATATCTAGCCTCCCTTTTGGGGGCAGCTGTAACCTGTGTCAGAATATGTACTTAAATATGTCTGTTTTCATATCAATCACATATATTGTGTTGATGACTGTTTTGTTATCTTTGTGATATCTTCAGATGTACGTATCAACATGTTGTTTTCTCATGAACAGAACAAAACTTGCACCATTTATATCATGTTTAGTGAATGTTATTTATGCTTAGGTTTTCTGCAAAACACTGACTTCATATAACTGTAACTTGCAAGTGTTGGTAAATTTTACCTTTCTTGAAATTCAAGCTGGAGCAAAAGAGAAAATGCCATTGCCAGTATCTGTGTATAGTTGTTTATTTTGATGTGAATTGTTTTCTTCTTTGTCAAGTTTACATCTTGCATTTTTTTTATAATGGGTGCTTCTTCTCTGAGGAACAGCAAAGCTGTTGAAATTATTATCTATATTAATACACTCATTAATATCAATGTTAATACACTCATTAATATCAATGTTAATACACTCATTAATATCGTTGGAATGCCAGTTGTTGTCTAGTTACCTTTGTTCAGAAGGAAATAACAAAGTGATAGATACAACAGTTGTAGAAAGTGAAAAAGATGGTCCTCAGCTTGAATATTAGGAAGGTCAGAAGTAATGGTAATATTAAATATAATTGTACAATTAAAGGCAATGGGGTTAATTTTGGGCATGTACAGAAATTCAACCAGTCTCCGTAGCGAAGGGGTTACGAACGCAACTCGTAATTCCGTATGCCCAAGTTCGAAACACAGCAGTGCTGGTTTTTTCGAAAAAGGTATAGGTGCCGGTCATTCAGAAAGTAATGGCAAACTACTGAACATTAAACTTGCCCAGGAATCACGAACAGCCAAAATGCTGAGGTTGACTGCTACGTCCTGTGAAGGACTTGCAACAAAATTATTTTTTACAGAAAATCAGCGAGTAACAGTACATGTGCCTGTTAGTCTGGTGGCCTAAATCTGTCATTTACTGCCAGTGTAATACCTTGTGGGGGGGGGGGGGTGTCCTTCAGCCTGAGGAATTAAGGCCGCCTGGCTAGTGCAGTCGCCGCGAACTGTACAGATTAGGGTTTTCTTTTTGCCCCCAACAGAAAAAACTCCACACCTTACCAAGGATTCAAACCCGGGTCTCCCGAGGAAATTCCATTATTCTAGCCAGTCCTGTGGCCATTTGTTCGAATCCCCCATTGGGCTGGGATCTTTTTAAAATGGATCTGGGCTCCATGGTTCACCCTGCCTAAATGACCAGGAAATGTTATCAGAATGAAAGGTTGTTTTTGACCATATCATCCATCGAGTGCTGATAATTTTTTTTCACTCGCTCGCTTTGAACTTGAGCGTAGTCCACACTATTTATAGTAGTGATGGACTGAATTTTTGTGGGTTAGCTTTCCCTATTAACAGTGTCCCTTGCCATCAGACGAACCCACTCCGACTTCAGAGGTACTTGTAATTAACGTCCCCAAGTCAAGGATGGTGAGTGCTTATTTGTCTAGAATATAAAGGGTTAGCAATGTATATCTAATAAGTGTGAAAGCGTGGAAAAAAGAGTCCTTTGTGCTTACTATACATACACAGCTGAAATTTGATGTGAACAGAGGCAAGATAAAGTATAATGATGTCAGAAAGTGAAGTGGATAAGTGTGAAAGTGTGGAAAAAAGAGTCCTTTGTGCTTACTGTACATACACAGCTGAAACTTGATGTGAACAGAGGCAAGATAAAGTATATTGATGTCAGAAAGTGAAGTGGACAAGACAGCAACGAATGTCATAGAAAGACACTGATGGTTCAATCATGTAATATGACTACTTGCAAATAGCATTGAGGAGATACACAGACACAAAAGCAGTACCTAGGCACATGATCAGTTAGTAGGAGCAACTATAACCAGCTTGTCCTGTCTGCGGGACACAGAATTTGCCCAGAAAGCTCTTCCTAACCTGACGCTGACAGGCAAAACTGGAAGCAAATACAGTACGTCTGTTATAACAGGGAACAGGATGTGGTTGACTTGGCAAATAAAAAGAACGTGTAAATCTAGGCCAGAAGTGATGTTTACTGACAAGTAAATTTCAGAAATGCATTGAAGAGTTCAGAATGATAGAAGGTTGAACTGTTTAGTTCTTCTATATTAACTTTTTTTTTTTCATAAGAAGGCCAGAAGAAACAAACACCCAAATATTTAGTATCCCTTGCTTATATCTTGATATAACTGGAAGTATTTGAAACAGTTATTGGGGGGAAGGGGGATTCACTTTATTTTTTATTATAACTTTTCCCAAGTGTATCAACTAAAACAACTTTTTCTCAGAATGCACAATCATGACCTATTGAATTGAATTAACTGTCCGTTCTGTGTAATCCCACTTATGTACATTTAACTTGTGATGAGATGCATTGGTAAAGGGAGATACTCTGAGTCCTTGGGGCAACCTGGCAGTAATAGAGATTATTATTATTATTATCATCATTATTTACTTATAACCACGAAGCTTCATCATTAAAATCCATACAACTGATGTGATGTGTTTTTTTTTTTTAAGTTCATGTTTTGTTGTGCAAATATTTGAGCTTCTGCTGAAGTGAACAGATATACCAGGTGTAAAGTCTCACTACACTTTCTTTGTAGAATAAATTTGACAAATGCAGTAATTACTTCATCAAAAATGTGCTCCACAGTCTATCGTGAAGCAATAGGCAGAGAATGGCTGTCGTCTGCTGGAGTAATTCTTTGCACTCCAAACAGAAACGGAAGAAATATTTTTTTTGTTTGAATAAGCTTTTTGAAATTGCGAACGATCCATTCAAAGATTTATGGCAAGATTTCCTGATAAACAACCTCCTCGTTGCATTACGGTTAGAAGTTTGTTGAATAAATTTCTTGATGCAGGGAATGTGGAAGATGCTCCGCAATTTGGTAGGCCTGCTGTGTCTGAAGAAATAGGTCAAGATATCCAAGACAGAATCCTGAAAAGTCCAAGCAAGTCCTTAAGGAAAATGTCACAAGTGAATCTATCAGTGAGCACAGTGCACACAATTCTTAAACAACGATTAAATTTTCGTCCATACAGGATTTCTGTTGTGTCTGGACTAAAAGAGTGATAGTTGATCCAGAGTCAACTACTATACATGGTGTCAAGCATTGTTAGCTAAGAAGAGTCAATTCTCGATGTTACATTCTTCTCTAACGAGGCATGGTTTCATCTATGTGAATATGCTAATAGCCAAAATAATCGTATATAGAGCACTTTTAATCCCAGTGCATTTTATGAAGCGCCTCTACACGATGAGAAAATTGGGGTATGGTGTGCCGTCAGTAGGAAACGTTTTATGGGACCAATTTTCTTCAACAACATGCTATAAGTGCTGATCGGTACCATACTGAAATTATGGAAATTTTTGTTTACAACAGCTGAATGAACGTGAAATTGAAGAAGTATGGCTCCAGCAAGATGGTGCAACTGCACATACAGTTAGAGCATCACTGCGTTTTTTTTTTGGAAGCAATTTCCGCAAATGGCATAATATCACATGGAATTTAGCCTGCTAGTTCTCCAGATCTAACTCCGTTATATTATTTCTTTCCCCCCCCCCCCCCCCCCCCCGTTTCTTAACAGGAAATGTTTACAAAAATAATGTACAAACGACTGAGGACCTGAAAGAAGCAATCAGAATTACCATTCAAGAAATAACAACAGACACGTTACAGAAGATATTTGTGGACATTTCCAACACCTGTTATAATGAATACTTCATTGGTACTTTCCAGCTACCCCAGATTAGCGTTACACCATAGCAGTGACTATTGTAACTAATTTAATGAAATTATAGCATATTTTTAATGACGTCATGTGCTTCATTTTTCAAATTTGTTCTACATACAAAGTGTAGTCAGATTTACAAACACCCGGTATAACTGCCTTCACAAGAATGGCTAACTGTGTAAACTTGCCAACTACCCTATTATTATTATTATTATTATTATTATTATTATTCTGTCAAATTCATACTTGTTTTTATTGTTGTTTTGCTATTAACCTCATAGTTTATGTTGGCTAGTAGGCGTTATTTTAATGTGAACCTGTTGATTTTAACTCTTTTGGAAGCTCCTCTCTCTCTCTCTCTCTCTCTCTCTCTCTCTCTCTCTCTCTCTCTCTCTCTCTCTCTCTCTGCCTCCACCCCCTCCCTCTCTGTTGCAACAACTACTTGACCAGCTTCAACCTATGCCATGTTGTCTAGTTTTCAGCTACCTCAACTATAATCACAACAATGACAGCGTCTAACTGTCTAGATGACAGTATAAACAAAGTACAGGACCCCTTTTTTTTTACACGCCTAAAGATTCATTGGGTATATTTCCAATTTTCAAAACAAAAATTCTAAATTCGGTCTCGTCTAACCCGCTTCCTCAGCGGTGGTTATTGTTGAGAGCCGTGGTTGTGTGGATTGTTAGTCCTAATTCTTACTGGTTTTATTGGTTCCGCTCCGTTCGTCGGATACGGTTATTTGTTCTATGCATTGGGTATATGGTCGTAGATCCATATTTATAATATATAGAACGTAGGGCACTACAGGGCTGATAATGTCAATATCACACTGGTTATCTTCACTTTCCAAGACATTTTGTTGCACCCATTTAAAGCTGTGTCGACCCTGCGAACCCAGGTACATTTTAAAAATGTGCATTGATGCAAAATGGAACCCACGACCACCAAACCCAGCAGGCAGGCCACTACCGAGGCTACCTGATGACAGTATTAATAACAATGTTATAATTGACATCTACCGCCTATAGTGCCTTACGGTAGGGGAGAATGGGGTCTTGAGCCTGAGGAATTAAGGCCGCCTGGTTAGTGCAATCGCCGCGAACTGTGCAGGTTAGGGCGGCGCCCCCCCCCCCCCCCCCGCGACTAAAAAAAAAAATCTGCACTTTACCGATTATTCAAACCCGATTCTCCCGAAGGAGAACTCGGGGCATTCTAGCCACTCGGCCAACTGCTTCTCCATTATCATGACAGAGAAGCAGGTCCGAATGGATAAGAACGCGTGTTCTTTAACATCTGGTGTGCTGATGCCGAGGTAAGCGGTTCATCCCCTACACCGGACAGCTGGACTAAAATGTCGACCTGTCGTCTGTGACTTGGGGACATAAATTACAAGTACCTCTGAAGTCGGAGTGGGTTCGCCTGATAGCAAGGGACAGTGTTAATAGGGAAACCTAATCCATACGCAAAATTCAGTCCATCACTGTTACAAATAGTATGTATGGACTACGCTTGAGTTCAAAGCGAGCGAGTGCACACACAAAAATGACAGAGATAAATAACTGGTTCTAATACTGAACCCAAAGAGGTGGACTTTACAGCATGAAGAAGAGAAGCCACTATTCATGCAGATCTCTAAAGATATATAATAAATACATGTCAGCTGTATTTAATTCAGCTAGAACATCGATGAAACTAGAACATTAAATTCAGCAATAAGAGCGAGAGAAGCAGCTCTCTTTGGTCATGTGATGAGAAGAGAGGTATTGGAAAACATCATGACAACGGGAAAGATCAGGAGGAGGTGAGACCTCTCGGGCCTGATATGATTGTACGGCGGGCCGGATGTAGCCCGCGGGCCTTGAGTTTGACACATGTGACCTGGAGTGTTCCTTTAATAGAGGATACCTCCTATCCCGCCACCCCAGATAATTGATACATTTGCATTTAAAACAACTTTGTTTTGTAAATATCCTACATGATAATCAATTAAGTTTACATAAAGATTACTACCCTGACTTCAAGTTTCTTCTTCTGCTGCGTTCATCCGGAGTTTTTTGGTTTTTTTCCGGGCGTGATTGCGTTGTGCCTGTTTACAGCACAGCTGCGTTCTTGCGCCGTTAGGCCGACACATCCGACTTCTGCGGGCATTTGTTGACCGGGTTAACCTTCCCGGGAAGTTTCATTTGATCTTCGCGTTATCATCATCAAGTGACCTGCCAGCTGACGTAGGCGTTCATGTCTCTCCACAGATCTCGGTCTTTCGTGGTCTGCATGAACTCTGCTAATGATATTCTTCCATACCGCCGTCTCAGTCCTCCAGCATCATTTCTCTTGGTCTGCCCTTTCCTCTTGATCTTTCCAGTTGTCACGATGTTCTTTAATGCCTCTTTTCTCATCACGTGACTAGAGAAAGCTGTTTATTTATTTCTTATAGTTGTATATAATGCTCTAGTTTCATTAGCGTCTTGCAGACAATTATTAGTTAAATATTGAGCACAACCCACTACTGGCAACGCCGATCGCATTCTGGTATGAATCTAAGGCCTATCCACGTCAATATGGAAGCACTATACTCGAGTTTCGCCCTCGTTTGAGCTCGTCAGTAGTGCATATCCCTGACCGGATCCGGAAACAGTCCCGGATCACGCGTGTGAAGCGGGTGTGTAACCACGCGGCACACACTGGACACACCAAATTATCACAACAGAACATCACAACGCACTTTCATACCAGAATGCGATCGGCGTTGCCAGTAGTGGGTTGTGCTCAATATTTAAATTTCAAATCCCGAAACAACCACATAATCAAATTATTAGTTACTCTCGCAGTCCAAGGAATTCGATCTTCGCATGCAGGAGCATATTTGGTAATATAGTTTTCCTGTAATTTGTCTGTTTTCTCCTCACTCCCCTTCAATACTTTCATCACACACGGAGGCACGGATCCGCCATTGCAGTTAATTATCTAGTTAAGGCGCCAGTGCTACAACTCCGAGGTGTGTGTTTATTAAATAGTTACCGCTACATTTAGGACGCAAAGATAGTATTGTGTCAGAGATAGGAACCAAACTATGAACTCCCATCGCATTGTCTGCAAGGCATCAAGAAAACCGACACTCATCTGGCTAATGGAGGGAGGTTGTTGTCTCTGGTTATGGTATAATTTTCACGATGGTAGGCAGAGGGTCTCTTTATAGCGACAGTAGTTACAGTCATCGATCAGTATGGTCACTGCCAAGAAAGAAAACAATGGTTCGTCATTTCACATAATTTTACTACAAAGTGCTCTCTCTCTCTCTCTCTCTCTCTCTCTCTCTCTCTCTCTCTCTCTCTCTCTCTCTCTCTCTCTCTCTCTCTCTGTGAGTGTGTGGTTTTTTTTTTTTTTTTTGCTAAATGCACTGAATAAATGACATGGATGTGTGTGTGAACTGTGTGTCGCTAAATGCACTGAATCAATGATACGCACGTGTGTGTGTGTGTGTGTCGCTAAGTGCACTGAATCAATTACACGGATGAGTTTCGAAACACCTGCTGTAGCTCTTGCGGGTTAAACTACTAAGATTTAAATAAGAAATAATAGTACATTTTGTACACTAAATTCTTGAAATTCAACATTTTAGAACTGTGCAAATCTGCGGACTGGCCTCTTTTTAAACCCGTGTCTTAAACTGGAAAATATTGCACAAGCGCTTACCTGTTTTATAAACTGAGCACATTAAAAAAGAATCGATAACATGAATCAATAGTTTCTGCAAATTAACCGTGCAATGTTTATTCCTTGCTCTTAAACAAATGATGTTTACACATAGTCAGCGAAACATGGAAACGCTGAGTCCTAGATTTATAATTAATATTACACAAACATTAAATCATTGTACAGCTGAGAGTGAATGGGCGTTGCACAATCATGTTATTATGTAATTTTCGACAGGAAAGTAAACATAACATAAATTGCATGTATCGCAAAAACAGAGGACTTCTAATGTTTTCAACTTCAAGCCACTAATAAGTCAGTGAACTGGGCGGTCGATGGGCAACCTAATAAATGAATCAAGCGGGTCTGTGTCTATAGTGTTTTTTTTGTTGTTGTTTTTTTGCCTCAATATAAAATTCAATATCTCAGTAACCAACTGAAGGAAAATGATGAGATTTAGTATATAACCTTATCATTATGTCCACCCAACAAAAAAAATTGTGTTCTGGAGATTGTACAGCAGATTTCAAAGTTTGATTATATGGGGTATATAAATTACGAATTAGAGATTACGTCCATCATTTTAACAGTATTACAGCTTCACCAAGACACGTTCCCACATTTTTTTAAATTTTCACGTGATTTCCGTTTTGAAACAAACAGCGCGAAGATTCAGAGGTGTCTCCAAATGGGGGTTCTTTCATGAAACGTGATTATATAAATAAACTAGCTTACAAGGCCCGGCTTCTGGCTGGGATCTATCTATCTATCTATCTATCTATCTATCTATCTATCTATCTATCTATCTATCTATCTATCTATCTAATCTATCTGCCTGCCGGCCGACCCACCCACCGACCGACCGACCGGCCCACCGACCGACCCACCCAGTCAGCCAGCCATCCACCCACCCACCTACCTTTCTGCCTACCTACCTACCTACCTTTCTGTCTGTCTGTCTGTCCGCGCTATTAAATATTGATAAAAGTTACTGGAAAAAACGTCAGGACCATGTGTTGAAAGAGGAAGTGGACTATTGGAGAAAGGATGGATTGAATTTTATGCAACCGAGAGCAATTATCAACCTACTGGAATCGTCCGACACAGATTAAGGTCTGAGCAGATCGCAGACCTTAATCTACGTACACACTTACTGGGATATTTTGCTCCAACTATTCAGACGAATTGCAGGCCCTAAACATTACAGCATCAGCATCAGCTGAAGAAACAAGAAGGAAATGAAAAATAAGGTAAGAAATATATTCCTTCTACTTTCCTGTTAATTTACAAATTATTTACCCTGTGCCTCTGTAAATTCTCTGTCTTTCTAATATTACACATTGCACCCCTCTCGGGATTCTCCGTGGTGAAGTGGTCAAGCCGTCTGACTCGGGCTCCGAAGGTTGTATGTTCGATTCCGGGCCGCGTCCTTCATTTCACGAGTGCATTTTTTCGGAGACTCCCGAGGGCCGTCGCTGGAGCTACGGAGTTCGTGCTTTGTGCGACGCTTTCCGCGCTGCGGAAAGAAACTGAGCCATGTGGGATAAAAACCCGGTGCAATGCAGCCGACCCTGTCGATTTTAAGCTACTTCTTTCATTGCACCCACTCCCATATGAATCCGGATACGCCTTTGTGTGTCATCAGAATTTGCAGGTCTCCCATTACCGTAAAAATAACTTTGTTAGCAAGAAATCACTAGTTGTTCAGCAAAACATCAAAGGAATGTTGCCGCTTTCAATGATTTAAGTTGTTTTTGGACCTATCAAAGACATATCCCTTGGGTGGGGGTAAATATAAGACGGCTGGAAAAATTTCATAACATTCATGCAACAGACAGTTTTCAAAATAATTGATCGTGAATGAAGGCAAACAAATGTGGACGTACTATAGTCCGTGATGTTGGCAGTTTATGGAATATATATACAATTGCTTAATTCATGGAACTGGCATGTATAATTGCTTAATTCATTTAATGGCATATATAATTGCATAACTCTTAGAATCGGCATATATAATTGTCTAATTCATGGAATTGACATATATAAAGAGTGTTGAAGTGCTATATAGAGCCTATACTTGTGGATGGATGTGAAACGTGGACAATGAGCAGACAAATTGAAAAACATCTGATAGCAGTGGACATGTGGTTTCTGAGGAAAATGCAAAGAATACCATGAACAGACAGAAAAACCAATGAGCAAGTCCTATAAGAAAAAAAAAAATGAAAACCTTAAACTGATTAGGGAAATTAGACTTAGACAGTCAAAACCTTCTGGGCACGTTATGAGAAGAAATAAACTAGATAACTTTGTGACAACTGGTAAGATTGATGGGGAAAGCTTCAGATTAATAATCATGTGATCAAATGGATCAAATTTAAAAAAAAAAAAATAAAGGATAGTTTTTTAGTTAGTTAGTCTAGGTTCCAACTTCACGGCAACGGGTCGTCCCAATTATGCTCCATTCCCGTGCCAGCGAATATAACACAAAATGCTCCCCATTGTCCAATGTGAAAAGTAGAATTGACAAGGGTCTCGGCAATCCAACAAGCCCGCACATGTGCACTGTGCATAATGCCGTCGTCAGAATGACAACACAAAATTCATTTCATTGGCCCGGGTTTTCTCACATGGCTCGGTCTCTTACCGCAGGGCGACCCACCGAAAGTGTCGCACAAAGCACGAACTTCGCAGTTTCAGCGCCGACTCCCAGGAGGATAAAGGATAGCGGTTTCCCAGGGGTCTGAACCACTCCATGAGGTTCCACGTCCCTGAGTGTCATTCGGATGACCGCCTCTGTTGGGTGCGGAGGGGGAGGGGGTGTTTAAGATAAAGGCTGTTGGATAGGATATTTGTGCAGAGGGTATTATCGGATCATAGTCAACAGTTTCATGTGAAGAAATATGTGCTGTGGGTCTGGACTTGGAATATGCTTATAACAGGGGCTCTTTGAACTTTTTGGTTCTTCGACTTATGGAATTCCAATTATGTCCCTTATTCTTCGGATATCCAATTATGTCCCTTATTCTTCGTATATCCAATTATGTCCCTTTCTCATTGACTAAATTATTATTTTTTTCTCTTTTTTTCAAAGCAGCGGTGTGCATAATTGTAATATCTGGATGTCCGAGCCAACGACAGTAAGTCCTGGCCACCCGCCCGTCTCCAGTGCTGCTCAACGTGTACACGATATGTAATCCATGAACAGAGAGACGGTAGGCCCAATGACATTCTGGTATACCGCCAGGGAACCATCCGGGAACTGATTGCAATAAAGCTACAGAATAAGAAGCTAGAAGACGGCATTGGCCACTGGTGTGGTGAATCAATGCGCTGATCAATCCGACGAAATGTAACTTTGACATGGTTCTCTCTGAACAACCACATCGTTCAAACATGAACACTGCCTGTCAGTTTATTTGGGGTTTCGGAATATAGATCATACACACCTAGGAGGTTTTTTTTTTTTTTTTACAGGGGCACGCGTTTATCTAGAAAAAAAAAAACGAAAAAAAAAAAAAAAAAAAAACCTCAGAGGTTCTTGTGAATCATCATTTTTTTCAGAACAATGATCTCACTATAATACACTACCTGTGAAGTCGGAGTGGGTTCGCCTGATGGCGAGGGACACTGGTATTGGGGATAACTAATCCACACGCAAAAATCAGTCCAGTGCACTAGAAGTATGTGTATGGACTACGCTTGAGTTCAAAGCGAGCGAACGCAACAACAACAACAACAACAACAACAACAACAACTAGAATACACATGAACAATTATTCAAGCGATGCCAGTTCTTCCGGCTCATCAATTGTGACGTGTTAAAGGTTTCTTGAACTTTCTAGTCCACCGTTTGTCTGAACACCAGTCGTGGCTGATTTTTTTTTTCAATTGCCTGGGCTTTTAGCAGTGGCGTCACTGGGGTTGGTGTCACCCAGTGCGGTAAACTCTTGGTGTCACCCCTCTAGACTTTCACCATGGTCTTCTTCCGAGTGTTCCTGTACCATATATAATCGCATATAGTAATGTTTGTAAAATAAGTCAAAAAGTTAATAAGGACATAAGAAAGAAAACAAATTGAATAATATAACTTCAATACTTCAGGTAAAACATAAATAAAGAACTTCGACAAACTCGGACAAAGTTAAATTTGTGTTATTTTGCTATGTCTGCTTTGTCAAATTTGCAATTTTTTTATTTTGGTGTCACCCCTTGATGGTGTCACCCGGTGCGGCCCGCACCCCCCCCCCCCCTAGTGACGCCCCTGGCTTTTAGGCCAACTCAGTGCAATATGGGTACAAAATGTCAAAGTTTAATCGCATAACTGTTTGAACGAAAACAGTTTTGGCCACAAAGTGATCAAGTGACAAAACATGGCGACTTCCTGTAAACAAAATGATTATAAAATATATATGTTTGCCGGTATCAGGAACTCCAGAACCAGGCAGCGGATAGTCAAGGCTAACACCCAGGATGTTTCAGTTGGCACTAGGCTTCTTTATCTTTGAAGTAGTCGGCTGAAAAGGAAATAACACTAGTCAGGTGTCGCTGGTACTGGTATGTTTATGCATGTGTGAACATGAGAATATGCGCGCATGCATTCGTTATACTTGTCTCTGAAGTTCATGCGCGAAGGAGGTCCCATTTGCATGCTAATTATTCCTTGGCTGCTGGGAATCCTAAACAGCAGGCGTTAATGTCTTTCGGACCCTTGGCCAAAATCAACACTTGTAGGAATAGGTTCCGTTTGTACGTTTCGTAGTTTGGAAATTTCGTTTTTATTCGCTCGTTTTAAACTCTAACGTAGTTTATGCACGTGCAACTACTTCTAGTGCACTGGACTGATTTTTGCTTGTAGTTTAACTTTCCCTTTTACCGGTGTCCCTCGCTTTACTTGGAGACGTAAATTACAAGTACTTCAGAAATCGAAGTGGGCTCGCCTGATTGCGAGGGACATTGGTAATATGGAAAATTAATCCACACACAAAAAGCAGTCCCGTGCTGTAGAAATAGTAGCACATCTATGGACTACGTTAGAGTTCAAAGCGATCGAACGCAAAAAAGGCTGTTGGTATTATCTACCATCTTATATATTGCCTTCTATTTGCTCGCTTCTCTTCAATTGTTCCATTTCCAGTTTTTGAAAACACACACACCCACCCACACACACACACACACACACACACACACACACACACACACACACACACGGGCGTAGGAATGCATGCAGTGGCGTTCAGAGGTTCTTAGATACCCGGGGCCAACCCCTTGATTGGATGCCCCTAAATTGTTCTTTCCCTAATGCATTCCTCCTCACCTCCCACTGCACTGTGCTGCCCCCTCTCCCTAAATGGATGCCCCCCTCCCGGCTGGATGCCCGGGATCGTCGAACCCCCCTTTGCACGCACCAACGCAAACATATACACATCACACATGCTCGACCTCACTCATTCTTCTTTTCCGCCACTGGTTATAATTAAGATCTCAATGTTGCGTGTTTTGAATATATTGTTTAGTTTCCTTCAGTCGCTCTATTTCCCCTATTGTCGATAAACTATGTAGAAGTTTATACAACAGTGAATGCATAGTGAGAGCAACTGGAGGAACTAGAACCCTCCACCATAAGATCTGGAGTACGACAAGGCTGTGTTCTGTCCCATCTCTTGTTCATAACATATATAGACAACATATGTAAAGAAACCAGCCAAGCAGAGACAGCAAGAATACCGCATGACGAGAACACAGAAGAAGAACCATCTGCAAATCTAACCATTAGAGAACTCCTGTTTGCGGACGACCAAGCACTAATAGCAAAATCAGAAGATGAATTACAAGACCGCATGAATAGTCTAAACGAAATGTGTAGGGAACATAGCATGAAAATTAGCACAAGCAAAACAGAGGTAATGACTATAACTAAAGAAGAACAAACAACAACAATTCACCTAAACGAACATCCCTTGAAACAAGTAAAGAGTTTCAAGTACCTAGGAAGTATAATATCATCAAATGGCAGATCAGAAGACGAGATCGAAAATAGGTGCAATAAGGCAAATCAACTCATTGGACAAATGGCACCAGTACTAAAGAACAAACACGTATCAATAACTACTAAGAAAGCACTTTACAACACAATCCTCCTACCAACTCTTTGCTACCAATGCCAAACCTGGACAATGACAGAAAAAGAGAAAAGAAAAATCACAACAACAGAAATGAGATTCCTGAGAAGAATACTCAACGTATCAAAAAAAAGATAAGGTCAGAAATGAAGAAATCAGGACTAAAGTTGGGGTAAAAGCAGCACTAGATTTTATTAGAAAGCAGCAAGTCAAATGGTTTGGCCATGCAAGTAGGTTACCAGTCAACAGCATACCACAACAAGCAATGATGTACAGACCAGATGGAAATATAGGAGGAAGAGGCTAACCACGTAAACGTTGGACGGAGGGAATAGCAAAGTCCATGGGAATATCGATATATGAAGCCCATAACCGGGCACTCTCACGAAGTTTATACTTCACCTCGACACCGCAAGGTACAAGAGGAACATGATGAGATGAGATGAGATGAGTCGATAAACTGCCTTTACCATTAGCTGGGGCTTTTCCCGAAGATAAATGTAGGTTTTTACTTGCTGATTTCCGAACCGTTCCCTTTCCTTCTGGCCATCCAGTGTTGTTGACATATCTTGGGGGTCCTTTCCGATGTTAATGTCAGAGATCTAGTGGAAAGTGCAGCAAGCCAAAGAAAGAACCCACAACCGGAGCTGCTTATTCAGCGGAGACTGAGCAGTACAGAGGGTCTGGTCGACACTCAAATGTAGAAGGAAATCCAGGCTGATGTTCAGTCAACTGTCGTATCGAAGTGGAAACTTCATCGGCTATTAAAGAAGCAATGCTGTTGATTCTTGGTGGTAGAAATTGTTAAAAATATTCCAGAGCTTGATTCGTACTCAGTGTTTTCAAGAAATGAGGATCGGCCCTTTTTACATTTTAAAAAAAAATATATTGTCAGAAGTGGGATTTGAACCCACGCCCACAAGAGTGGACTGCGACCTGAACGCAGCGCCTTAGACGATGTAATATCAAGAAGGGCATTGAAACACATTGCCACTGAGCGGACAGGCAAGCGTGTTAGTTATTATTTAAAAAAAAACAACTCCCATAACAACTTTCCGGAACAGCTCTCGATCACAAGCAAGATGCCCCGCGTCCGATACACCCATCTGAAGACCATCCGTCACATCCTGCACCCATCTTCTCTTTGGCCTTCCTCTTCCTCTCTTCCCAGGCATATTTATTATACCCCTCCATTATTGTTCTCTCCAAATTTTCGTGACGTTTCAAGTGACCAAAATATTTCAATTTTCTGTGTTTTATCGTCTTTATTAGCTAACCTTCTTCAATATTCAGCTCTTGAAGTATGGTTGCATTTGTTCTTTTCTTTACCCAAGAAATTCTTAGAACTCGTCTATAACATTTATATTCAAAGGCAGTTATGCGCTGTTCAGCTTGGTTAGTAAGTGACTAGTAGGCTACTTTGATTCGATGTCGTGATCGGGCATTCGAGGCCGAGATCACGTGACCCGGCGGCCGCGTTGCTGGCTTCCGAAAATTGACCCAATTCCTAATGTATCCATGCTTTCTAGTTTCAAGCACATGTGCTCTAAAAGCTTTTCATTAATAACTATCATTGCTGTGTATTTTCAAGTATTGAGGTAAGTTCACCATGTACAGAATATTGCTTAAGCCTTTTATTGATTAATATTAGTAATAATTGAATTCTCCATCCATTTTTATATCGCTGTGTACAATTTTAGTACTTGAAATGGTCGGTTTTTATTAAAATTAGCTGTTTGAAGTGAATCACTTCACTCGGTCTCGAGTGGAAAAATCGGCAGCCATCATGCCTTATTATTTGCCTTATATATAATACAGATGGGACTTGTCATTGTTTAAACCAGTTTTTTATTTAACAGTTCGTTGCTAAAGCCACCTTGTGGTTAATATTAATAATAATTTAATTCTCCATCCATTTCTATATCTCTTGTGTAAAATAGATTATAAATAACCTGATTAATTAATAAATATGACCCTATTAAAATCCCCCCCCCCCTCCTTTTAGTACTTTTACTACTTTACTTTTTAAAATTTAACTTTATATATAATTATTAGTTTATTTCTCGTTCTCTCCATCCCCCCTCTCTCTCTCTCTCTCCTCTCTCTCTACCTCTCTTCCCCCCCCCCTCTCTTTCTCTCTCCCTCCCTCATAAGTAAGTACTAGTGTAACCTACAACTTCATGCCACTTTTCACTTTACTTTTATAGTAACAGTCAGTAATGTAATTAATTAAGTACACTTTTTTTTTTTGCCATCAGTTCATTATGGAGAAGAAAACTGCAAGTGACTTGAGACTGCTTCTGTCAAGCTTTGAGCCTGAGTATCCAGTTATTAAGAAGGGCTACATAGCTCGGCTGATTGTGAATGAGAAACTGCCTGTTTCTGAGATTGTCAGGAAAATCAAGGACATTGTTCAGGCAGCAGAACCAGACCGGCAAATACATGAAGAAGGTCTAAATACTAACATTTATACGTTTAAAAAAATTGTTACAAAAAAAATTAATTACACTCAACGATGGACAGACATTTTGAGTTTAAACCAGCAGACATTTAACATACCATTTAAAAGTCAAACAGTTGCATGCACACCAGTGCCCATTCAAGAGAACACTCGTGAAATACCAACGGCTACGGCTACAGACTTAACCCCAGACGCTACTAATGAAATATTGTCTGGTCCAATGCTTTCGGACCCACCATCACCCAGGAGACTGAGAAGGGACTGTAACAACTGTGTAGCAAAGCAGCGGACATGTATGAATATGCTGAAGGAGAACAAACGTTTGCGCCTGGAGTTGAAAGAACAAAAGATGCGCCATAGACAGGAAAGGAGGATGTTTTCACTGAAAACGCTGAATGAAAAAATAAGGAGAAAAACACAATCAGCCAATCTGTGGAGAGCCAAGTGTACAGTGTTGAAGAATCAACTCGAGGACACGCAGAAACAAAAGGAAATGCTTCAAAAGTCAGTGAAAACATTCACGACAACAGAGGAACATCTTAAATCATATGTGGAGGAAAACAAGACATTGAGAGAGACCATTGACATGTATAAACAGAAGCTTAAGAAATCTGAGAAAGAAAAAGACTAAGTGACCAGGTCTCACAGGCGTATGTTGCAATGGGAAAGATGCATGCTCGTAAAAATCTAATTTTTGTAGTTCTGTCTGTTACACTCCATAATTTATTAGTTACTGCTGTATGCAAATTGATTCATTATCGGTGAGTAAGGGGAGGGGGGGGGGGGTGTCTGAGAACCGACTGAATATGATCAACAACATATGTCAACGAAAAGACACGATGTCTCTTGCAATTACCGTGGTTGTATTGAAACATGTGGTGATGTGTTGTGTGTCTTGTTGAAAGGATTCTCATTGTGCTACAACTACTACTACTACTTTACTTCATTATATCGTTATAATAGTTATATGAATATATTATATGATTATATGTTGAACAATTTTCTATAGCATGCACCTTACGAGATACAATTAACTATGTCAGACAATATATTGTTTGTGTTTTCATTATTCAAATTCACGACGGGGACATTTTATTATGACTTTAATTGTCAGTGTGTTTGCAAGTCCCCGACAGTAAGGAGAGTTTCTGACATACCTAACTTCTCCACCGCCTCCACGCAGACACTGGGGAACATGTTCTCTTTGTATGTCGCAAAAATGAGCACAGTCGCTGTCTTGGCCAGAACGAGGCCGCTCTTGTCCTGTAATGATATTTATTATCATTAATACCTGAATATATACAATAATAAATGTGTCCCGCGGTGGGTCTGTGATATGATAGGGTCATGACATTTCGTAGGCCTTAATCTTAACTAGGCGTTCCTTGCCCACATTGTCAAAGAACATTTCGTGCCAAAATAGGAATTATCAGTCATCTTAGAACCCACGGCTCCATACTTTCAACCCAACTGGATGAAATGAATGGTCATCATCATTCTTGATGGATAAACAATAACAACAACAACGACAACAACAACATCAGCAACAACAACTAGCCATTACCCTCTGTGGACAGCAATCTTCAAATTAATATCCTGTGTGGGTGAAACTGTGATCACAATATTACTAATCTGAGCCAGGGATGTACCCTAACATAATTTCTCTTTGCGGTTGAACGGGGCAGGGGTAATGGTATAATCCAAATTAATGTAGGCCTGCGTGCATGAAGGAATAGGCAGCAGTTTTTACCCTCACTTTGCAAGACGTCGAGCCCCCGTCCGATAGTATGTGACATTATCAAATACAGAACAGGATTAACGACATCTTCATAATGTAGCATAAACTTTGCAGAACGTCGCCCTCATCACAGCCAGAAGATTCTCTATGTCTCACGCATGTTCATGCCCCAGGTGTCTTCAATATCATGCGTCCAACTTCGTAGTGGTCGATCCCTGCCTTTTCTTTCAGGAAACACGACTCTCATCGCTGTTCTTCCCACACCAGTGTGATGTTCTTCCCACACCAGTGTGATGTTCTTCCCACACCAGTGTGATGTTCTTCTCACACCAGTGTGATGTTAAATATTGCTAAAGTATTCCAGCTCCCCAGACACGATGTTACTACTGACTCAGTTTTCTTCGATGTCCAGAACCTTCAGAATGTCATCGACTTTCCCCATCATGGTCCATGGTACTCCGAGAACTTTTATGACACATTCAATTTCAAAAGCCCCGATATTTTCTTCCTTAGTAATTGCGGCACTCACCAAACCCGACACCCCACATTGTACTAACGGCCTCGGGCTGAGGAGAGCAATTGGGAGGCTACAAGCTTTATTCTAGTGCTATTAAATGCAACCTAAAGACTAAATGTCATGGTAGTGCAAACCATGCCCTAAGCATTGCTTTGCTGATCCGACAGCTTCTGCATCTTGTCTTGTTCCAGATGTATTGGTGTTACCTTTCCTCTGGAGTAAACTAGGCAGGCCGAGAGAGGGATCATCCTGCATATGCAACACATGGTCTCAACAATTCAGCCCAGGCTTTGTGCTACCAAGAGGTTATTATCCCTTTTAGTTTTAAAGCACAATGTAACAAACTATCGTCTGTCAAGACAGCAAGGTGCCAGTACAGTAGTTTCGAAATGGTCCATAACTTTTATCTGTATATTGCCACGGGACCATTAATGCTTGTTCTCACAATTATTAATTTAACTTGTTCCCTGGTGCTATGCACAGGCAGGCAATACTGTTTAAGCTCTACGTGACTATGGCCGGTCTGTGTCTGACATCTGTTGACTAGTCATCATTGTTGTTGATTGTGTAGCTTAAATACTCAAAGTTAGGAACATTTTATGTGATATTCACTGGCACTGGAATGGAGCATAACTGTGACGACCCTTTGCTATGATGTTGGAACCGCGACTAACGACTAAATACTCAAAGTGTATGATATACATATGTTGATGTTAACTGGGGGGGGGGGGGGGGGTGATGAGGAAGGGAAGAAGAAGAAGAATAACAACAACAACAACAACACCAACAACAACAGTTATAACAAGCGAGCAAAGAGTCTGCATAACAAGTTCGTTATTAAACAAACAAACAAATAAACAAAAAACGTGGTTCTAAATCACAGGTTGTCAAACCGTTCCTAGCTAATGCCTTTGGGGAATGGGAGGGAGGTGGGGGGGGGGGGGACGCACACCGCTCAGTCTGAAAGCCATTGACTGAAAGAGTCCCACTGGTAGTAAAATCCATTGCCAACTGAGAATATACAGATTATTCCCTTCTTCCTTTGCCCTAGATCCCCATTGGGTCAAAGACCTTCTGCTAACTCGCGCCAAGCCGTCCTATACAGTGGTACCTCGGGCTACGAACGCTCCAGGTCACGAACAATTCGGGTTACGAACAACAACTTCGAAAATGTTTTGTCTCGGGTAACGAACAATGCCTCGGGTTACGAACAACGGAGCGAGCGAGAGAGAGAGAGAGAGAGAGAGAGAGAGAGAGAGAGAGAGAGAGAGAGAGAGAGAGAGAGAGAGCGAGAGATGCAAGGTTTAACGTTGGAGACAAACGATCGCGTACAGTATAAACGAAGGCCACGCAGTACTAACATCGCTTAACGCTAGCCTAGTCGCCTAGCTTTGCATGCGTGAGCAGCCTCGCTTTCATTGGCCTTACTACACAACAGTAAAAGATGTCTTAGCAGGGGCATTGTGTTCAGTTTATCTCTTTCATTATGTTCCTTGTTAACCCCATCAATTATGAATTCGAAGAACGGTAGTGGTGCTGCTAGGAAGCAGAAACGTATAACAGTGGACGTAAAGAAAGAAATAATTATGAAACATGAAAATGGCGTTCGTGTGTGTGACATAACTAATGAGTACAGCATGGCAAAATCAACTATCTCCACCATCATAAAGAACAAAGAGTTAATCAAATCAGTCGATGTGGCTAAAGGCGTAACTAAGCTGCAGAAGGAAAGTTGAAAATCTTCTGTTGATCTGGATCAATAAAAAGCAACTTGCAGGAGACAGTGTTAGTGAAGCAATAATATGTGAAAAGGCGAAGCTGTTGCACAGTGATTTATTGTCAAAATTGCTTGGTACAAGTCCTGAGGGTGACAATTGTAAAGCCAGCAGAGGCTGGTTTGAAAAGTTTTTAAAAACTTTTTAAAAAAGAAGTGGCATTCATAGTGTAATTAGGCACGGAAAGGCTGCAAGTTCTAACAAGAAAGAAGCAGAAACGTTCAAGGTGGAATTTCTTAAGATCGTCAACGAGGAAGACTATGTACCATAACAAGTCTTTAATTGCGATGAAACGGGCCTCTTCTGGAAGAAAATGCCAAAAAGGACCTTTATCACCCAGGAGGAGAAAGTACTGCCGGGGCACAAACCAATGAATAAGAGGCTAACTCTGCTGTTCTGTGCCAATGTAGTGGATGAGATTGTGTCCTTGGGCAAAAATATGGGCCTGGAAGTCGATGGCAACGACTTGGAAGAGCTGATTGAGGACCACAGTGGAGAGCTCAGTACAGATCAGCTTGTGGATCTTCAGAATGAACTGCTAAAGACATTAAAGGAGGAGCAGTCGCCCGATGATGAGGAGCCAGTGACCGCTTCAACTGCCAGGATTAAAGAAATTTGCAGCAGGAGGGCAGACGCCGAAGATTCCATTGTGAACCATCATCCAACCAAACTTGTTGCTAACAGGGCAGTAAACCTGATGAATGATTACGTGATGGCCCACTTCAGAAAGATTCTCCAGCAAAGGAAGCGACAAATTTCCCTTGATAGTTTCTTGGTGCAGAAAGATTTCCAGTCGGCTGCCAAGAAACAGCGACAAGAAACTCCTGAAACTAATGATTCAGAAGAAAGTGACACATTTTCCATGATTGTTTTCTTGGTAAGAAAGATAGACTAAATCTTTTTTTGTTTATTTTACATTTAATTTATTTGGTTGTTTTCTTTCTCTTTATTTAATACTTGGTGAAGTACATGTATTCTTTGCGTTTTGTCAGGTAAACGACCGGATGTTAATAAAAAAAAGAACGATTCTTTCATCTTGAAAAGGATTGTCTCTATTTCACTGATTTCAATGTTTCGGGTACAAACGTTTCGGGTTACGAATCGAGTTCTGGAACGAATTACATTCGTAACCAGAGGTACCACTGTATTTTAGTTTTAAATCTTCTGGCGCTGTATCTGTGTTCTCTCCATATTATCATCTCCGTTTATAATGATTTTCTTTGCGTGTTTTTAAATAAACCACTAGTTCGTTAGCCCTGTGGGTTTCAGACAAGGAAGTGTCTAGTTATACATCTCTGGAGTCACTAGAATGTATTTAATTCTTTTCATGAGCTCCACATTGGCGATTCTGTCATACCGTTTTAGCTCCACTAATCCACACAGGCAACAGTTAATGAAAGTTTGTAGAATGTTTGTAGCTTGTTTTGACTTTCTCCATGTTTCTGACCCATATAGTAGTACTGGTTTATCACTGGAGTTAAATATTCTAAGTTTGAAGCCGCATTTAATTTCTTTTGGCTTTCCCAAATGTTAACACAGAAGCCACAAACAATAAGCTGCACAAATTATTGCCTAGCATATTTCGCCGCATTTCGTCAAGTGTGTACTGCAGAGCGATGTATCATGTACAGTGAATAGATTAATCATACACTGGTCGATATACATAACACACATTGTCACGGATATGATTTGAATGTTTTTACACACACACGCACGCACTCACACACACACGCACGCACACACACACACACTATAACACTTGTACACATGACGTGATGACACGTACGCATTTGAAGTGATGGCACATTAAATATTGGAAACGCTAACACTTACACATTTGGCATAGACAGAATTAGCATCTGCACGTACACACTTGTAGTTCTTGTCATCGTAGTAAATGCCTTCTTCTCTCGTCTGACGTGGATTTCTGAAGGCATCCAAGAACACCTTCACCTGATCAGGATACACCTGAGTAGAATTATAAGCTGTTTAATTATATTCATTATGTCACCTGAAATGTTATATCATCATCATCATCATCATCATCATCATTATTATCATATCATCATCCAGTGCCTTACCGGCTGGCGTGGACGATCATACCTCTCCACAAATTACGATCTCCGAGGTCATGGATCAATTCGTGTGTTGATTCCCTTCCGTGCCATGACATAAGACTGTCAAGAATCTTTTCCCGCTGTCTTCCCCTATCTCTCTTCCTGTAAACCTTTTCGATTGTCACAACATATTCCAGTTCTTGTCTTCTCATAATGTGGCAAAAAATTATGACTGTCTCTTTCTGATGTTTGTGATAAGTTGTCTTTGCGACTCTGCTTCCCTTAAAATGTCCTGATTGCTTATTTTGATTGTCCAATTAATTTTCAGCATTCCTCTATAAAACCACATCACCAAGGCCTCTAGGGATTTTTTCACTTGTTTACTAATTGTCCAGGATTCGCCGCCGACTGGTTCTATGTAACATGTAAGAACTCTTTTTCTAACTTTCAAGGACGAGGACTTATTGGACACAATGTTCTTCATTTAATAGAATGCAGTTTTTGCTTGTCCTATTTTTTTTTTATCTCTGTGATGCATAATCCATCTGATGTTATCCATGTGCCTAAATATCTGAATGTCTGCACTTGCCCCAAAATCCTTTGTTTAGAGGCATGATTGTGCTGGGAAAATACAGCGGTGATGTCCTCTTGCCTTCCGCCGGTTTGTGTATGGTTGACTTCACTTGCCTTTGTCTAAACGAGCAGTTAATCATTTCTGTCATTGAGTATGGTTTGGGGCTGCTGACAGTATCAAAGAGCCAGCGTGAAAGGTGGGAGAGCATCCAGAATGCCGCCATGCGGTTAATCCTGGGGTGCACAAAGGACAACACCAATTATATGCATGAGGTATATCCTGGCGATACCAACAATGACGGATAGTCATAGGGTCCTTCAGGCCAAATGGTACCTGAGAGTTACTGCAGATAGGGATCACCCGCTGCATGCAGCCATTGATATGATCAAGGGTCATAGACTAAGACGAGGCAGGTTCTGGACGGCACAGGCAGAACTTTCTAAACGTTAGGTGTGTGATCTAGAGACCATCAATCGTGGAAGAGAGTGGGTTGAAGTTCCGGAAGACATGACGGACTGGCACAATATAATAATAACACTGAGTTGTGAGTGCAGAGAATGGGCAGCGGGCCGCACTGAGTTTGAAGTGCAACAGCTGATCCAGAGTAACACACATCAAGGTGACATAGTCATTCTACACCGATGGGTCAGTGGTGAGCAACAGACGTAATGGCTGGGGCTTTATTGCAAAGGCTAAAGGACGAGTCTTGAAAAAGGAGAGTCTGGCATATGAGACTACGACCTCCAGTATGAGAATCGAGGTGGAGGCAGTAACAGCGGCATTCCGTTGGCTAGAGGAGACTACTGCAACACACGTTGTATTCATTACGGATTCAAACGTATGCTTAGTAAGGTAGAGAAAGGAATGTTTCGTGTGGAATGGCTCTTGTCGCTTCAGAGATCACAGATTATGAGAATTGTATGGATATTTTGCCCTGGCCATACAGGGGTGCGGGGGAATGAATAGGCTGATAGGCTAGCAGGGAATGGACCTCTTGGTGGTAGATTGCCTATGGACAAGGGGGAGGTGGTCGTGCGCTTGTGGGACCAGGTGGAGAAGGCGGCGGAACAGATTGAGAACCCATATGTGGAAAGAATGAGATTGCGGGGGATCGGCAGGGGTTCTAGAAGAATCTCAAAACTGAGAGGGAAGACCAGGAGAACTTTTAATCAGATAGCGGTGGGAACGATTAGTAGTGTGACTCTTCGCTGGCTGTTGAACGAGGGGACAGAGCACGTATGGGAATGTCCTGAGTGCAGTGATGTCGGTTCTTAACTGAACTCAACTCTGTTTAAACGACAGACCCTGCAAGGCAACAAGGAAGAGAGGTTATATATGGCGCCTGTAACCCGCCGGTGGCCACGTCACAGCGTTTTGAGATATTTATAAAGATTTGTGCCCCGCCCCACCAACTAACTCGCCTCCTCTCAGTGACCACCGCCTGTGGTGGTCCACGGCTGCTTATTCAACATGTTCACATCTAACCTCTTGACCAAATATCTAGAGGCAGCTCCATCATCTGCCACCCGGTGGACGCGCCTAGTAATAGGACAGGCTCCTACCCCAGGTTTGTTACGTAGTCCAATATACTGTACCTAGTTTGTTGCATAGTCCAATTCACTCTACCTAGTTTGTTACACAGTCCAATGAGTGAGTGCGTGGCGAGACACTGTGAGCTGTGAGTTTCGTGTGAAATGCTTTTGAATCTGCCCGAGGTTTTTTGGAACGTGACTGCATGTTCGGAGCGATGGCTGCTGACTATGTCCCAGAGTTGACCGGTTTTTGCCTTATGCAGAAATGCGTGGCTGCTGGGCTTCTGGTTGACTGCCACTGCCATCGACGATGAACTGTATTTTCGTGGACTGTGTGGGTGAACATCTAGGAAACATCCAGATGGGAAAATGACTGCCGATTCCATCATAGATAAACTGGTTGTTTCGTGGGGGACTATTGTGTTGACATTCTGGCGGCGGCATTATGCACAGTGAATCTGTGCGGGCTGTTGTTTGTCGAGACTCCTGTCTTTTCCACTTTTCACATTGGGCAGTGGGGAGCGTTTTATGTGATATTCACTGGCACAGGAACGGAGCATAATGGGGACGACACGTTGCTGTGAAGTTGGAACCGTGACTAACTAACTAACTAACTGTACCTAGTTTGTTACATAGTCCAATTTACTGTACCTAGTTTGTTACACAGTCCAATTTACTGTACCTAGTTTGTTACACAGTCCAATTTACTGTACCTAGTTTGTTACATAGTCACATTTACTGTACCTAGTTTGTTACACAGTCCAATTTAGTGTACCTAGTTTGTTACATAGTCCAATTTACTGTACCTAGTTTGTTACACAGTCCAATTTACTGTACCTAGTTTGTTACATAGTCCAATTTACTGTACCTAGTTTGTTACATAGTGCAAACTGGCCTAGGGGTTAACGTCTTTCTTCGTAATCCAGTATATTCTCGTGAGTGACGTAACCTGTGCGAGAATCGGTAGCGGTTCTCGCCGCGTTGGTAACTCATGGGGTATGTGAGCCGGTCGCTCAGAATGCAATGGCAAACTACTGAGCGTAATCTTGCCTAGTACATCAACAGCAGCTGAAAAATGCTGATGTTGATTGCAGTGTATTGTAAGGGATATGCAAAAAAGAAAGCTTGTTGCATAGTCCAATTTACTCTACCTAGTTTGTTACATAGTCCAATTTATTGCACCTAGTTTGTTACATAGTCCAATTTACTCTACCTAGTTTGTTACATAGTCCAATTTACTGTACATAGTTTGTTACATAGTCCAATTTACTGTACCTAGTTTGTTACATAGTCCAATTTACTGTACCTAGTTTGTTACATTGTCCAATTTACTGTACTTAGTTTGTTACATTGTCCAATTTACTGTACCTAGTTTGTTGCATAGTCCAATTTACTGTACCTAGTTTGTTACATAGCCCAATTTATTGCACCTAGTGTGTTACATAGTCCAATTTACTGTACCTAGTTTGTTACATTGTCCAATTTACTGTACCTAGTTTGTTACATAGTCCAATTTACTGTACCTAGTTTGTTACATAGTCCAATTTACTGTACCTAGTTTCTTACACAGTCCAATTTACTGTACCTAGTTTGTTACGCAATCCAATTTACTGTACCTAGTTTGTTACACAGTCCAATTTACTGTACCTAGTTTGTTACACAGTCTAATTTACTGTACCTAGTTTGTTACATAGTCCAATTTACAGTACCTAGTTTGTTACATAGTCCAATTTATTGTCCCTAGTTAAGTGCTTGCCGGCTTCGTGGCTTAGAGGTTATGACTTTTCTCTGTAATCTTGTATACTCTCGTAGGTAACGTGATGACGGTGAGAATCAGCAGTGGTTCGAATCGCATCGGTAACTTACAGGGTATGTGAGCCGGCCGCTCAGAAAGCAATGGCAAACTACTGAGCGTAATCTTGCCAAGAAATCAACATACAGCCGAAAGATGCTGGTGTTGACAGCGATGTCCTGTAAAGGATATTTTAAAAAAAAGAAGATGTTAAGTGCTTACATTGAATCCCACGGAACTGGCTCGGATGTTACCGTCCTCTCGTCTGATAATGGCGCACTGTTGCACGTGATCTGTAGCTATCAAGGCGTCCTGGAGAAGGCCTGACAGCTGGTTCATCTTAACGGCATCCTGCACCACAGAGTGGACAAACAAGTAATAGTGGACAAACAAGTATTAGTGGACATGTAAGTAAGTCAGGACCCGTTTTCTCGTCTTGAAGCGTGTTGGGCACATGGAACTTAACGCATATGTTTAGACCAATCGGCACTCGATGAGTGATGTGGTAGCCTTGACCTAGCTGGACACTTCTTGACATCCATTTTGTGCTGAGTCGACCTGGGAGTTCCGGTCAATTTGTAAAAACTACGCCTCTAAGGAGTTACGAATACGTGACTACCGGGCTGGTAGGTAAGTGCACTAGCCACTGTGCTATCAAGGCTGATAATGGAAATATGACAGCCAATAAAATAAGGTTTCATTCAAAGGCATCATTGGGATGGGTGCTGACGCCACCAGATGACACCCTCACAGGTGATGACACCACAATGACAGTCTAACCGGAAGTACAAATCAGCATTTCTTAGTGACCATGCAGCACACACAATTATAGACTAAACTTTTCGGTGTTAGCACCTTCGTCAGTTTCTTTTTTTGTTTTAACACCAATGAATAGTTGCACAAATTAAGAAATTGGAAAGCGACTGGAATGTTAAATAATATCTATAATGCAGTTTTCTCGCACAAATGTAGAAATTAAAGTATTAAATATAATTTCCAACAAAATGTAAGCTTGTAGTTAGTTATTACGATAAACAGATTGCACGCCCACCTTAAAGATATCTACATATCCTTTACAGAACGTTATAGTCAACCCCAGCATTTATTGGCTGCTTGTGATTTACTAGGCAATTATAGTTCAATAGTGTGCCATTGCATCTGAGCGGCGGATGCCTTCTTCTTCTTCGTTCATCCGGAGTTTTTTTTTTCGGACGTGATTGCGTTGTGCCTGTCCACAGCAGAGCTGCGTTCTTGCGCCGTTAGGCCGACACATCCGACTACTGCGGGCATTTGTTGACCGGGTTAACCTTCCCGGGGGTTTCTTAGGACGTTTGGCTCTCACTGTTGTGGTGTTATCCCCCATCCCAGCTGGCCCATATAGAACAGCCAAAGACATCCTGGTCAGCCCTCAAGGGAAGGCAGGGGCAGACCATGGGCATTCCCCGTCATCCAAGGAGGCTTCCATGCTTGCAGAGCCGACACACAGCGCTCTGGTACTGGGCTCACCCAAGGAATCGTCACGTCCTGCACATGGCTGCTTAGCCTCACTTCCGTATATTGGGCCTTCCATTCACCATAGGCTGTTCTTCCGGAAACCAGAAGTATGCAGTCTGCAGATGACATCCACACAGTGAGCTTTCGATTCGGACTTTCCACATAATGGATTTGCTATCCAAGCAATATTCCATTTCGTGCCACTAGGACACTTTTTCCACCTTTTATGAAGCCCACACAGTGTGCTTTCGATTCGGACTTTCCACATAATGGATTTGTTATCCAAGCAATATTCCATTTCGTGCCACTGGGACACTTTTTCCACCTTTTATGAAGCCCACACAGTGAGCTTTTGGTTCGGACTTTCCACGTAATGGATTTGCTATCCAAGCAATATTCCATTTCATGCCTCTGGGGCGCTTTTGTAACCGACATACCTGTGGTATGAAGTGCGGCAGTCTAAATACTTCTTCATGCACCTTTAAATGTCAACCTGAATGTAGTTAAAGTAAGCTGCAGTCAACTTGAGCTTGTTGATATCTCCATAGAGCCTGTCCTCAAATGAAGCAGGTGTGGGCCAAAATATCTTTCTCTGTTCTGCATATATTGGGCACTCCTGCAGCAAATGTTTAGCTGTCATTTTACCAGTTCCACAATTGCATTCATCGGTATCTCCTATCTTTAGTTTATTGAACAAGTGGTATTTCAGCCTGTTATGTCCTGTGCGGAGTCTCAAGATTGCTACTTGTTCTCTTCGGTCGAGTTTGTAATATGCATCATCCTTCTGATGGCCTGGATGCTCTGATTCCCATTTGGTTCTATAAGTGCTTTTTATCAACCTCTTTGCCTCGTTATAGGTTATGTCTATGTCAGGCTGTGGTAGTCGTCCGCCCTCTTTTGCCAGTCTGTCAGCCTCTTCATTTCCAGGTATACTGCAATGTGATGGTATCCACTGTATTACAACTTTTTTGGATTTCTGGCATAGACCATGGAGTGCTGCTCTTAGGTCAGCTATTTCTGTGCTGTAATTGCTCTTCAGTATTGAGACAGCTGACTTTGCATCTGTAAAGATAGCTATTTGCGTCTCTTTATTTTCCTCCATCAAGAGCATTTCTGCTGCAGTTTTCAGAGCCTCTACCTCCGCTTTGAAGTTACTTGAAAACTTTCCAGTTGCCACTGAATGTGTTTTTTTCACTCCATTTTTTAAATTTAGGAGAATTCCTCCTCCTCCATTCTCTACTGAATTTTTGGCTGATCCATCTGTATATGCATGGGTCCAATTGCTGCTTGGGTAATGTTCTTTTATGTAGTTTAGGGTTATTTCTCTTCTTTCGGTTTCATGCTGAGTGTTCTTTTTCTCAATACCAGGAATGTTTTCTATCATCTCAGGCAGTAGCTGCTGTCTCCAAGCTGGGAACTTGTCTGCATTGTAAATGGGTTTGACTGTTGATATGTTAAGTATGGGATCTGCCCTAATCTTTCGTTTTGCAGTTTCTACAAAGTTGCTACGCTTCAGTCTTCCCTTTCCAAAACCACTAAACCTTTTATACATAGGGTGGTCTATCAATCTTCTAAATTTTTCAGCTTGTTGCTGGGCTCTGCTATCTCTTCTATCCTGCATTGGTTGTAAACAAGTGATCTTTTCTAGTTCATTAATAGGCGTTGTCTTCAGGCTTCCAGTTATGATTCGCATTCCTTGATTTTGGACTCTGCTTATTTTGTTAAAGTTTGACTTAGCTGCTGTTGCCCAAGCTGCAATGCCATATTCCAGTACTGGCCTCACCCGTCCAGTATATAACTTCTTGAGAACTTTCTCATCTGCTCCCCACGTTGTACCAGCAAGCTTTTTCATGATTGCCATTCTTTGCCTTGCTCTTGTTCGATTTTTCTCAACCTGTGTCTTCCATGTCAGGCGACGATCAAAGGTGACTCCTAGATAGTTTGGATTTTCTTCATGGCGCAATATTTTTCCATTCAATACCAGCTTAGGTTGCTGAGTTTTAGTTGAGAGGGAGAATACTGTGCATGTTGTTTTCTCCTCACTTATCTTCACTAGCCATGATTTTGACCAGTCCTCTAGCGCTAATAGGGCTTGCTGTATTCTGCTGTTAGCTGTACTAATGTATTCTTCAGATGTCCATATGGCTAGGTCATCTGCAAAGGATGATGTGTGTACTCTGGCTGGAAAATTTTCCGTGATGTCGTTTATATATGCTAGGAATAATGTTGGTGAAAGAACCCCTCCTTGGGGGACACCTTGCTCCAACAGCATCATTTTGCTGGTTTGTCCTTGTACTTTTGTCCTGGCAGTTCTGTTCTCAAGGTAGTGGCTGATCCATTTGTACATTTTCCCACAAACATGCATTTTTTGCAGTTTTACTTTCAGTCCTTCCTTCCATACTTTATCAAATGCTTTTTCTAAATCTATCCAGACCGCTAGTGTGTGCTTTTTCTCTTGGAAGGCATCCTCTATTTCCTGAGCTATATAGGTTATTTGATCTTCAGTGGATCTGTACTTTCTGAATCCTGCTTGGTGTGGTGTTAAGAGTTGGTTTTCTTCCAGATGCCATGTTAGCCTGCCATTGATAATGCGTTCCATTAATTTTCCTACATAGCTAAGAAGACTGATAGGTCGATAGCCATTTGGTTCTTCCAGGTCTTTTCCTTTCTTTGGGACTGGTATTAGTATAGCTTCCTTCCATGCCTGTGGGACTATTCCCCTCTTCCAGCTGTAATTTAGGACTGCTAGTAGTTTCTTTTTTGCCTTAGTGCCTAGTCCTATTAGCATTTCATTTGTGATTCCATCCTTTCCTGGTGATGTCTTCTTTTTTAGGGTATTCATTGCCTGTTCCATTTCTTCCATTGTTAGATTTGCCATCATATATTCTGCTGCTGTCTCTGTATATCTATGATGTATCTGTTTATCTTTGATTGCTTTCTTCTGTTCGGCTGTAATATCAATGTGGTTTGCACTGGCATAGTGTTCCATTAGTGCATTTGCAGCCTTTTTTCCTGTAAGCAAGGCATTTCCTTGTTTAATTGTTATTTGTTTGTTTCTAGGTCCTTCATTGTTCATGGCTTTCACTAGTTTCCATAGTTTGTTTCCATCCCTGTCAAAATTCAGGTTTTCTGTTTTTTTCCTCCAACAATCTCTTGTTGTTTGATTTACTGTTCTTTTATATTTTGCTGAGATGGCTTTGAGAGAGATGTTCGCTTCAGTTGTTTGTTCTCTCTCTGCGGTCTTCCTAGCATCTTCAACATTGTCCTCCAAAATTTGTAGTTCCTCAGTCCAGTATGGTTTGTAATTTTTCCTCGCTCCTCTTGGAATAGACTCAGTGGCCGCCTGTATTATTGCTCTGTTTAGACTTTCCACCATTTGCTTCATGTTGCCATATCGTGTATTTATGGTTTCACAATATTTGTCTGTTAGTATGGAAAATCTGTCCCAATCTGCTCGTTTGTAATTCCAGCGAGGCAAAGGCTTTTGCTCCTGTGGAACATACTCCATATTTATTACAAGCTTGATTGGTCTGTGGTCACTACCTGCTAATTGGTCAAGCACATGGCGATCGATTTTGTGGAGGATGTCTCCTGTGCAGAAAGCTAAGTCTGGAGTAGAAGTGGTAATCCATCTTCTGGAGTAGAAGCTCGGTGTGTCATCCACTTTGTTGAGTAGATGGAGATTTGAGTCTATTTCCCAGTCCTCCACTTCATCTCCTCTTTTGTCAGTATCTGGGTATCCCCATCTTTCTGAGCGGCTATTAAAGTCTCCGACAACAATGCAATTTGTGTCAGTTATTTCCATGTTTGAGAGTGTAAGATCCTTATCTGCCGGACTATAAAGATTGTAAATTCTTATTTTCATGTCCTTTATCATTATATCAACACCTATAATTTCCGTTTGGTTGTCAGAGATCACAGATACTTCGCTGCAAGGTATTGTATTTCGTGTAAGTATTACAACTCCTCCTTTGTGTCCTTTGCGGTCGAAACGTGTGGCCTGATATCCCTCGACTGAAAATGTGCGATTGGCGTTGAGGTGTGTCTCTTGAATGCATGCCACATCTATTCTATCTTTATGAAGACGCTGTGTTAGGGAGGCTTTCTTGTTATAACCTCCTTCGGCATTCCATTGTAGTATGTTGAGAGTCCGGGGTGTTTGGTCAATAGCTCTTAACCTACTCCTCTGTGCCTTGACTCCACAGCACAGGGGAAGGTGACCACCAGTAGTCATGGGTGGACCCCCTCGAGGCAGGGGGCCCGGCACTATCACCGCCTGATGGGACTTCACGGGATTAGCACCATAACGATTAATTTTCATCTGTGGCATCATGAAATGATAAAGTTACGTTGCACTTCTTTGTCAAGCCTGTGGCTCAGTCCATCCGATTTCGACAAGCATTTTTCGGGATGCTTTCCCTAGCTTTTGACTGTCCCCAGTCTACCTACAAGGCAGCAGGTTTGTGCGTCACTTCGTCTGGTCCCTCTCCCTTGACCTGTCCGACATGGGTGACCCTACCAGTAGCTGTGCTACCGTCGGCATAGCTCTTGGGGTCATTGGAACGCTCAAGCCCCTCTACCTCGTCAAGGTGGACGCACGGCAGAGGGGGGCGGATGCCTCATATCATCGAAATCAACGCACAGAGGTCTGCTTCCAAATCGCCCGCGGATTATTTCGAACCCTAGACGGGGAACTGTCGGAGAACTGTGAAACGCAGTTTCAATATCCCCTAAGCCATAGGGCCGGTCACGCCCATCTTCCGCTCTTTAACCTCGCACCCATAGTTTCGCGATTGTTGCGTGTATTACTGGGCCTTCAATCGCACCACTTTATCATGCTGCGCACGTAAGTACCCACACAATCACACGCGCGCGCGCACACACACACGCACACGAAGAAGATGGAAAACCATACATTACGACCGACATTGTAGACACCATATCATTGTTATTTAACACCTTATCCAAACACCATTTCATTGTTAAGTAATACCATATCTAAACACGATATCATTGTCATTTAACACCATATATTAAACACCATATCATTGCCATTTAAAACCATATATAAAGACCATATCATTGTCATTTAACACCATATATAAACAAAATATCATTGTCATTTAACGCTATATATAAACACATCATATTATTGTCATTTAACACCATATTTAAACACCATATCATTGTCATTTAACACCATATCTAAATACCATATTATTGTCATGTAACACCATATCTAAACACCATATCATTGTCACGTAACACCACATCTAAATACCGTATCGATGTCATTTACCACCATATCTAAACACCTTATAATTGTTATGTAACACCTTATATAAACATCATAACATGTTCATTTAACAACATATCTAAACACCATATCGTTATCATTTAACATTATATCTAAACACCGTATCACTGTCATTTAACACCATATCTGAACACCATATAATTGTCATTTAACACAATATCTAAACACAATATTATCGTAATGTAACACTATATCTAAACACCATATCATTTTCATTTAACACCATATCTAAATACCATATCATTGTCACGTAACACCATATCTAAACATCATATCATTTTCGTTTAACACCATATCTAAACACCATATCATTGTCATTTAACACCATTTCTAAACACACACGCGCACACACACACACACACACACACACACACACACATATATATATATATATATATATATATATATATATATATATATATATATATATATATATATATATGCCGGTCTCTCTGGCCGAGGGGTTACAACACTTTCTCTGTAATCCCGTTTATCACGCAGAGCCTCGTAGCGGACAAGAGCTGGAAGCGGTTCGACCCCTGCTGGTGACTTGCAGGATAACTGAGCCGGCCGCTCAGGAAGCAATGGCAAACTACTGAGCGTAATCTTGCCAAGAAATCAACAGACAGCTGAAAAATGCTGCTGTTGACAGCGATGTCCTGTAAAGGATATGCGGGGAAATTTATATATATATATATATATATATATATATATATATATATATATATATATATATATATATATATATATATATATATATATATATATATATATATAAACGCACACACATATATTATTGTATATATTGTGAATTATGGAATTATGTATTTCATCAACTACTACATGACAAACACAAACGACAACAAAAGCAGTATTGGTAAATCCTACTATTTCAATGGTCTCAAGCGTTGACCCCGGTGACTGATTACGTTATTATGGCTCTCGTGTGTACACATTCGCTACCTTATCGTGGTTTCCCCTCACTCCCTCCCCTCCCCACCTCCTTTTTTTTACAAGTTGCTTTTATTTAATATATCCACTTCGGCTCACTATCTGCAAAGCAGCGGTACCAGACTTGTTCAGGCCGCCGTCCCCATATCTGTAAGGTAACATTTCCAGTGTCCTATACATATACACATACAAACAGACATATAGTTACAAGTGGGAGGATAACATCAAGAGATGGACGAACATCAGCCTGACAGAATGTACAGTCAAGGCGAGAGACAGGCAGTTTTGGAGATCTATTGCAGCCAACCTTCATTGCGGAGACGGCACCTAATTTATTGATTGATAGTTACATATTTATTTCTTATTAATCAGTAAATTTCAAAACCTGCACGATGAACACCCCTCCCCCCTCCTCCCCCCACCTCTTCTCTTTATCTCTCTCTCTCTCTCTCTCTCTCTCTCTCTCTCTCTCTCTCTCTCTCTCTCTCTCTCTCTCTCTCTCTCTCTCTCTCATTTTTTGTTTTTTCCAGCGCCCACATGTGGAGGCACCCACCCACTTTGGAAATCTTCTTCTTCTTTCGTTCGCCTAAACTATGTCTATAACTGCAATGTTGTCTCTTGTATGAATCTAACAGTCTTTTTCAGTTCACTCAGCGGTCCATAGAGTTTATCTTCCACTGTTGTCTCTCTAGGCCTGCTGACACGGTTTATGTGATTCTGCCGTGCTGTAACAACTGAAGATGCGTCACTTGACTCCAGGTTTCAGAGTTGCAAATTTTAAGTTTCTCAAATGATTAAAAGCGACAGGGAAATAATCTCCTCCTCCTCCTCCTCCTCCGCCTCCTCCTCCTTCTTCTTCTTCTTCTTCTTCTTCTTCTTCTTCTTCTTCTTCTTCTTCTTCTTCTTCTTCTTCTTCTTCTTCTTCTTCTGCGTTCATCTGGAATGTTGTCTTAGGCGTAATTGCGCTGTGCCTGTTTACAGCAGAGCTGCGATGTTTGCACCTTTCGGCCGACACATCCGACTTCTTCAGGCATTTGATGGCCGGGTTACCTTCCCGGGTGTTTCGTAGGACGTTTGACTTTCACTGTTGAATAATCTCAAAAGGTTAACGGTGGCGGCGGTTTGGCTTTCGTGGATATGTCCTTGCCAGACTTTTAAACCGGTTCGAGGAACAGTAAAATTACCATTATCATGTGCATTACCAAATGACCCTGGCGTTAATTTCTCTCCACATATCTCGGTTCTCGATGTTCAAGTACAGTGCCATTGCCGATACTCAGAAGCGCATGCCGCAAGATCGCTTACTACGGACACGGTAGTTATGTGTTTGAATCCCTTTCGAGGCAGAGATTTCTTTTTATGGATATGGGCTTCCAGCTTAAAATGGAAACCAGGAAATGGCATTGGAAGTGAAGTCGGCCGGCACAATAATGATAATATGATTCATCGAGTATCGATTGGTCTAAAAATAAGGGGCCAGCAAATTATACCAATATGCCTTACGGTGGGGAAGAGGGACCTTGACTTTACTTACCTACTACCATTTAGGGATGTCAGCGTGAACGAATGGATAAGAGTGCGCTCTCTCTTAAACTTCAGGTTCGCTGATGCCGAGGTAATGGGTTCAAGCCCTACACCGGTCAGTTTGAAGAAAATGTTGATTTCTCGTCCTTCAATTGAGGGTGTAAATTACAAGTACCTCAGAAGTTGGAGTGGGTTTGCCTGATGGCGAGGGACATTGGTAATTGGGACAGCTAGTCCACATGCAAAAAACAATCCGGCATGGACTACGCTTGAGTTCAAAGCGAGCTAACAAACAACAACAAAATGCAGTGTCCATTTTATAAAGCCTGGTCGATTCTTGACCTTAACAAAGGATCCTGCTCCTAATGGTGACTGGACCCGTGCAACTACTTTGATAAGCAAACGACCTAACAAATACGCCGTATAAATTCCTACTTCTACACTAAAGTTAAAAAGTTAGCTGCATATTCTTTACCGGACGTCGCAGCCAACCACAGCATGTTTTGGCCGTCAGTGATTTCTTGACAAGTTTTCCTTCAGTAGTTTGCCATTGCTTTCTGAACGACCGGCACTCATACCATTTTATTAAAAAAAACGCAAGGCGGTCTGCTGCCAAATCGCCCGCAGCTCTATTTCGAACGCAGTGTGCGAGATTACGAACTGCGTCCGTAAATTCTTCACCACAGAGCCGGTATTTCTACATTACATCATCAAATTATTACCATACCCTAGGAATTCATTAATTATTATTTATAATTAATGATTATTCATAATTGGAGGACGTTGCCATCAACCCCAACCACAGATTGATTTTCTGAGCAATTTACGTTCAGTAGTTTGCCATTGCTTTCTGAACGAGAGGTCAACGTTGAAGTCCAACTGACCAGTGTCAGGAAACATCCGCGACCTCGTCATCAGAAAATTGATAGTTTAGTTTAGTCTAGTTTAGTCGATGGATCAACATCACAGCACACGGGTGCAACCCATAAGTGCTCCGTTCTACTCCTAACTCAAACCTGAGTCTGGAGAAACTCAGCTCAGTGCACGAACTCCGTAGCACCGGCGAGGATGCTGAAATACTTTGGGTAGATTTTTAACTCGAAATTTTGCCCGGGCGGCGCCGTTAAGCTACTCTTTTTCGATTTCCAACTGCCAAGGGATTTTTTACGTGCGCAACAATACACACGGGCGTCCGATCTCACTACCCAGAGACCAGGGGAAATTTTATTACTAGAAGTCCACGAGGAAAAAATCCCGGTCCTCACCGGGCTTGAACCTGGGACCTCCAGCACTCGAGGCGGACACCATACCTCGAGACCACGCAGGCCCCCCCCCCCCCCCGAAGAAAATTGATGTCTATATCCATTTAACTGTTTTACCAGCCCAAAAGACCTCCATACACTTCATTGTTACACCATCACATTTTTATTACATGATAGATTAACGTGTAACTTTCTTACCAGCGCATGATAAATTAACGTGTAGCGTCTTACCAGCGCATGATAGATTAACTTTCTTACCAGCGCATGAAAGATTGACTTTCTGACCAGCACATGATAGATTAACGTGTAACTTTCTTACCAGCTCATAAGACCTCTTTATGTGTTTCTTCCACTTGTCAAAATTCATCACTGCGACATATATCCCAAATCAAGAACTCTGACAATTAAAAACCAATCTGTCCCTACCTCGGATGCTATAACAGAACAGTCGATACATACATTATCGAGTGCGCTTTCGTACACCCAGCTATATACTCGTATATCCGATCTGTTAGTTTATTGAACACAGTGGCTGCTATGATACTGGAGTTCATTCTTGTGTATCGCTCAATTTGGAACTTTTATAGACCTGTATTATTTGTTCTGATCGATTTCTGTACGCTCCGACGACGAAAGAATTCTGGCCACAAAAGCGAAGGAATTATTGATTTTATGACTCAAATAACAATAACTTAAATAAAGGTTCGTATGCTAAAAGAACACGTTGGATTGGGTAGATAAATAGGAGGATTAGCAAGGGAATATTAAGAAAACAAGGACGTATTACAAAAACTGGGATTAAGCATTACTGAATTAGATTAGAATCATACAATTGTAGTACTTCGGCGGTATAAAAAGTCACAGCTATTTTTTTTTTTTAGCAAGATGTAAGTAAAGGACGTCCTCGATAATATAGTGGTAAGTATCCCCGCCTGTCGTACAGGAGACCGGGGTTCGATTCCAAGCCGGGGAGGTCAATTTATTTTAAAGGAGTCGCTCAAGCGTACTAGTTAGCGCGCTTGGCTGCCAAGACAGAGGATCGGGTTCAAACCCTAGAAGAGACAGCATTTTTAGCATGCTCCGTGACGAAGGCATTACGGACGTGGTTCGTAATCCCGCATACCCGCGTTCGAAACACGACTGCGCGAGATTTGGCACCAGACTGCGTTGCATTGGTTTTTTAAGAACTGGTATGGGTGCAAACTACTGAACGTAAACTTGCCAAGAGATCACACCAGCAAAAATGCTGCAACGTCCTGTAAAGGATATGCAAGTAACTTTTAAGTAAAGGACCCTTTCACTTCACAAGCCTTGGGGCATATTGGGTATATGGTGCTAATCCCATATCTGTATAGACCAACCGGCACTCGGTGGCTGATGTGCTCAATATATGATACTTCAACGTTTCGCCTTGACTTTCCAGGACATTGTATGGTATCTATTGTAGACAGGGTTGATCTGGGAGCCAAGATCAAATTTTAAAAACCGCCTTGATGGGGATTCGATTACGTGACCACCAGGCCGGCAGACAAGCGTCCTAACCACTGGACCACCGCGGCTCCCTGATATGTACATATTCATCTCTTAACAGATTCAGTGGCAAAGAGAAAGTAGGTTTGGACGAAACAAAAATGGATGGTAAAGAATGAGAATTAGGGGCGTGTCACAGTTATTACTTTAAAGTTGTTAAAATGGTAGCAGACATGTTGTATTATATGTCAAATTAAAGGTGCTTGTAAAAAGAAAACTACAGCATTGATATTTTAACGATATTTTTATTTATAAGCCCATTTCTTATGGGGAGTTTGAATAAGACGATTCATCATCTCATGGTACTTAATTAACTAAGGAACACAGAACTCGTTTCTATAGCGGGTGCTGGGACAGTGTCCACAGCAACGAACAGGGTGAGCAACTTTCGGAAGAAAAGAGGCAGAAACAAATAAATAGATCAAGTAACTAGAAAGGTAATATACCGCGGCTACATCTCTAAATCCCGCTCTGTGGTGAAGGGGTTACGGGTGCAATTCGTAATCCAGCGTACCAAGTTCGAAATACAGCTGTAGGCGATTTGGCCGCAGATCGCCTTGTGTTGGTTTTCATACAATGGTAGTATGTGTGTCGGTTCGTTCAGAAAGCAATGGCAAACTACTAAAAGGAAACTTGCCAAGAAATCGCAAACAATCAAAACATGCTAGAGTTGACTGCGACGTCTTGTAAAGGTTTGCAGATAACTTAACTAAACATCTGTGAAGATTGACGCTCCACACTTGCACATCAACGCAATGTAAGCGTTGTCTGTTCACCCTCTCGCCCTTTGTTGTTGTTGTTGTTGTGGTGGTGGTGGTGGTGGTGGTGGTGGTTGTTTTTGTTGTGTGTTTGTGTGTGGATTTTCTTGTTTAATGTTGGCAATGATGTGTTCGTCCGCAGGTCGGTTAGAGTCCGGTCGTAAGGCGCCACAAATCAAGACCGTTAGTCAAAGCCGACCAGTGGTGATGTGTGACAGATCAAGACTAGTAGTCAAAGCCGACAGTAAGCGAACGAAAGAAGAAGAAGAAGAAGAAGAAGAAGAAGAAGAAGAAGAAGAAGAAGAAGAAGAAGAAGAAGAAGAAGAAGAAGAAGAAGAAGAAGAAGAAGAAGAACAAAGCCGACAGTGGTGATGTGTGACAGATCAAGACTAGTAGTCAAAGCCAACAGTGGTGATGTGTGACAACTCAAGACTAGTAGTCAAAGCCGACAGTGGTGATGTGTGACACCTCAAGACTATTTAGTCAAAGCCGACAGTGGTGATGTGTGACAACTCAAGACTATTAGTCAAAGCCGACAGTGGTGATGTGTGACACCTCAAGACTATTTAGTCAAAGCCGACAGTGGTGATGTTAGTTAGTTAGTTAGTCGCAGTTCCAACTTCACAGCAACGGGTCGTCCCCATTATGCTCCGTTCCTGTGCCAGTGAATATCACACAAAACGCTCCTCACTGCCCAATGTGAAAAGTGGAAAAGACAGGAGTCTCGACAAACAACAGCCCGCACAGATACACTGTGCATAATGCCGCCGCCAGAATGTCAACACACCAGTTCCCCACGAAACACCCAATTCATTTCTGATGGAATCAGCAGTCATTTTCCTATCTGGATGTTTCCTAGATGTTCACCTACACAGTCCACGAACATACAGTTCATCACCGACGGCAGTGGCAGTCAACCAGAAGCCCAGCAGCCGCGCATTTCTGCATAAGGCAAAAACTGGTCAACTCTGGGACAAAGCCACCTGCCATCGCTCCGAACATGCAGCCACGTTCTAAAAATAAAAACTTGGGCCGATTCAAAAGCACTTCACATGAAACCCACAGCTCACAGTGTCGCACCACGCACTCACTCAGTAGCAGGGCGACGGAACCATCAAGCCTCCTTAGTCGCCTCTTACGACATGCGTGGTAGGCTACAGTGTTGCTATTCTTTGCTTCCCTTATGGGCCCCGGCAACACACGGGTGATGTGTGACACCTCAAGACCATTAATCAAAGCCGACCAGTGGTGATGTGTGACACCTCAAGACCATTAATCAAAGCCGACCAGTGGTGATGTGTGACAGATCAAGACTAGTAGTCAAAGCCGACCTGTGGTTATGTGTGACAACTCAAGACTATTTAGTCAAAACCGACAGTGGTGATGTGTGACACCTCAAGACCATTAATCAAAGCCGACCAGTGGTGATGTGTGACACCTCAAGACCATTAATCAAAGCCGACCAGTGGTGAGAACCCACAACTCAAGACCGTTAGTCAAAGCTAACCAGTGGTGATGTTTGACACCTCAAGACTATTTAGTCAAAGCCGACATTGGTGATGTGTGACACCTCAAGACTATTTAGTCAAAGCCGACCAGTGGTGATGTGTGACACCTCAAGACTATTTAGTCAAAGCCGACCAGTGGTGATGTGTGACACCTCAAGACTATTTTGTCAAAGCCGACCAGTGGTGATGTGTGACACCTCAAGACTATTTTGTCAAAGCTGGCAGTGGTGATGTGTGACACCTGAAGACTATTTTGTCAAAGCCGACATTGGTGATGTGTGACAACTCAAGACTATTTAGTCAAAGCCTACAGTAGTGATGCGTGACACCTCGAGACTATTAGTCAAAGCCGACCAGTGGTGAGACGCCGCATCTCAAGACCATTAGTCAAAGAAGACCTGTGGTAAGACCCACAACTCAAGACCATTAGTCAAAGCCGGCCAGTGGTGAGACGCCCTAACTCAAAGACTACTAGTAAAAGCCAAAGCCGACCAGTTGAAAGGCACAACAACTCAAGATTATTTTACCATTACTTTCTTTTTCTTTTATTAAATATGTTGTGTTTGACTTTCATTTACAGTTTGCAGCTTTATAAATTATTATTATTATTATTATTATTATTATTATTATTATTATTATTATTATTATTACTATTACTATTGTATAAGTCTATATTGTCTTAAATCCTTTCTATTGTATCCTGTAATATCACTGTCATTTCCTGAATTCTGTTGTATCTCTCTCTCTCTCTCTCTCTCTCTCTCTCTCTCTCTCTCTCTCTCTCTCTCTCTCTCTCTCTCTCTCTCTCTCTCTCTCTCTCTGTGTAGTTTGCCAAACTGTCATGTTCTCGATTGTTTTAGTACTGCTGATGAATACAATAATATTGACAGAGACAGAATTTATATGTAAACACAAACAAAATGAATATGCTTTGTATAACTATTGCAAACTATTCATTGTACACGCAGAGCCTTAAAAAAAAGTGTATATAAATACTGAATTGATGCAGTTGTATATGGAACTACTTTCCATCATTTTTTTTTTTTTTGCGCTGGCTAGCTGTGAACTCAAGCGTAGTTCATAACACGACTTCTAGTTAAACTGGACTGAATTTTGCGCGTAGATTAGCTTGCCCTATTACCAGTGTCCCTCGCCATCAGGCGAACCAACTCGGACTTCAGAGGTACTTGTAATTTACGTCCCAAAGTCAAGGACGAGAAGTCAACATTTTACTCCAACTGTCCGATGTACGGGATACCTTGGCATCAGCACACCGGATGTTTAAGAACTCGCGTTCATGCTGACCTTCACCCCCCCCCCCCACACACACACACACACGCACAGAGGGAGAGAGAGAGTCAATCAAGTCAATTAGAGAGAGAGAATAGAGAGAGAAAGAAGTCAGTCAGATAGATAGAGAGTCAGTCAGCCAGTGAGTGAGAGAGAGAGAGAGAGAGAGAGAGAGAGAGAGAGAGAGAGTCAATCAAGTCAATCAGAGAGAGAGAACAGAGAGAGAAAGAAGTCAGTCAGATAGATAGAGAGTCAGTCAGCCAGTGAGTGAGAGAGAGAGAGAGAGAGAACTCACATAGTCAATGAGACAGAGAGAGAGAGAGGTAAAGAGAGAGAGAGAGAGAGAGAGAGAGAGAGAACTCACATAGTCAATGAGACAGAGAGAGAGAGAGAGGTAAAGAGAGAGAGAGAGAGAGAGAACTCACATAGTCAATGAGACAGAGAGAGATAGAGAGAGAGAGAACTCACATAGTCAATGAGAGAGAGAGAGAGAGAGAGAGAGAGAGAGAACTCACATAGTCAATGAGACAGAGAGAGAGAGAGAGAGAGAGAAGAGAGAGAGAGAGAGAACTCACATAGTCAATGAGACAGAGAGAGAGGTAAAGAGAGAGAGAACTCACATAGTCAATGAGACAGAGAGAGAGGTAAAGAGAGAGAGAGAGAACTCACATAGTCAAATAGACAGAGAGAGAGAGGTAAAGAGAGAGAGAGAGAGAACTCACATAGTCAATGAGACAGAGAGAGAGGTAAAGAGAGAGAGAACTCACATAGTCAATGAGACAGAGAGAGAGGTAAAGAGAGAGAGAGAGAGAGAGAGAGAACTCACATAGTCAATGAGACACAGAGAGAGAGAGTAAAGAGAGAGAGAGAGAGAACTCACATAGTTAATGAGACAGAGAGAGAGGTAAAGAGAGAGAGAGAGAACTCACATAGTCAATGAGACAGAGAGAGAGGTAAAGAGAGAGAAAGAGAGAACTCACATAGAAATGAGACAGAGAGAGACGTAAAGAAAGAGAGAGAACTCACATAGTCAATGAGACAGAGAGAGAGGTAAGAGAGAGAGAGAGAGAGAGAGAGAGAGAGAGAGAGAGAACTCACATAGTCAATGAGACAGAGAGAGAGAGTAAAGAGAGAGAGAGAACTCACATAGTCAATGAACGAACGAACGAACAAACTTTATTTTCAAAGGGTTAAGAATTGGGCACGCAGGCCCGTCTAACATTCTGCCCTTCTATCACTCTCTTTCATACATTATTTCATTCACACATCATTCAAGGCTAACAGAGAACAGCAACAATATAAAAGATATGCATTATAAAGGCATGGGCAAAATGCGAACATCAAAACAACACGACACAGTAAAATTAGATAATGGTCTGACACTTGTTATTAGCCATGTGGAATATACTGGCCTACCAAAAGGGGACTGGCTGTTATACTAGGGTTTTGTTATTATTATTATTATCTCTATTATTAAGGGGGAAGATAATCCGTACTGAGATAGTGTTCGAGTAATTTGCGATTATATGAACAGGGATTGGTGATGTCTTTGATTTCTTGTGGAAGATTGTTCCATAGCTGAGCTGCGGAGTACGTTAAGCTTGTTTTGTATAAGTCAATCCTAGGCTTCGGAATGTGTAATATATTTAAACGTTTACTGTGTCTAGCATTATATTTAAACAATGGCCAAAGGTAATTTTGGGCATTCCGATGCAGGATTTTGTGAATTAGTTTAGCTTTATTGAAAAGCAGGCGTTTGCGGAGTGGTAGTAACTGAAGGCGTTTATACAGGCTAGGATTGTCAGATAAATGTTTGTTATAAATTAGACTCATGGCCCGTTTCTGGAGTGAGTAAAGTCGCTTGGTGTTTGAATTAGAACAACCGTCCCAGATTGTAGAGCAGTAGTCAAAGTGTGTCTGTATATGAGAAGTATAGAATAGTTTCCTTGTGTCCTCATCAAGGAAGTTTTTAATTTTGGCGAGTTGGTAGACCTTTTTCGCTGTTTGTTTAATAAGCGCTTGAACGTGGGAATTAAAGTTTAGGTTTCTATCAATGATTATGCCTAATGTTTTGTGCTCAATTACACTTTCTACTGGCATGTTATCGATGTGAAGTTGAAGTGATGTGTGTGAGCTAAGAGTTTGAAGTCTTTGTCTGGTTGTTAGTAACATTGATTTTGTTTTAGTGATGTTAATTTGCTTACGGTTTGAATAGCTCCACCTAACTACATTATTTAATTCTTGTTGTAAAGACGACTCCAATAAAATACAGTTTTCAGCATTTGTGTACACTCTACAGTCGTCTGCAAATAGATCGCAGGACGACGAAAGATGTAAAGGTAGATCGTTAATATATATGGCAAACAATAGAGGGCCAAGAATAGAGCCTTGCGGTACTCCAATATTGAAGGTAGTGGTATGAGACAGACATTTATTATGTGATACTACTTGCTTTCTGTTTGATAGAAAAGATGATATTAGAGTGACTACATTAGGGCCAATTTTCATTGTCTCAAGTTTTTTAATTAAAATAACATGGTCTATCATATCAAATGCTTTCTTGAAATCAATAAACACAGTTCCACATAGACTGTTGTTGTTTATATTCTGGTGCCAATTTTCTATCATGTTTGTTAGGGCCGTATGGCAAGAATATTTTGGTCGAAATCCTGATTGGTTGTCAACAATAAGCTTGTTGCGAACTAAATACTGTAATGTTACTTTATGGATGTGTTTTTCTAGTGGCTTAGATAGTGATGATAGTAAGGAAATGGGTCTGTAATTGTTCGGGAGATCATTGTCCAATGAACCAGATTTAAGAAGAGGGTACACTTTAGCGATTTTGAGAGCTGATGGAAAGTGGCCTTTGGTGAGACACTGATTATATACATAGGTTAGTGATATACAGATCACTGGCGCAGCACAACGGAGAATCCGGTTGCTGATTCCATCTAACCCAGATGAGGTTGTGTTTTTTAGGTTACTGAGGTAAGTGAATACCTCAGTGATTGTCATTAGCGGTATGTCGGAAAGAATATCGCCGGAGCATCTATTCTCGCAAAACGATGACAGTAAAGATAAGTTGCAAGGAGAATTAGGTATTGAAGCCTTCAACTGGTCTATGTCAGTTTGAAAAAAATTACTGAATTGGTCGCATGTAATATGATTTGATGGTAAAGAATTTCGGAAGTTATACTTGTTTGTCAAGGTGTTAATTGCCTTCCATATATCCTTACTACTTGTTTTATCCATTACTAAGTTCTTAAAGTAATTTTTCTTTTCCCGTCGTATGGTGTATTGGACTTTGTTTCTAAGAGTACGGTATGCGCTGAGATCCCGCTTTTTATGTGCTTTATCTCTGTCTCTCATAATTTCAAGTATTTCCTGGGTGATCCAAGGTGGCTTGACGTGGTGTTTTACTTCCTTGATTGGCACATGTCTATCAAAAACGTCAATAAATGTTTTCATCCAGAATTCCAGAGCATCATCCGGAATTCCAGAGCATCATCCGGGTCAGGAAGCTGACAAACATTGTCTAGAGGTGAACTGAGCAAGTCCTGTAAAAATGCGTTTTGGTTGAAATGTTTGTAACTTCTATATTTTACACTTATGTGTTATGTTTAGGAGTTTTAATTCCTTGTTTAGACCACGTGCAGCATATTGGGTAGTGATCGCTCATTGCACAATTGGGTACAGCGCATTCTATGATGTTGTCTGAGCAAGTTACATAAATGTGATCTATGACTGTTGAAGATGACTTTGTTACTCTAGTAGCCTGTTGTACTATTTGTTGGAAATTGTATGATGCAATTATATTTCCCCATATTATGTTGGATTTGTTGGTGTCAATGTTAAAGTCTCCGAGTAGTATAATTTCCTTCCCGGAAGCGAAAACCACATCCATCATGGTAGTGAAGTTTTCGTACCAGACGTGTCCAGCACTGGGATTTCGATAGAGGTAGCCAATTATCAGGGGTGTGCGGTTTTGAAGTTTTAGCTCTAACCATATACATTCTATTTCGCAAGTTTCAAAGTCTAGCCTACGGTGAGCATTTAGTAAATTAGAAACATAGGTTACTATGCCTGTCTCTTGTTTCCTACAGGGATCCCTTCTAAAAACTTTGTACCCTTTAATAGATATGTCCTCATCTGAAATGTTATCATTAAGTCTACTTTCACTAAGGCCGAATAAATGAAAATTTTGATTAAGAATAGAAGATAACTCTGGTAGCTTGTTAAATAAGCTGCAAATGTTTAAGTGTCCAAGGCGTATTCCTGACTTACTGAGCCAGTGTTGCCACTTCTCAGACATTTCATCCATGAAGAAAGTGTAAATTAGTCAATGTTAAGCAAAAATACAAGATCATAAAAAAAAAAAATCACAATTACATTAACTTACAAAATATCAGTAATACAAATAGATATGTAAATGACAATATTATAACAATATAACTAATTACACCAACGAATATAATGCAAACACGGAACAAAACGAATTAAACAACATACAACAAATAATTAACCTGAAAAAAAAACTACTTCACAAGCTAAGTAACCAACTGTTATCCAAAAGAATTAATAAATGACCATACAAGCCAGTGTCTCTGTTTAAAGCGGAGTATCCCACACGGGAAATAAAACGTTAAACAGTGAGCAGAAGGAAGAACAGTGAAGACCCCCTCACTCACAGTAAAAACACAATGAAAAGTATTGTAAAGCTATACAGCTAAGTACTATCAATTAGAGAGAGAGAGGTAAAGAGAGAGAGAGAGAGAGAGAGAGAGAGAGAGAGAGAGAGAGAACTCACATAGTCAATGAGACAGAGAGAGAGGTAAAGAGAGAGAGAGAGAGAACTCACATAGAAATGAGACAGAGAGAGACGTAAAGAAAGAGAGAGAGAGAGAACTCACATAGTCAATGAGACAGAGAGAGAGGTAAAGAGAGAGAGGTAAAGAGAGAGAGAGAGAGAGAGAGCGAGAGAGAGAGAGAGAGAACTCACATAGTCAATGAGACAGAGAGAGAGAGAGAGAACTCACATAGTCAATGAGACACAGAGAGAGAGGTAGAGAGAGAGAGAGAGAGAGAGAGAGAGAGAGAGAACTCACATAGTCAATGAGACAGAGAGAGAGAGAGGTAAAGAGAGAGAGACGTCAGTCAGTGTGAGAGAGAGAGAGAGGGGGGGGGAGGGAGAGAGAGAGAGAGAGAGGAAGAGAGATATTGGATCAACTTACCGGCAACCCACGAACCTGATATCTTGGGTTCTTGATGATGTTTAAATCTGCCATACCGCCAACACACAAATGAACAACAACAAAAAACAACAACGGTGAGTCCAGTATCCTTGTGGTCTCCAACTTTGAATCTACTACACAGCTTTCAAACGGCGGTTTCATTTGCTTCTACAAACAGCCAGGTTACAGGCGTCAGACATTACGAGTTCATGTGGGACACTGGTAATGGGGTAATATGGTACTGGTAACTGGTAATCCACACGCAAAAATAGGTCCAGTGAACTAGAAGTAGTACTAGTAGCACGTAAATGGACTACGCCTGAGTTTAAAGCGAATGAACACAGTTCCTGTAACTACTGTGTGAGTTCCTATTGTATAAGAAACATATCACACGAAATAAAATTCCTAAATGCGGTATCCTACTTAGTAGCTTCTTACGACATGCGTGGAAGGTTGCAGTGTTAATATTCGTCTCTTCCTTTTGGTGTTCCGTTAATACACATTATTATAAAGTAAAATAAGAATAGTTAAGTCACTAACTATGCTGATAAATAGCACATCTCTGAAACAAGTTAAAGAATTCATATATCTTGGAAGTATGATAAAAGATGGCAGAATAGACTTAGAAGATGGCAGAGTAAACAGAGAAATCTAAATCAGATGTCAAAACGTAAGTGCGCCCATATATCAACTATCACCCATACTGAAACATCCATATATAAACAAAGTCCGCAAAATGACAGATAATAAATAGCACATTCACACCTGTCTAATGCTACCAATGTGAAACTTGAACATTATCCAAACCACACTTACGGAAAATGTAACACCTGTGAGATGAGATGCTTCAGGCGAGCTGCCAACTTAACTATCCGAGACCGAGTAAGAAATTATGTTATCAGACAGACAGTAGCATTAACACCTTGTGCCAAATATATTGAAAGATAGAAGATTAGATGGTTTGGCCATCTCTTTAGAATGCAACACTATCAACTACCAGCAGTGGCGTCACTGGGGTTGGTGTCACCCAGTGCTGTAAACTCTTGGTGTCACCCCTCTAGACTTTCACCATGGTCTTCTTCCGAGTGTTCCTGTACCATATATAATCGCATATAGTAATGTTTGTAAAATAAGTCAAAACGTTAATAAGGACATAAGAAAGAAAATAAATTGAACAATATAACTTCAATACTTCAGGTAAAACATAAATAAAGAACTTTGACAAACTCGGACAAAGTTAAATTTTTGTTATTTAACATTAAAATTTCTAAAATTAACAATGAACGGTTATGAAACCCGACTAGACAGAGCTATGTCTGCTTTGTCAAATTTGCAATTTTTTTATTTTGGTGTCACCCCTTGATGGTGTCACCCGGTGCGGCCCGCAACCCCCGCACCCCCCTAGTGACGCCCCTGACTACCAGCACTGGCCCTGCACCGAAGAAGATCTGCTACGAGGGCAAGAGGATGCCCGAGAAGAAAATGGATTCACCTCAAAGACACTGTACAATCATACGAAATGACACCATTCAGTGTCATCCATCGGGCGCCGGAGCGCCAATTATTTCTCCCCACGACGCTTAACAGCAATAATGGAAGATGATGATGATGACTTATTGAAAAGCTATAAATGTACTGACCGGAGTGAAGGAGGATACCACAATATGAATATCACAACTGTCAACAAGACATGATTATATAATCTACACAATAGTAAACTGTAAAAGTATAAGTTGGAAAAACATTCACATCCATTATACGAATTAACAATGGACACTATAGATCACAGTTATAATCTACAAGAGTTGAACAGCATACTGTTGTTAGTTTAAATAAAATACAGTACAAGAAAGAAAAGTACTTAATAAGAAATCTACACGTTAACGTGAATGCTACTGCTAAGAGAACTATATAACTGAAACACTAGAGGTCTAAAAGATGAAAGTCGTTAACCACAATAAACACAGGCAGATCCGTTTAGGACTCAAATGATTGATACTGGCTTAGCAATGTGTCCGGGTTTCTGTTAGGCGTCTGTGTATCAGAATTTATATAAACGTCGTGCCTGACATTAATACCACAGGCTTAAGTCAAGAAATAACAGTTCTTTCTTCAAGTGTTTGAAATACCCGTGGGTTTAGCGAATCGGTTACTGTAAACATTTGTCGAGACTTTTATGTATTTCAACCTAGAACTGCATACTAATTAGCTTACGAGACTAAAGATTTGAAGATAGTGTCAGTGGCGGATCTATCATTTTAGGTAAAGGTAGATTCATAGCAGATACTGACGTCATGGTGTGAGGCCTGAAGCCTTTACAAATTGTAGGCAATGACATAAGGAGTTGAGGTGGCTAGTTCCCTAGCTCGTAGATTTTTCTTCACAGACAATTCCCAGAAAATTCTGAATAATGTCTGCTCCGTGGCGTAGGGGTTACGGACGCAGTTCGTAATCCCGCATACCCGCGTTCGAAACACAGCTGTGGGCGATTTGGCAGCAAACCGCCTTAGTTGTTTTTTTTTTTATTAAATGGTATGGGTATCGGTCGTTCAGAAAGTAATGGCAAACTACTGAACGTAAACTTGCCCAGGAAACACGAACAGCCAAATAATGCTGGGGTTAACTGCTACGCCTTGTAAAGGTTATGCAACTAACTTTTAACCTGGTTTTATGAAGCTGTGTCGACTCCAGAGCCGCACTGGAAGAAATTAAAAATTAATCCTACCCCTACCGGGGATTGAGTTCAACGCCCCTGTATTGGCAGGCATGTGCACTAACCACTATGCCATGGCAAGCGTCATCTACAGTCTGGGCAATTTGAAATACCCACTCTTCGTGAGTCCTTTTCTACTTTAATAAAGGGAAACAATCTTCGCGGATGGGAAAGAACTGTTAGTAAAAATAAATTACTCGTTTAACACGGCTTGAGGCCTATTGGGTATTTGGTGCTATTCTGATATTTGTATAGAACAATCGGTACTTGGCGAGTAATGTGGTAAATATTACAGCAGTTGCCTTTACTTCCCAGGAAAATTCTGGAAACGCAGGTCAATTTTAAAAGTCTACATCGATATGAATTTGAAAATATGACCACCGGGCCGGCAGACAAGCATCCTAGCCGGTGCGCTACCATGGCTGTCCGAGAAAGAAATATACTATATAGATAATTTGGAATTTCATCAATCGAAGAAAAGTGGCTCGTAAACAACATCATATCTCTGAAACTGTAATACTTTGGCCATATTAATTGTCACAGTTCCGAGTGAGTTCGCCTGGTGTCGAGGGATACTGGTAATAGGGGGAATGTTATTCCCACACACAAAAACCAGTCCAGTGCACTAGAAGTGTATCACGTGTATGGACTATGTTTGAGTTCAAAGCGAGCTAGCGCAAAATAAATAAAAAACGTCACAGTGGTTTGGAAAGAAGAGTGATGGTAGGCATTGTTCATGGAAGAACAGGCAAAGGTCGATCAGCACGAAGAGGGACGCGGGACATTGCAGACAGCTTGAGCATGACGGTGCAGTAGGCAGGAGAAGTGGCGGGAGATCGAGAGGTTTTACTTCGCGCCGAGATGACAGCAACGTTATTGAAAGGATCTGCATGATGATGATGATGATGATATTGTGATGATGATGATGGTGATGATGTAGCAGAACTGTGCCGCACGGTTGATAGTGTTCTAGGAATAAAAACGAGTTGTGTACTTGACAGCATGAATAAAACTTTTATTATACTCATTGCAGATTCACCTCTGGGTCGATTTCACATTCTGTCACATGGGTGTGAAATGATAGATCTTTATATAAAGAGAAATCACGGCAACATGGTATAGGGTGACCAGGTGTTTTCCACATCTTCATTCCTTACCATAACATATCGCCTGTACCACTGAAATGGCAAAATGGTTAATGCGCTTACCTGCCAAGACAGTGTTCCCTATTCAATCCCTAGCAGAGGCGGGATTATGTTTAATGCAGGACCAGCACTAATGGGCAAAGCATGTTTCATAATTTTCAATGAGTTGACGAAAAAGAAAGGCGACGAGGAAGCAAACTGGCCTCCCCACACCATATACCTATATCGGCGACTAGAATATGTTAAGGCCTAACACTTCACACCTCAACAGCAATATCTGTTATATGACTGTCACTTACTAAAACTGGCTGAGTCGTCTCAGCCACTATTAAACTCCAGACCTACGCGACTGAAGTCTAGTGGACTAACTACCTTGTTATCACGACTTCCCTATGGACAGGTACTGTGAACAGCAGCACAACCTTAAATATAAATTCCTATATATCACAGTTACAGCAAACGGAGTCACCTAGTGGTGTGTATTCAACAATAAATATTGTTTATTGTTATCATGAGAGCGCCATGAATGCGCAGGGCGGAGGAGGTTGGAGACTCAATACAGCCGACCTTCAATGCGGAGATGGCACTTGATTGGTTGATTAAAACTACTATAAATGAGCATCATTGTAATTAAAAGTATATATTAAAACTGACAACCTAAGCAGTTTTTAGCTTAAAATAATAGCAGCTTACTTAGCAAGGAATTCATGTCATTACCGCTTGGGCTGAAGGAATTAGTATTATATAGCTAAAGCAAAATACTGGAAGTCGTGCGAACCTGACCAGACATGACAAGAAAGCAACAAAGGAAAAAACAAAGCCAAGCCCAGAAATGCAGTGAAGATAGGTAGCAAAACAAGCAACAATATTTCAGAAAGCAGATGCTGAAAAGAAATACCATAAGAGTATCAAATATAACACGTCAATAGACAGACAGATCGCTGAATTCGGTCTGGATAACTATCTTCTTGTATCTTCAAAATAACTATCTCCTTCTATTTTCATTGTGGGGTGTCGAGTTTGGTAAGCGCCGCCCAACATTCGGCGCTAAACAGAAAGCAGGTAGTAGTACTAGTAAGTAGCACCGTCTGCTCATTAAGGTAGCTCAGTCATATCTGACTAAGACCTGACACCGATCTTCTTTATATAGCAAGCAATTAAGTCGTAGTAGCGTAGTGGCCAGCACGCTTGGGTGACGGTGTGGTATTACTATGTTCGAGTCCCTATCGAAAAAGAAAAAGACGGTGAAAGGGGGGGGGGGGGGGGTTCTCCATTGACTTGTGCTTCCAGGTCGACTCAGCCTAAACTGAGTGCTAGGAAATGGCATGGGGTCGAATGCGGGGTTGGCTAACATTATGGGGCTAGCCTCATATGAATGCACGGAAGTATAGGTAGCTAGTTTGTTCCTCCAGTAGCGGATAACGAGAGCCTGCTTGGAACCCTCGCCTGACCGCGAACATGCCATTGTCAGCGTAACGTCTAACCGTGACACCAACGCATCTGTTCGTCTACATAGCGCTGTCTATAAAATACTTAACTTCTTTATCAAGATATAGTGTCCAGTGTCCACATAACGCTACCTCTGACATATTTCACTTGTGCCGGCGTTGTGGTGATTTAGAGGCAGATCACCTAGCGCTGGTTTTCATACACTGGTATGAGTGCCGGGTGTTCTGAAAGCAATGGCAAACTGTGGTTTGTCCATCAAGAATGATGGTGACCATTCATTTCATCCAGTGGGCTTGAAAGTATGGAGCCGTGACTTTTAAGATGGCAGGTAAGGCGTATTTTGGCTCGAAATGTTCTTTGACAATGTGGGCAAAGAATGCTTGACGTTCCAGGAAATGGCAAACTACTGAATGTAAAACTTGCCAAGAAATCATAAACATTTAAAAAAAATGCTGGGGCTGATTGCAACTGCGACTAACCTAACTAACTGCGTATCGAAACAGATACAGATCGTCCACATGAAATTACCACAAAAAGGTTTCACGTCTACATTTCAACATGAACAGCACGTCCACATAAGACTAACTCTGAAAGATTTCATTTTATGGAAACATTGTCCACATAATTCTTCTTCTTTTCTCTTTCCAGGAGAGTGTGTCACATTTCAAAAGTCAGCGTGTCCGACTTCGGCATTCATTTATGTAAGGTTAGCTTCCTCTAAAGTTTAGAATCTAACTAAACAGATACAATGAAAAGTAAACGAACGCATTCTTATCAGTGAGTTCCTAACAATAATACCAGGGCAACAACGGCCTTGCAGCATACTCTACGCGATTTTCAACTGCTGTGTGATTCTCCCGCCGTTATCCGGGAACGTTAGATATCTTATTTCACCGTAAAAAGAAATCGTGGGAGGAGGAAGGGGAGGGGGGGGGGGGCTTCATTAGATACCAATGATTCTTGAAAAAATTCACTTCTTAAGACATTTCTGATACTCATTTTAGATTGGGCCGACCTGGGAACCTAAGTCAATTTTACAAATCCGCCTTGCCTTAGTACGGTTTCAAACCCATGACCACCGGGTCAGTGTTTAGCCACAACGCTACCTTTTAATTCTTCTAATATAAATATAACATAACTATTTACACGTGACATAATTTATCATTTGATGAATTGCGTTTCACTGTTTCGTCAAGCCTGTGACACACTACATCCGACTTCCACATGCATTTTCCGGGTTTGCTTTCGCTAGCCTTTGACTGTCTGAGTCTACCTATCGGACAGCGGGTTTGTGTCTTTCTGTCTTTGTCTGGTTCCAACCCCTTGACCGGTCTGACATGGGTGGTCCTATCAGCAGCTGTTCTACCGTCGACATAGCTCTTGCAGTCATTAGAACACACAAACACTTCTATCTTTTCAAGGTGGCGATACATCTGAGTGGCTGGCCTATTATATCATACAATCAATCAATCAGGTGCCTTTTCCAGGTTGGCTGCAATGGATCTCCAACACTGTCTGTCTCTCGCCCTGACTGTACACTCTATCAGGCTGATGTTCGTCCATCTCTTGATGTTATCTTCCCACTTGTATCGTTGTCCACCTCTTGCTCGCTTGCCCTCAACCTTGCCCCCCCCCCCCTCTTATTCGGAAGAGTGCCGATGCCACTTGTTCCCAGTACAAGTGACTAATAGGTCTGATGTCCTTTCCGTCTACTCCTATATCTTGAAGGAAAGTAATTAGTCGTTCATGTTGTACTCTATCGAAAGCTTTCCTGTAGTATATAAAACAAACATATATACTTTTCTGAACTTCAATATATATTTTTCACTTAGCATCCTCAAACAGATAATTTCTTCTCTGGTGCCGCTGTTTTTGCGGAACCCAAATTGTTCTTCTTAATATGTTATTATACAGTCAGGTCTTAGTCAGATATAACTGAGCTACTGTAGACCCTGTTGAGCTTGACTCTAGTCCAACTTTGTGAAGACACATGAAGGGTGTAGCATAGGTGGGAGCGCAAGCGCAATTGAAAAATCACTACTTTTATCGTTTCTTTACTTATTCAGTCGACCGTGAATGGAGATTTGTCAGCAACAGACGAGCAATATCTCCGGCGGGCCTATTCTCGCTGGTCGCGAGATCCGCACAATGGCAGGCAGGGAGATTTGCTCGCAGCAGACGAGCAATATCTCTGGCGGGCCTACTCTCGTTAGTCGCGGAAGCCGCACAAGTCAGGCGGGGAGTCTGACGGTAGTACACGCTTACAAGGTCCAGACACTTGTATTTGACAGGTGTACGCGCCAAGTGGTCTGGCGCGTATACGACCCTTACCTGCGGGATTTAGCTGAACGCCTCTAAGTCAAATCCCAAGGGTTTAGGGTCTGGCCATTGCTCGTCTCCTGCTCGTGGAGGCGAGGTCTCAGAGGTTTGACGCTGAGCCGCCAGCGTCTGCAGCCTGGCTTGTTCCAGACGTATTTGTTATCCATTCCTCTGGATCAAACAAGGCAAGGCCGAGCGAGGGAACATATCGTTCGGGCACCGCATGATCTCTGAAGCTCTGCCCAGGCATTGTGATGGAATTTTGGCCAAATTCCAGCTCACATACTTTAGTCTGTCAAGACTGTAAGGTGCCACTCACTGTATGACAGAAGGCGGTACTAACCTGCTTTCTGTTAGAGCCGAATGTTGGTTGGCTCTCACCAAACACGACACCCCACATTGTGCCAACGGCTTTGGACTGAGAGGCGCAACTGGGAGGGTACACACCTTACCCCAGTGAGAGGAAATGCAGCCTAAAGACTAAATACCATGGCAGGGCAGACCAGGCACTAAGCTTTTACGGCAACTGGTCCAGGGTCGAAGCTTTGAGTTTTTGACAGATGGACAATTAGAGCATTGCTATGCTGATACGACAGTTTCTGCAGCTTATCTTGTTCCAGAATTAGTGATGATACCTTTCCTCTGGAGTAAACTAGGCAGGTCGAGAGAAGAATCATGGGTACTTTTGCCTTAATTCACCCCAAACAAACGTCACCAGCTATATTTAGGGTCACCAGCTATATTTAGCACTGACGGTGATCTCCTCTGTGTTCGGGTACAGTGCGTGTCAGTGCGTTTCAATTGCCCCACAGTGTTTCTTTGGCTTTGGCAACCGTTTCTGTGTGTGAGTATGTGTGTGTGTGTGTGTGTGTGCGCGCGCGCGTGTGTGTGTGTGTGTGTGCGTGCCTCATCATGAGTTTTCTGGAACTGGCAGCAGTTGTCCACGACAAGCAGAGTAGCGTTGCTTTTCTGCAGCAGCATCATGGCATCTGACATTCTTCTAGACGCTGTTCTCATAATCGTGCCATCATGGTGCTATCGCTGACTGAGAGTCAGGACAGATGGAGATGCCCACGACGACATTCACCATGTATGGACATCCTTCCGCTGAGACAAGGCCACATGGCTGCAAGGCCTCGTGTCTCCCGTACAGATAAATCATCATCATTCTTTTCGTATACTGCTGGTCTCAAGAGTTGACAAGCATTTCATTTTGCCAATTACAGTTGTGGGGGGGGGGGGGATGTCGCCGATAGCAACTGTTGCACACCGATAAAATTGCAACCCCTGGATGTGACGTCATACCCTGGGATACCCGTGTGTTGCCGGGGCCCAAAAGAATAGCAACACTGTAGCCTACCAAGCATGTCGTAAGAGGCGACTAAGGAGGCTTGATGGTTCCGTCGCCCTGCTACTAAGTGAGTGCGTGGAGCGACACTGTGAGCTGTGAGTTTCGTGTGAAATGCTTTTGAATCTGCCTGAGGTTTTTTGGAACGTGACTGCATGTTCGGAGTGATGGCAAGTGGCTATGTCCCAGAGTTGACCGGTTTTTGCCTTATGCAGAAATGCGTGGCTGCTGGGCTTCTGGTTTACTGCCACTGCTATCAGTGATGAACTGTATTTTCGTGGATTGTGTGGGTGAACATGTAGGAAACATTCAGATAGGAAAATGACTGCCGGTTCCATCAGAGATGAACAGGGTGTTTCGTGGGGGACTGGTGTGTTGACATTCTGGTGGCAGCATTATGCACAGTGTATCTGTGCGGGCTGTTGTTTGTCGAGACTCCTGTCTTTTCAACTTTTCACATTGGGCAGTGGGGAGCGTTTTGTGTGATATTCACTGGCACAGGAACGGAGCATAATGGGGACGACCCGTTGCTGTGAAGTTGGAACTGCGACTAACTAACTAACTAACTAACCCTGGGATTCCGTTTGCTTTGGGTGAATTGAGGCAAAAGTACCGAATCATATTGCATGGGCAACACACGGTATCTAAATTCAGCCCAGACTTAGTGTTATGGAGAGGTATTATTATTATTATTTTATATTTTACAACTAACTATCGTCTCACTTACTAAACAAGCTGAACAGCGCATAAACGCCTTTGAATATAAATGTTATAGACGAGTTCTAAGAATATCTTGGGTAAAGAAAAGAACAAATGCATCCATACTTCAAGAGTTGAATTTTGAGGAGGGCTGATTATTAAAGACGATAAAACAAAGAAAATTGAAGTATTTTGGTCACTTGAAACGTCACGAAAGTTTGGAGAGAACAATAATGGAAGGGTATATGCCTGGGAAGAGAGGAAGAGGAAGGCCAAAGAGAAGATGGGTGCAGGATGTGGCGGATGATCTCCAGATGGGTGTATCAGATGCTGGACTTCTTGCTTATGATCGAGAGGTTTTCCGGAAGGTTGTTATGGGAGCGAGGTTCCGCAAAGGACATGCTACTGAATGAATGAACTATCGTCTGTCAAGACGTGCCAGTGGTCATGTCATTGTGACACTGGTTTAGATAGTAAAACGGGAGTTTTGTTAACGTGTGGTTTACTAGATTCTGATTACCACAAATCTAAAGGTTAAAGCTGTAATTAAGGATAACAGTCGGTTGTAATTACTTACTTTGTTTTCTTTTCCCATTTTCAGAATATTGTGCCCCGAATGCTGTGATGTCGGGTCCTAAATAAATAAATAAATAAATCAAAACATTGTCACATGAAAACACCTGTTTACAGTTTTACTTGGTTATATCCCCTGTTTCCAAGACACCCAGACGCTTCGTCTGCTGGAAACAATATTTCGTTTGTAGTTTACATTTTATAATAAGAAAAAAGAATGGCATGCAAAAGACAATATACTGTATATAAATAACAGAACATTATTGAAATCATACAGATATTTTTTTCATTGAGAAATGTGCTAGAATATTACTGAGATTTTTACAGAAATATTGTGATAATATAAATTGTTCTGTATCTAAGAGAAAATATTTTTATGTAAACATGGCGGATACTTAACTACGAAACGCTTGCGACTTGGTTACCATCCTGGAATCTTATCGTTAACACTGTCTGTCTGCAAAGATGAGGTCGATGATATACCGAAAGAAAGCTGGCGGGACCGTTAAAGTCCACAACAAAGATACAGTGGATCAGATGGTAGATGACAGTATAAGGGAGGAAACAGAAATTGATTTGTGTGTTGAGGTTTGCAGACTGAATAAGTTTGAAATTTATGCATTTGCATCATCAGTCTCAATAGTCTCATGTTTAGTTAGTTAGTAATACTAATACTAATAAGTTAGTCAGCAGTTTATCCCGTGAGCCTCGGTAGCGTAGTGGCTAGACACTCGCCTGCCAACCCAGAGGTCATTATTCATAAAGAATGTATGTACCAAGGTACCAAGAATGTCTTGGGAAATACAAGCAGCCGGTGTGGTACTGACCTCATCACTCAGCACATGCCGATTGGTCTATAAAAATACAGGTCTAGCACCGTAAATTCAATATGCCTTTAAGTGTGAAAAGGGTAATATGCTTGTACTTTACGGACTATCCTCACTGCACATCCTACCATTCAGCCCATAAGTGCTCTGATCCCCTCTGTCAGTGTGCAGTAGTAATAAACACAGTTCTGTATTGGTTGACTATTCATCTTTCGCACCCTGCATAGCTCTCTCGTTTGGCTTCACCCCTTTAGAGCAAAAATTTGGGATTGGCCAATATTATTTTTTTTTAACCCAACAACACTCAGTGGAAGCTGTGGTCATTACTACCTTCATCCAGTGGCTTCGTATTTACCGTATTTACGTTCCATACATGTTCCATTAGGATAGCTTATGTTTACCCCCACATAATATTTTAATATAATATTATGCCTTAGTGAAGTCAGTGCAGTGTTACATATCCATTGTTTGCATGTTGTTGTGATTTCTTGTATTTGCCAATGAAGACTTGCCACTATGCGTTTTCGGTTTTTTTTTTTTTTTGTAATTGTATTTTGTAAAGCCAGCCTACAGTTTGTGACTTCAAATTTGTTACATTTCCACAGCTTTACAGAAATTTAGCCCGTTTGATTTATAGTTGTTCCAACTAACAGTATATTTATGTTTTATTTTACCTTGTATATTCCAGAGAAGACAGAACCACGCAAAGAAAAAGGATCCCAGAGCATTATCTGCTCCAGCTTCAACAATGAGTGTTGGCTCGGGCAGTCATACAAATCCATCAGTAAGAACACAAGACTGGTTAAATGAAAGCACAATAAAAGAGTTGCAAGTGAGTTCAATGAATAGAACTTTTTCTTAATGGTGGTTAATGAATCAACTCTCTCTCTCCATCTGTCTGTCTCTCACACATGTTTGTGCATGTGCACACACATACACACACTCACACCCACCCAACCATTCACCTACCTACCTACCCATTTTCTTTTTCCAGTAGACCTGTCATCTTATCATTTATTTATTCTCATGCCTAATGATGCACCATTTCTCATAACTTTACAATCTTATATTTCTTCTGTCACCTTAAACTTTCCGTCTCCCCATCTCACATCTTTCTATACGTTATGTCACCTCCTATGTTCTTAGCGACCATCCTTGTAGTTCTTCTGTTACATCTTTATGTAACTTTAAAGTAACTTTGTGTTCTTGTTGTTCCAGTGAGTGGATTCATGTTCCTGTAGTTATTGTGTTACTTCTTTATGTATTCTTTAGAGCTGGTGAACCTTTTTTCTGGTAAGGGTCATCATGGGCTATACAAAATATTCAACTTAAAAATTAGTCTGCTGTATTTGGTCAAGCATTTAAATAACTCACCCTAATGTTATGTCTGGTATTGCTTCTCTTTGGTGAGGCATGTGATGGTGTTAGCTGCTATTGATGATGATGCTACTCACAACTGCTTTTCCAGGTTTGCATTGGTCAGTCTGGAGAACTGTCGACTCTTTGCAATGGTAAGTTTTGAAAAGAACCTCTCGCAGCAGTAAGTCATTCCAAATGTAGATGCATATTTCAGTGCACATCTCCTCAAAGTGGGAAATTCATCATTGCTTGTGTAACGTTTATAGAACTCAAACAGTGGGAAGTTGTTGTACATAACTTTCAGCTCATCATCGCTTAGCAGCTGAATGATTTCTTGTTGTAGGTTATCAGACACGTCAGCTGGTTCCACACTGAATGGTGTAGCAATGATGTTCAGTTCCATCTGTTTATGATTCACGTCCTTAAATCTTTCATTAAGTGTCACAATTAGTTTCACACATTCACCAGCATATTCAAGTGTCATGGAAGGCTTTTGTCCTTCCTGAGTGGAGAAATGCTCTGTGTTATCCCTCTCAAGCTGCACTTTCCACAGCCTTGATTTAGCTTCACAAGAAGACTAGACCTCTGGTTGACTGTACCAAACCAGGGGGAGTATACCATTCTTTCTTACCTTTGTAAATAATCTGCACAGTGAATTGAACCATTCTGCTCAAACCAGAGGTGGACATTGTCAAATTTAAGCCACTTCACTGCCAAATCCATAGAATAACAGCAGGATGATTTTTAAATAGCAGTTGTTTTGTATACAGTAAAATTGCTTGCATTTTTCAGAAACAGACAAGTAATGCATGCCATGCTACTAAACAACTCTACACAACTTTCATGGAGACAGAAAGAACTTTTGTTAAGGTAGGCTGTCGTTTTATGCCAGACTTTCTTTTTTCCTGGCTAATATTGGACAATTCTATGAATTTTCACCTCTTGTGTCATGTTAGCTTATGCAGTTGGAAAACTGGTATGATGATGAAGTTTTTATAACATATGATTCCTCAATAAATCGAGATTTGTGGTTTCCATAAACTGTAGTTGTAAAAAGTGAAAAAAATTTGTCTTGTTTGAATCATATGAAGACAAAAGTAATGATAACATCAAACAAACTGATCATGACTAAATGTACAATTTAAGTCAATGGCATTACTTTGGAGTAGGTACAGATATTCAACACATAATTGTGGTTTACTCAAGAGAGTAGCAAGTTTACCAAGATAACTGAAGCCTCTGCTATTCACTCGGTTAAACCACAATTATGTAAGCACAAAAACATGACAGACTCTTTAAAACTACCGTGATGACATTGAAACATATAACAATGTGTTTTGTTTACTTCAGTTGAATGGATTAATCACGCTATTTTATTATATGTTGAAGCTTTTTTCTGTAGTATGCAGCTGATGAGATACAGCAAACAATGCCAGGCAATAAACTGTGCAATATATTGTTTGTGTCTTCTTTATTCATATTCACAATGGGAAAACATCTCTTTGAATTTCATTGTTGTTGTTTTTACTATTTTAAACTGCTGAGTTGTCTATTTTTGACACTCTTACATGGGTGCACTTTTTCTGCAGCTTACCTTGTAAATCTTAGAGTAAGCCAGTAGTTGCTGATGTGTCCTTGATGAATGAAAGAAAGTCTCAGGATTTTGATTAGAAGTTTGTTCACTTTAACCTTTTGGCAAAAGACAAATGCTTTAGAAGCATGTGAAATGAGTGTCTTCCTCTTCTTCCCTTCCTCCATTTACCTCAGTGAAGTGTTGGGTCTGAAATGAATGCGCACCATGGATATATGTAAACATATATGATGCCTATTTGTTTTCATCCTAGAGGCAAGTAATTCGGTCATTACAGTAGATTTGTTTAGTCTTGGCAGAAGCTGGGTCACCCATGTGTTACCAGAGCCCAAAAGGGAAACAAAAAATAGTAACACTGTAACCTAAGAAGCATGTCCTAATAGGCGACTAAGGAGGGTTGCAGCGAGCCTGGCTATCTCATCCCATAGAACATTTTAGCTACAAAATTCAACCAATCATGAACAAGTCTACTAAGGACTTGGCATGCATTGGGTGAGTGTCTATGCTTCATTGGAGATGAAAGGCATAAGAAGAAGTTGCTGGTGGACTGTAGCGTGGCAAGGGTATGATGTTGCTGGTCTGTGATTTCACAAGCTGTCTAGAATATTCTTGATGGTCAAGGACTGTATGCCTGTGATATCTATTTTTTTTTATGCAGAAACTAGAAGACTATTTGTCCCACAAACAGTTTACGGACCTCAGGAAGAAAGAACTTCTTCATAAAAGATGGACAGCTGAAGTGTATGAGCCAATCAGAAAGAAGCTATTGGATACCATTGATAAATCAGACTGGAACAACATTGAATACCATAAAAGAGAAAGGCACAGGAAATTTCTAGAACATCTTAACAAAAGGGTAGGTTCTAATGTTATATTAGTAAAATTTGCCAAAATGTGTGCATGGTTTGTTCTCCCACCCACCAACTCCCAAGCAAACATACTAACCACTATGTCACTGTCTCGGTGCTGGAAGGAAAGGTGGCAAATAAGGGAGTTGGTCACCCCATTTGAATTGCATTGCAATGTTTGGTAAAACTCTGTAGCTCAGTACATCAGACTTCAATTTTTGGGATGGCTTTCCCTAGCTTTGACTGTCCCCAGTCTGCCTTCAAGGTTTGTGTCTCTCTTCGTCTGGTTCAGATCTCTGGACTTAACCAATATGGGAGGTCCTATTAGTAGTTGCACTACCATCAGCAAAGCTCTTAGGAGTCATTAAAACATACAAGTCCCCTCTATGGGATGTATCAGTGGTTCTTGTAAACATTTCCAGCCCTGTGCTGAGATCGAACCTGTTATCTTCTGAGTGTGAGGCAGGTATCGTCAGCTCTTAGCCACGGCTTCCCAACCAACTTTATAATACCATGTTCTAGTCAACCCAGCCTAATATTGGTACCAGAACATTTTTGGGAAATAAAGGCGGTTACCATGATACTGACTACATCATCCACTGAGTGCTGGTTAGTCTGTAAAAAATATGGGTCTAGCACAATATTCCCAGTATGCCTTAAGACATGTGTAAAAGGTTACCACATTCCCACTGCTATTATATATTTCTCAACTTGTCTGCTTGTCCATGTTTCACATGCATACAACACTATGGGTTCTAGATAACACTTCAACACTCTTTTTCTGCAATTGACAGCTTTTTATTAGCAATGTCAGTTATCAGACTTTGTGAGTATGGGGAGAGAAAGGTGGAAGCGTTTTTCCCAGAAACTTTTTTGTGACTATCCAGTGACTTCCCATTTTTACCCATGTCTGCTTTTGATTCGATGTATTCAAAAACCACACGTCACAGATCAGGGTAAGCAACACTAATAAATGCTACTGTGGTCTGTCTGCTATGCTGAAAGTGACTTTTGCTTAGAACTTTCTTGTCTTGCATTTATTTAAGTTTATTCACAAAGGGTAAGTTAATTTTTCTTATAACTCCTGTATTTTAAACCAACCTTGACTTTTTGTTGCATTTTTGAATTCTGCATTCAATTTTACATATATTTGAAGAGTTTCAACAATACTGGCTTTCTATAGTGTTCAGGAAAACATATTTAGCACAACCATGAAAATGAGATATGGCAGTCATAACACACAATTCAAAATGGCGGCGCCCATACAATAGTACTATACTATAGCGGACCTGTATTTATTTATAATTAGAACTGGTAATTTAACTACTAAAATTAAACAGAATACAAGTTTCATTTGTAGCAGTAATTTATCTGTGTACGTGTAAAATTAAATAAACAAGCCACAGTTAATAGAAAGCAAAATGTAATTTTCTTAGCTCCCTTTCTAATGGGCCGCGATCAGCTGTGTTAATTTTACTCAGATTCCTTTGCACTTCCTGTTTGTAGATCACAACACAAAAATATTAATAACTCTGCTTAAAATTGACATACAGTCCTCATTGAGATACCATGAGATTCATCTTGTCAAGCTGTATCCAACGGTGATAGTTTCATAAGTAAAAACCCAATTTTAAATATTGTCTATACATGCTGTTTTTATTGATATATTTCCCATCTTGCAAAAAGCTACATTTCTCATAACGAATCTTGTTCTCATCTCTACAAGGAATCTTAAATAATAAAATGCACAGACAACAATCTGTTGTTTCTCACTATCGCTTCTCGGCCTTTTGGCTAAGATCAAGTGTATTTGCTGGCCTCCAGTAGTGCCCTTGGTCTGGTCGGAGGCCGGGATGATCAATCTCGGTCCCTTGGCTAAGATCAGGCGCATTTGCTGCATCCCCCGCAGTAGTGCGCCTGGCCTGGTCGGGGGCCGGGTGATCAAAAAAAAAAAAAAAAAAAACCCTCACATTAGCATCACTTTAAATGTGGGCCCGGTGGACCACTGTGGGCAATAGCTCACAGTGGGACTAAGGGTCCACGCCAAAAACAGGGGAGGCGGGGAACCAGCTAGTCTGGGATGACCGCCAAACCCTAAAATTTAAAAAAAAAAAAAAAAAAAAAAAATAAAATGCACAGACACATATTCTGTTTGAATGTTATTGTTGCAAAAAAAATATCACTGTATCATACTGCTTATCATAAGTATAAAAATAGATATTCAGTTATTTTATATGCTTATGTTGCTTCAACTTTGTTTTTATGTGGCTTCATAATAATTTATCAATCAATCAAGTTCTGTTTTCACAATGAAACCAACAACAACAAATACAAGTCTGTTAGTAGGAGCCTGCTGTGGGTATTGACATGTTAGGACCATCATATTTTATAGGCTTCAGGGCATGGAGGAATAAATGGCCAGCCTTTCTCTCCTGTAGCAAACAACACAACAAGAGGAGGCATTGAACACTTGTCCAACTGCGCTCATGCTATTGTAAGCATAACATCCTAACCATTATGCCAACGCACCCGCTAACCACAATGGATCTCCAACAATTTTGGTCTCTTGCTTAGGTGCTTAATGTTGTCACCCTGTCAGACCACTGTCTGTTCCTGTCTTGATGCTATTTTCCCACTTTTATTGTTGTCTACTTCTTGCTCAGCTGCCTTTGACTTTTCAGTATTTTTACTCAAGTATGGTTTTTATAAGTTGGTTAGTTAGTTAGTCGTGGTTCCAACTTCAGGGCAAAGGGTTGCCCCATTAAGCTCCGTTCCTGTGCCAGTGAATGTCAGACAAAATGCTCTTCACCGCCCCATGTGAAAAGTGGAACAGACAGGAGTCTTGACAAACCAACAGCCCACACAGGTATAGTATGCATAATGCCGCTGCCAGAATGCCAACACAAAAGTCCGCCACGAAAAATACAGTTCATCATCGATGGAAGAGACAATCAATAGAAAACCAGCAGCCACACATTACTGCATAAGACGACCCAGTTAGTTCAGTGACCGGCCGGCAGCCATTTTTGTGAATATGTAGTTCATGTTACAAACTATTGCGACAGATGTAAGAGCACTCCACGCAAAATTCACAGCTCAGAGTGTCACTCCATGCACTCAACTCGATAACAGGGCAACGGAACCTTACACAACCAGTCCAGCATGAGGAAAATGCATAAACAAACTAGCCACAAGCATAAACACTCCAGAGGCCTTAACAGCTCAACTGCCTATCCTCCATGTTAGGGACCTCAACACAAGAGCTTTGCAAAATGAGACATCACAGCACCTTGTCTATGCCGTGGTTTTTATAAATAATAGTATAACTAGAAAGTTCTTCTTCTGGATTCCTAGGGCATGTTAAATAGATGTAGACCTAAAGAATCACAAAGAGAAGAGAATTAGAGACAGAGATGAATAATATGGGGAGGGCATAGAGGCCGCCACAGGAGATAGCAAAAGATAGGACTGCTTGTTATGAGTTGAGGGCCTGTTCTCCAATAGGAGATAAAGAGCAGCAGACGAAGAAGAAGTAAAGTAAGAAGAAGGAAATGAAAAAGAAGAAGAAGAAGATGGGGAGGAGGAAGAAGAAGAAGAATAAGAAAGAAAGACAAGCAAGAGGCTAGGAAGAAGTCTTTATAAGAATGTCATGTCTTTTAATGTAGCCAAAATATTTCTCGTTTTTATTACTTCCATCAATTCTCTTTTCATGTCCACTTTCTCTAAGGTTCCTGTGTTTGTTTTAAGGAAACACAACCTATTCTTCTTGATAATTAATTTTTTAATATCACTTTGTTTGTTCAGGGTGTTGTGTTTCTGAACAATTATGATCACGAAGAATGTTGTCAGGAGCCAGTCAACTCACTGGCCAAGGTAAATAGCTCTCACACATTTTTTAATGCAAGTTTTGTTTTGTAAATTTTATTAGCATCATGTTTTGAATCATTTTAATTGAGCAAAAATCCATTAGGGCTTTTCTCCTTGTTATATTAAGATTTCAAACTACTGAACATAACCCTGCCAAGAAATCACAAACAGCCAAAAATTTCTGGGGTTGACTGATGTCCTGTAAAGAATATGCAACTAACATTTTTAAATATTAAGACTTACATTCAATTTTATATTTTTATTTTATCCATCCATCCATCATGTGCCATGCCGATAAGCGTGGGCGGTCATGTTTTGCCATCTCACTCGATCACCAGTCGAGGATCAGCTCCGTGTTTCTGTCTCGACCATGCCATGTAGCCAAGCCATCCAGGTATTTACTTCTTGGTTTCTTCCTTTCGATCTTGCCAGTCATCACCAAGTTCTCCAAATCATTTCTTCTCATAACATGCCCAACAAATTTTGACTGTCTACGTCTAATGTCTCTAATCAGTTTTAAGTTTACGATTTTCATTTGTTTCTTGAAGGACTTGTTCATTGATTTTTCTGTCCGTCCATGGTATTCTTTGCATTTTCCTCAGAAGCCACATTTCCACAGCCATCAGATGTTTTTTAATTTTGTCTGCTCATTGTCCATGCTTTATATCCATACAAAAGTACAGGTTCTATGTAGCACTTCAACACACTTTTTCTGGTTTCAATTGATATCTTTTTATTGGTCAGTATGTTTTTCATCTTGCAAAAGGCTACCTTCGCAATGGCAATTCTTGTTCTAATCTCTTCAAGGCATCTCACATCAGCTGTTATGACTGTTCCGAGATAACTGTACAGATTCACTTGCTTAAGAATATGCCCATTTACTTGGATATCACACTCTGCAACCATGGTCAGGCTGCGAGACCAGCAAGTTAAAAGAGGTGTGGCCAAACAAGAACACTACGCAAGAAGCCAAAGAAGAAGAATAAACCAACACAGAACTGGTGTCGTGAGCCGCTAAACGCTGCAGGATCTGCTGAGGAAGGGATCCGAGCACTTATGGACTGAATGGTTGATTGTTGATTGTTGAATGTTGATTCCTTCTATATCTTCTATTTTTCTGAAAATATTTTCACTGTACAGGGAAAACAGATCTGGAGTCATTACACATCCCTGTCTCACACCTCTTTTAATAGGCTGACATTAACCTACTTCATTATCAGTTCTGATGGCAGCTTGTTTCCAATATATGTTCTTTACAAGTCTAAGGTCTTTCCCATCAATTTGTAGATCTTCAAGCATCCTTATCATGTTGACATGTCTCACTTTATTGAAAGCCTTTGTGTAGTCAATAAAGGAAATTGAAATTAGGAAATTGAAAACAACATAATGAATAATCTGCTTCCCACGTTAATTTTCCAATTAGAGCACCAACCCACAAAAGAATATTTATTGCATAGTATATGTGAGCTGCGGTGGTGCAGTGGCTCACATTCTTGCCTGGTGGTCATGTGTTCAGATCCCTTTGAGGCGGGATTTTTCCATTGACCTAGGCTGCCAGGTTGGCCCAATCTAAAATGGCTACCAGGAAATTACCAGCAAAGTAAAGTCTGCCAGAGTTATCTTGACCATATCACCCATTGAGTGCTAGCTGGTCCAGAAATATGGGGCCAGCACTATATCCAGTATACACAAGGCTTGAAGATGGATCCTGGATTACTGCACCTTTGTGTGCGGTTCTGGAATACACACATTTGAACCCTCGCCTGTACTTCAGAATTTGTGTGCTGTGTTGAGATTCTCCTTGTGTGATCTATAGGATGAGACTGAGGCACTTATGAATGTATCCAAATGCAACGGATGTGACCATATCCAAATCAAACTAAGAAAATTATATGCAGTAAAATGTCAATGTAAAACACAATTTGTTGTTATTCTCTAATGGTTGCCCACATTAATATGTTATATTATGTTTTCATCATGTAAGGAATCATGGTGGTTTGTTTACTACGAAATATAACTGTTTACTTTAAAACTATTTATGTTTTCATCATGTAAGCAATAATAGTGATTTGTTTACTATCAAATAAACTGTAAAGTACTGCAAAGTAAAAGTTCCCAGATATGGCAGTTACAAGTATGTTTCATATCCTTTACAGGACATTACAGTCAACCCCAGCATTTTTTGGCTGTTCATGATTTCTTGGCAAGTTTACGTTCAATAGTTCACCATTGCTTTCTGAACAACCAGCTCTCATACTATTGTATGAAGTCCAGCACAAGGCGGTCTGCTTCCAAATCACAGCAGCTGTGTTTTGAATGCAGTATGTGGGATTGCGAATTGTGTTCGTAACTCCTTCGACATAGCGCTGGCTCAAAGACAGAGCAGTATAAGTATCAGAAGAAAACGAAGACAAGACCTGGTATAAATGTTTGCATATCCTTTACAGGACATTGCTGTCATCATCAGCATCTTTCAGCTGATTGTTGATTTCTTGGCAAGATTACGCTCAGTAGTTTGCCATTGTTTTCTGAGCGGCCGGCTCACATACCCCGTAAGTTACAGACGTGATTCAAACCACTGCTGATTCTCACCGTCGTCACGTTACTTATGAGAGTATATGAGATTACGGAGAAAAGTCGCTAACCTCTAGGCCAGGAAGCCTAACCAGTAGTCATACAAGGACCTGGTATAGAATTAGTTAAATGAACATATTTCTTTTTATGTATTAGAACCAGACATGAATAACAAGTAAACATAGGTCAAGGACCGTTTTACACGCCTTACGGGGAGCATGGGGCAGATGGGGCTAGACCTATATCTTGACAGACTAATCTGCATTCGGTGAGTGATGTCATCAGTATTACACCAGCCACTCTACTTCCCAAGACATTTTCTGAACCTATTTAGGGCAGGGTCAATTTTTTAAACCTGTCAGTATCACATTTACTTCTCAAGGTATTTCCTGGTACCCATTTAATCAATCAATCATGTGCCATGCCGGAAAGCGTGGGCGGTCATGACTCGCTATTTCACTCGATCACCAGAGTTGTGGATCAGCTCATTGTTCCTGTCTCGTCCATGCCATGTGGCCAAGCCATCCAGGTATTTTCCTCTCAGTCTTAGTCTTGGTCTGTTCCCTACGATCTTGCCAGTTGTCACTAAATTCTCCAATCTATTTCTTCTCATAACATGTCCAAAATATTTTGACTGTCTACGTCTAATTTCTATAATCAATTTACGATTTTCATTTGTCTCCTGTAGTACTTGGTCATTAGTTTTTCTGCCTGTCCGTGGTATTCTTTGCATTTAATGCTGGGTCCATATTAAAATCTGTGTTGATGTATATTTGAACCCATGATCACTGGGCTGGCAGACGAGAGTCTGGCTATGATGCCACCATGGCTCCTCATGAATATCAAGGCTTGGCTGTTATGGCAGGCTTTTTTAGTGTGTAAATTAAACATCATTGTTCACATTTCAGGTTAAAACAAAGACTCTGCTGGACCCACTTCACACTCAGAGCCGGCAGCAATCTGAGGAAGAAAAGGCAATTCTCTTCTGCATGACCGGTCATCGCTATACAAATAGTGATCTTAAACAGGTAAAGATTCAATCATCTTGGGCTTTATTATCCAGTGCTTTTGGATCAGAGAGAAGACAAGAGATAACAATATTAGTTTTATTTATTGCTACTGATAAAGTCACACAGGGAAATATAAGGAGATAATAACAGTGGGGACTACAAACAATATGATTCTTTTATACATTACTGTTAAAATACTTGAGGTGTTTCCTGTTTTTTGCAGGAATTTTATTTCTCTTTAGGTAGAACTCTTTCAAAACTATATTAATGTTATATCATCATCATCATCATCATCATCATCATCAAGTGAGTTGTGCTGCACTGTTTCATCATGCCGTGGTTTACTTAATAGATCTGACTTTGACAAGTATTTCTTTGGGTTTGCTTTCCCTGCCTTTGACTGTCTGCAGTCTGTGTACTGAGCACCAGGTTTGTGTATCTCTTTATCTGGTCACCATTCCTTGACCTGTCCAGTATGGGAGACCCTGCCTGTAGCAGCACTGCCATCAGCATAACTTGTGGGATAATTGTAACATGCAAGCCTCTCCACCACTTCCAGGTCGATACACAACAAAGGGGATGTTAACATTATGTGTTAGTAAGTAAAGGGCTCTTTCAGGTTTCTTAATTGATTCAATGCTGAAGGATAATCTATGGCCAAATGTGACTTTCCAGTTAGACAGAAGGACAATATATCGCCATACTAGAGCCATCATGTTATTAGTTTTGTTTCGTATATCTTCCACAATTTCAATGCTCAGGTAATGGAACAGAATGAACAGGACACAATAGATTACGCAACCACATGTATACAGAATTCAAGATTGGTGACTCAGCCATGTGCACATATGGATTGGCGTCGCAGACAGCAGAGCACATACTCCAGGATTGCCCAAACTACAAAATATCCAGGCAAACTTTCTGGCTTAGAATGATTACAGTGGAAGATAAACTCTATGAACCGCTGAGTGAACTCAAGAAGACTGTTAGATTCATACAAAAGACAACATTGCAGTTATAGACATAGTTCCAGTGAACGAAAGAAGAAGAAGAAGAAGAAGAAGAGGAGGAGAAGAAGAAGAAGGAAGAAGAAGGATGAGGAGGAGGAGGAGAAGAAGGAGGGGGAGGAGAAGGAGGAGGAGAAGAAGAAGGAGGAGGAGAAGAAGGAGGAGGAAAAGAAGAAGAAGAAGAAGAAGAAGAAGAAGAAGCAGTCGCAGCAGCAGAAGCAGAATTGACATTATAATATTTGTTCATTTGGTTTGAGATCATGTTTGGTCTCGCATACTTTTTGTTTGGCACTGAATCAGTCAATGCTCAAGTGGCATATGGTGCTAGATACATATTCTGTTGGCCAACTGGCACTTGTGAAGTGATGTGGGTAACATCACACCTGCCACCTTCACTTTCCTAAGACATTTCCTGGTGTCTATTTTAGGCTGGGTGGACCTGGGAACTCAGTCAGTGTTATCAATCTGCCTTTATATAAAGTAAGTCACAGCAGTGTGAGATATTAAAGAAAAAGATGAAATCTAAATGTGAGATAACAACAGAAGGGAAAGTGCTTAACCAAGTTGATACAGTTAAATACCTAGGGGCAATTATAGCATCAGATGGAAGATGCACGGGGGAGATTAAGAGCAGAATAGGTCAAGCAAAAGTTGCATTCCAGAAGATGAAAAGTATCTCATGCAATAAGTTACTGAATGTAATAAGATAGTACTGTAGTATTATATAGAACCTGTTTTGCTGTATGGTCGTGAATCATATAACGTAGAAGAACAAACTGTTGGAAGTTGCTTTACTAGCCACTATCACTATGTAAGTAATGTGTTTGATCATGAATCAAGTATATGGCTACCCACATCTAATTTCAGGTCAGATTGCCTGCCTTGTCTGCAGGTTCCCGTTCATCGGAGATGCCCTATTACAGCATTGAACACTTGCCCACAAATAAGAACAGGTAGAATTGTTGTAATAGTGGTCTTGAGGGGTAAGCATGGTTGTATGAGTGACTGAAGAAGAAGAAGGAAAATATTAAGAGGAATAAGGACAAAGAAGATGGAGAAGAGGAAGAAGATGAAAGAGGTGGAGAAGAAAGAAAAAGAAGAAGGTGTAGAAGAGCAAGAGGGGCAAGAAGAAGAGAAGGATGAAGAAGAACAGGAAAAGGTAGAAGCATGAGGAAGAGGAGGGGAAAAAAGAAGAGGAGGAAAAAGAAGAGAAAGAGAAGGAAGATAAGGAAAAGGAAACAGAAAAAGAAGAAGCAGAGGAAAACAGAGAAGCAGAAGAAGAAGAGGAAGAACACAAGAACAGCAGCAGAATAAGAAAAGTTGTTAAAATCATGTTGACACTGTGTATAGTCACGTGGTAACTTTATTTTGCACTAGTATACTATTGTTAGAAAACTGAAATATTGTAATCTAAGTTCTCATTTCTCAGTCAAATGGTTCATTCTTATTCTGGTGTTTTCTCCAGCCTCTGTGATTTATTTTCACCAAGTGGAGAGTGGAAAAGAAGAAGTAACAAAGACATTTATGTTCTGTTTAAGTCCCCGCTAATCACTGGTATCATGAAGGCTAATAGACTACAATGGCTGGGGCATATAGAAAGAATGGAAGATAATAGGGAAGCAAAACTCGCTTACACTCAGGAAATAAATGACCGTAGACCCCGAGGTAGACCAAGAAGACGGTGGAGAGATAATACATATACAGACCTACAAGCACTTGGAATCAACGACTGGCAAGAGAAGGTCAACCAGAGAGACGAATGGAGACGGATTGTATCTGCAGCAAAGAACCTCAATGGCTCGGAACGCTGAAGAAGAAGAAGTCTCTATTTTGAGTATTTCTGCAAAACAAGGATTCATTTAAGAACTTAATCTGCCCATATTATGTTCACTTCTACGGTTACAATCCTACACAGTGCTTCCCAAACAGGCCAGTGTGTCACCCTGGAGTGTGCATGAGGCTCGAAGATTCTAGGACTATGACAATTTCAGAGACATTTAAAAAGAATGTTATTATGTCAAAAATGGAAGAAACACAGTAGCATAGAGTAATGGCATCAACCCTTAACTCAAGTGCAGAGTTTGAATCCAGTTGAGGAGAATTTCTTAGAACAATTTTGTTCAGAGGAAACCTATAATATTATATTCTTCCCTGATCTCTGGGTAGTGTACTGAATGTCTAGTCTTCATGTACTAGGGCAAAATAAAGAGGTCCAATATGTGTGTTAAATAGTACTTGGCAGTTGAATATTGTAAGGTAGGTTATATAAGACACTTAAGTTAAGTTAGCTGCATATTCTTTACGGGACATCACAGTCAACTCCAGCATTTTTTAGCTGTATGTGATTTCTTGGCGACTACATTCTGTAGTTTGCCATTGCTTTCTGAATGACCAGCACTTATACCATTTTGTTAAAAAACCAATGCAAGGCAATCTGCTTCCAAATCGCCCGCAACTGTGTTTTAAACTTGCTATGCAGGATTACAGACTGTGCCCGTAACCCCTTCGCCATGGAGCCGGTATATAAGACAATGCCTGAGCAAAATTTCAGAATGAAAAAAATCTATCCAGACCATCAGTAGATATCATTATGGATTCTGGGGAGATTTAGACTCCAGCATGAAATTGTAGCAGGGAGTTACTCTCATCACGGCCCACCAGAAAGGTTCTCATTCCTTCACTAATTCCTCCTGCCTGGTGTGTATTCATGTCCAAGGCGTCTGCAGTGTGTCCCGTGCCCATCTCTGCACTGGTAAACCCCTGCTTCTGCTTCCAGAAACCTAGCCTTCCATCATTGTACTTCCCAAACCATTTTGATGTTCAATTTTACCAAAGTATTTCAGCTTCCCAGACATGAGCTGTTTATGAGCTAGTCTTCTTTGATGTTCAGATCTTGTAGATTGTCAGTATTTTTCCTTTTATTGGTCCACAATATTTTAAGAACTTTTCTGTTATGTTCAGATTCAAAAGCCCTGATTATTTTCTTTAGTGATTGTTAAATGTTCCCTGGCTCACATTTGGTTCCCCCAGATTTTGAAATGATCCAAACACACCACATTTTCATTCCATGGGACTACTGCACAATAATGTCTATTGTTTCTTCTTACATTTCAACATTAGTAATTTAACATAAACAGTAGTAAAATCGTCAACTATGGTACTAAATATGATCTCCAAATGTGCCAGAATAGTTACTGAATATGATCTTTAAATGTGCCAAATAAATTATTGAATATGATCTTTAAATGTGCCAAAATAGTTATTGACTAAATTTAGTTGCATGTCCTGTTAAAGGATGTTGCAATCAACCCCAGCATTTTTTGACTGATTGTGATTTACTACACAATGTTTATAGTCAGAAGTTTTCCATATTTGTATATTTTGTAGCTTGCCATTGCTATCTGAATTGGCCGACTCTCATAATATTGAAATCAATGCAAGACAGTCTGCTTCAACTGATCAACTGCAGCTGAATTTGAACACTTGACACTGTGTGTAGGGGATTTGTGAAACTGCCTTCACTAACCTCTAAGCCACAGATTGAACATGATCTCTAAATGTTCTAAAATAGTTACTGACTATGATCTCAAAATGTGCCAAATTAAACTTGATATCTAACCTGATCGTCCATTTCAGACACACACTGTATGGAGACAGTGCCAAAACCAACTTTGACTTTAGAGTTTGGGCTGCTGAAGGCTATGATGCAAAGGTATGAAGTTGTTTATGTTTATGATCAAAGGTATGAAGTTAGTTTATGTTTATGATCAAAGGTATGAAGTTAGTTTATTTTTATGATCAAAGATATGAAGGTAGTTTATGTTGCAATGTTTAAATCGGATACATGGTTAAAGTATTAATAAAATTAGTGGAACTGTGGTAAAGCTGTGGAAATGTAAACAATATAACACAAAGTAATGCAGCTTCTCAGAACACAATTACGGAAAACATAGGATGTTGCCGCAACCAGCCTTCATCAGAAAAAAAATAAGTACACTAAACACAACATATAAATATGGAGACGATACTACTGTGACTACATTAAGATATAAGAATGGAAAGATTAAAACATGAGAACGGGACGCAGAGGTGTTTCCAAGGCACCAGGGCCGGGTTATATACTGGCCAAGACCTATTGACGCGTCCTCGTCGAGCGTCCTGGGCAACAGGTCCCTTCGGGGTCCTGGCTGAAGTCAATAGGATCACCGATTCCTCCGAAGTCGGAGAGTGTCTGCCTGTACGGCGAGGAACCACCAGTCTGCACACCAATAAGCCAGACATGGGACAACGGATACTCACGCAAAACTCAGGTCCTGTATGACATAAGACTGATGTTGGACAACAGGACGCCTTCATCCGACATACAGGACTTCACGTTGGAGCTCAAGCCAACGAACACAAGCAAGCAAGCAAGCAAAACATGAGAACAATGAAAAGAAATTTAGAAAGTAAGCATGGCTGAATGGATCAGAACGCGCGTTCTCAAACATCCGGTGTGCTGATGCCGAGGTAAGGGATTCAACCCTGACACCGGACAGTTGGACTAAAATGTTGACCTATCATCCTTGACTTGGAGATGTCAATTACAAGTACCTCTGAAGTCAGAGTGGGTTCGCCTGAGGTGAGGGGCACTGTTAATAGGGAAAGCTAATCCACACACAAAATTCAGTCCAGCACTACTAGAAGTAGTGTGTATGGACTGCGCTTCAAAAAAGAAAAAAAAAGAAAATTTTGTTTCAATCTCAGAATCCCAGGCTGTGATAGAGTGTGCTTGCCTGTTGAGCTAGTAGACCAGAGAAAATCCCCATCAAGACAGAGATTTTAATTAAAGAAAATATTTGTCTTGCTGTCCTAGATCAACCAGAAGTTAAATGGATACTACAACATGTTCTGTTAAGTAATTACTGACATGGTATTGATTGATCACATCATCCTTTAACAGATTCAGTGCCAAACAAAAAGTTGGTTTGGACCAAACATCGTACACAAGGAAATGAACAAGTATTATAATGTAAATTTCCATTCACTGAGCATTGAAATTGTGGAAGATACCACAAAACAAAACAAATAACATGGTAACCCTAATATGGCGGTATATCGTACTTCTGTCCAAATGGGAGGTCACATTTGGCGATATCCTTCGGCACTGAATCAGTTAAGCGTTGATTGGTTCTATAAAAATATGGCGCTAGTACCACATAGCCAGATTTTGACATGGCCGAAAGGAAAAGAGCATTCACTCTTAAATTTCCTGTGCAGTTATGGTTTATCTTGTGCTGAGTTTATTCACAGACAAATTTACTGTGGGATGAGTTTAGTTTGTGATGAGTTTATCTTATACTGACTTTATCTTATACTGACTTTATTCACAGACAAATTTATTGTGAGATCATTTTCTTATTATTATTCTGCATTCATCCGGAATATTTTTTTGGATGTAATTGCTTCTGCAAGCATTTGTTAACCAGGTTAACCTTCCCAGGGATGGTTTTATCTTGTGCTGAGTTTATTCACAGACAAATTTATTGTGGGATGATTTAAGTTTATGATGAGTTTATCTTGTGAGTTTATTCACAGAAAAATTTATTGCAGGATGGTTTTACTTTGTGATGAGTTTATCTTTTGTCAAGTTTATTCACAGACAAATTTATTCTGGGATGGTCTCACAATGTTGTCCATGACCCGCACATTTCCCTTAGTCATTCATTTACTTGTGAACATATCAGTAATTTATTGTCTCATTTACATATTATTTTCTTAAAACAGATGGCAGCACAGGAGTTACAAATCCCCCGTAAGAGAATGTTTGCAGAACACCCTCCCTTTGGGAAACCACCAGTCGTCATACCCCGGGCACCTTTTATTGATCCAGAGGATTTTGATGACAAGATTGTCAACAGGAACCCTTTCAACATCCACATGGCAAATTTGAAGGCTGAAGCTGAAGCCGTAAAAGAGTTTCTCCAAGTTCAACAGCAGACAGGAGAAGAGGAGCAGAAAGAGTTCTTTAATCATGAAAGTCAACAACAAATGCAAATAGAAAATCATGAACAGTTAATAGAAAACAGCCACAATCAGCAGTTAATGGAAGGTGATCACAAACAGTAGTTTGAAAACGACAACCACCGTTTAGTGGCAAATAATGTTTACATTTTTGAAAATCAAATTTGAGAAGGCAAAATGTAATAAACTCCAGTAGAAAAACAAATATGTATTATTTAACCACAAAAATATATATATTTGTTTATTTATATATATCCCCCGTGCTATGGGCCTGGTGTGCCATCACATTTTCTAGATTTGACTGCATGGAGGAATAGATGACCAATTTTTCCCTCACTTAGCAAGCAATGAGTCCAGGAATGGAACCCTCGCCCAACCGTGCTCAAGACATTATCAGCGCTGTTCCCTATCAGTTTTGTTAACACGCCCGCTAGAATCAACAATAGTGTCAGATAATGTCTGCAAACAAATCCCCAACAATCTATCTAAACAAAAATAGTTATTTTTAATAAACGAGGACAAAAATAAATTAATGAAGGGAACAGTGCAGTCATATTTAAACTGTTCTCCTTCTTCTGCCCTTTAAACACTACTGGGGCATTGACACTCAACCAAACCACGTCAAGCTGTCCTTTCTTTTGCTGTTTCCTGCTGTTCCCTCCATGTTCTCCCAGTATTATAAATTTTTTTTAAAAACTGTATTATGCATGACCTAACCCCACCCCTCCCTCAGTTTTCCCTGTTCAACCCTGGTTATTATTTCACTTTTACTGGTTACACACCAAAAACCCTCGATCCAGTATCTCTAGTTAGTGAATTAGATGCCTGGCCTTCTCAGATAAGGGTAATGTATTGCTTCATAGTATCAGGGTGTTGTGTTTCTGAACAGTTATGATAACGAAAGATGTCGTCTAGAGGCAGTCACCTTACTTGCCACGGTAAATAGTTCTCACGACTTTTTAAATGCAAGTTTTCTTCCGTAAATTTAATTAGTTCTGTATTAGCCGTAATCCCCTTTATATTTAGAGTATTTTCTAAATTGGGCATTAAAACCAATCAAGCTTTTCTCTCCGTTATGTTCAGATTTGTATCCTATTTTGGGGCAGAGTACTAAAGGTATAATGCCCTCCTCTAGCTCAAGCAGACCTGCTATGATTCATGGTGTGGATAGTATAGACTTTTAGAAAATAAGGAAAGGATGAAGTAATCTCCTTTGATCCTAGGGTAGTGAATTGGGCAGCTAATCTGCTTGAATAAGGTCAAAAAGATAGAAGGACCCATGTGCACGTTGCTCATATTTAAGATCCCTTGGCAGTCAGAAATGATAAAGGGTGTGTCTTTTGTGGCTGTAACTCAGCCTCAATTGTTAAAATTGTTAAAATGTGAACATCTACTCATAGCTAAACTTTATAGTATTCTTGGTGCCCCATCATATACATGTTGGGAATTGGGGTGGCACAGTGGCTAGCATGCTTGCTTGCCAGCCCAGTGGTCATAGGTTTGAGTCCCTATCACATCTAAAATGGGTACCAGGAAATGTCCAGAGAAACAATGTTAGCCGGTGTGATATGTATCACATGACCCGTTGAGCGCTGATTGGTCTATTCAAATGTGTGGCCAGCACCACATGCCCAATGTGCCTGATGGCACGTACAAGGCTCCGTGGCTTTCTTGTTACTCACACTGAGCATAAATTCTGTCACCATGACACTCCTATCTGCCATGATTGTGTTGATTTTGATAGTTACACACATTGTCTTGATTCAATTCAATTCAACTTTATTTTAAAAAGGGTTACAAATTGGGCACGCAGGCCCGTCTTACATTCGGCTCTTCCAATCACTCATCTTTCATTCATCAATAGTGCATGATGCATTCACATAGGAAAATGCATTGTCAAATGAATGTTGTAAACATAATGCATATTACAATATTATGAGACACATCCCTCACCCACCCACACCTCTTTCCACCCACATACACCCAAACCCACCCACACACATCCCCATCCACCCACATACAACTCCCACCCATACACACACACCCTCCATCCACCCCCCCTCCCCCCAAACCCACCCCAGCCTCCCACCCCACTCACCAAGCGACTTTAAGCGACATTGTTTCGGTTTTGATAGTTATGCACACATTGTCTTGATTTTGATAGTTACACACATTGTCAGCATACCACTACATTGCTTCTTGCGTACTGTTCAGCCATCGACAATATATATGAGTCGGGACGCAGAGGTGTTTCCAAGGCACCAGGGCCGGGTTATATACTGGCCAAGACCTATTGACAGGTCCCTTCGGGGTCCTGGCTAAAGTCAGTAGGATCGCCGATTCCTCCGAAGTCGGAGTGTCTGCCTGTACGACGAGGAACCACCAGTCTGCACACCAATAAGCCAGACATGGAACAACGGATACTCACGCAAACCTCAGGTCCTGTATGACATCACACTGATGTTGGACAACAGGATGCCTTCATCCGACATACAGGACTTCGCGTTGGAGCTCAAGCCAACGAACACAAGCAAGCATATATGAGTCTGGCTTCGTCGCGCCACCCCCCCCCCCCCCCCCATGTACTTCAATAGCATAAGTTATACTTGAACATTATTAAGACTTGCTTGCCTGTGATTCTAAGAGACTGCGTGTGCAAGTTTGCACTTTCTAAAGATTTCCATAACTACAAAATGGAAAACATTGTTATATTTTCTTGCAGTGTATTAAAACTAAATATGATATATATACAATGTTTCAGTTACATTCACGTAACCAAGATTTAGTTATTGTTTTTGTGCTTGAAATCACTCACATAATGAAAATGTGTAGGTTATTCCTGCAGGACATTGTAACCAAGCTTTGTTTCTTCTTCTTCTGCGTTCATCCAGAGTTTTTTCGGACATTGCGTTGTGCCTGTTTACAGCAAAGCTGTGTTCTTGCGCCGTTAGGCCGACACATCCGACTTCTGCGGGTATTTGTTGACCTGGTTAACTTTGTGTTTTACTTTGTTTTTGTGTGCTGATGCCAAGGTAGGGCATCCCCTACACCAGTCAGTTGGACTGAAATGTTGACTTCTTGTCCTTGACTTGGGGATGTAAATTACAAGTTCCTCAGAAGTCGGAGTGGGTATTGCTTGATGGCAAGAGGCACTGGTAATAGGGAAAGCTAATCCACATGCAAACGTCAGTCCAATGCGGTAAAAGTATTAGCACGTGTATGGACCACGCTTAAGTTCAAAGTGAGCGACCGCACACACACGCGCGCACGAACACACACACACACACAATTTTGTTATTTATTCTGGGGGAGAAGAAAGGCAAAGAGGTGTAGTAATTATCTTGGATCTGCAAACATCAAAATCTGTTAAAGGATATTGGGCAGTGTCAGACAGGGTTCTATTGGTAAAATTAATGTCATAACATCTGATGGGAGATGCCTTGAAGAGATTAGAACAAGAATCGCCATGGCGAAGGTACCCTTTTGCAATGTGAAAAAGAGTGTTGAGGTGCTACATAGAATCTGTACTTTTGTATGGATGTGAAGCGTGGACAATGAGCAAACATTTGATGGTTGTGGAAATGTGGTTTCTGAGGAAAATGCGAAGAATACCATGGATAGACAGAAAAACCAATGACCAAGTCCTACAGGAAACAAATTTCTAATGTAGGAAACAAATTAAAATTGTACACCGATTAGATAAATTAGACGTAGACAGTCACAATAATTGATGAACTTGATGACAACTAGCAAGATTTAGGGGAAGAGACCAAAGAGAAGGCAGGGAAGTAAATACCTGGATGGCAAGATTTAGGGGAAGAGACCAAATGGAAGACAGGGAAGTAAATACCTGGATGGCGTGGCCACTAGGCATGGTCGAGACAAGAAGACTGAGCTGATCCATGACTCTGGTGATTGAGTGAAATGGCGAATCATGACCACCCACGCTTATCGGCGAGGCACATGATGAATGAATGCTGGTATGTTGGACAATGAGCAGGCCAGCAGATTGGCTGGGTCAGTACTATTCGGCGAGGTACCATTAGTATTGGGAATATTCACCGGTTGTTGAAGATGAGGACAACGTGTGTAAGGGAATGTCCCGAGTGATGTGATGTCGGTTCTTAGCTCAACTCGGTTCAACAGATTTTCATTGGAAGCCCTCTCACATTTACATTCTTGAAAACACAGACAGACTGGTGGGGAAGTGTATAGTTTTATTCAAGGTCTCAAATTATAAAACAATAATATAACGGTAAATAAAATGGCTACATGTTTCACAATGAGTATAACACATTTAGTTCAGTGATAAGCATCAGAGACTTGTAGAAAACCTTCAGTCGGGACACAATCTTGAACAGAGAAACTCCTGTCATATAATGTTGTAATCCTGATTCACTAGTGTAATTCTGTTGTGGCTAAGAAGCTTACAATAGGGCACATCAGCATCAACACCCTTCACCTTCTGCTAGAAGAGAATGTGTAGCACCTATAAGCCTATCATGTGTGGCTAAGAAGCTCAGCTTCACAATAGGGACATCGGCATCCACACCCTTCACCTTCTGCTGGGAGAGACTCAGCACATATAAGCCTGTCATGAGTGCAGTGACATAGATTTTTCGATAGAAATGGTAATTTTGCACAGATACAGATACAATTCGTGGTGACTGCACTTGCCAGGCAGCCTTAATTCCTCAGGCTCAAAGACCCCTCTGCCATACACCGCAAGGTACTATATTGGTAGTAAATGACAGTATCATGACAGATCATCACCTGGCAGGATGGGTGTTAAATGCTATAAACATCACACACATTAAGTCACCCCATTATAAGGTGGTGTAAACAGGTTTTAATGTATGGAATATTCATAGTATGTCAATCTCTTACATATGTGTGGAAGCCAAAGGAAAACTACCACATGTATGTCCCAAAAGTAGGTTTGTGGGCAGTCACAAAGCCACTTGTATGCTGGAGTGACACGTGGAAGTGACTTTGTGACTTGGTATTTTGTAACTGATAACTTCAATAAGGGAAACCAACCCTCCCTCAAACAGGTGGACTAGCACACCCACATTACACAGAGACTGTACAATAAGAATGGCATCTTGGAAACAAAATAATACAACTAAGCAGTCACCACTCTGCCAGCTGTAGCATATTCTTCATTTACAGATACATAACCCACAAGCAAGTTCAATCAAAGAGCAGCAAAAAAAAAGCAACAGCTTTAACCATGTCAGACATACTAACACTTTCAGTTTCGCAGCATGTGATGTGTCACTGGCTCTACCCCTTGAATCATAACCATTGCATGGTGTGTTCTCTTACTGTCTACATTTGGTCAGAGTATATTAAAAATCTGGCTATCCTAATGACCACTTCTTCTGCTGCCCTTTTACCACATTAGAGCATATGCCTCAAAACCGACTCATTCCAAGATATCTTTTGCTATCTCCTTCAGCTCCCTACATATCCACCCCATATTATTCATCTGTCGTAAATTCTCTTCAGCTTTTTATGCCTTCCTCTATTTCATTTTCCCTGTGGGTTCCAAAGGAAGGATTTTCTAGTTATGCTATTATCAGGTTTCCTCAGTGTGTGCCCTACCCATCACCAGAGTCTTTTCCTCAACTCTTAGTTCGCTTGGGTGTTTCCACTCTCTATAAGCTCCGAATTAGTGACACTTTTGTGTCCTATTCTGCACAGGCACAGTTAATGAATGTTTACAGTTCATTAGTAATTGTTTTAGACGTTCTAAATGTTTCTGATCAGGTAGCAAAAATGTTAGTTTCATTTCTTTTTAGACTTCCACAAATTTCAGTGCTTTTACCAGCTTTTCTTGCCTTTTGTATTCTAATTGCAGCTGAAATCTTGCATGAAATGTTGTCTACATTACTACCTATATTGTACTACCTGATGATGATGTTGGTTGCATCTTGCAGCTGAAGTCTTCCATGAAATGTGGTAGCAGTCTCAAGCCAACCCTCCTCAGCCACCTCTAAGGACAAGCATGGCAGGCCACAATGTTACTATTCTTTGCTCCACTTACAAACTCCGTTAAGACAAGGGCAAAAGTAATCTTACTACATATTACCGTTTGTTTTAACTTTATTTTGACAGCTGTACCTATATTACTTTGCAATCCTCTTTACCCTCTCTACAATACTCTCTTTACAATACTTTAAATTACATTAATTATATACAATTATTGTTCTTCTACTTCAGGTATATCAATTGGGGAACCCGTTGAGGCCATTTAGACAGTTCACAAATAAATACACAGATGTATTGTTGCTCACTTTATTTTTTCTACTTATATGAACAACAAACAATACATATGTGTTTATTCTCCTTCAGGTTGTCTGGGCTGGAGCAGAAGTCGGCCATCTTGACTCTCCAATCCTTCCTGTTGTCTGATATGTTGATGAAGTTGGTGTTGCCTATACCATTATTTGTTGCCCAGCTGTCTAAGCTTGCCACATACATCCTTCTATCTCTTCTCCTGACTCTGCTGCCAAGTAGTGTCCCACACAAGGATAGTCTCTTCATTCCACCTCTTTTGCTGACATGCCACAAAAAATGTCATTCGTCTTCTCCTGATGGTTTCCATGAGTGATCACATTAACTCTTGCAGCTCTTAGTACATGGACAGTTGTTTTGTTTTCTGTCCGTTACATTTTCAGTTTTCTTCTCAAAAGCTATATCTCCACTGTGTGTGTTTGTGTGTGACAGAGAGAGAGAGAGAGAGAGAGCTGAGAGACAGACAGACAGAGAGAGTGAGAGAGAGCTGAGAGAGATAGACAGACAGAGAGACAGAAAGAGAGAGAGATTATGAATCAGCAAAAAATACTCCTTCTGTCTTCCTCATTGTATAGCTTTCATATTTTTCTGTTATCTTGTGTGTTCTCTTGTATATTTCATTCCCATTACTTTATTTCCCAGAACTTTCTGTTCCATGTATTTTCTAATACATTTCTTTCCCATCATTTTAATTTTATATTACTTTCCCAAAACGTTCTATTCCTTGTGTCTAAAATATTTCTTTCTTAGAACTTTCTGTTGCATGTGTCTTCTAATATATTTCTTTCCTATTACTTACCCTTTCCCTTCCCAGTTTCATTTCCATAATTTTCTTTTCCATATGTCTTCTCATACATTTCTTTCCTATTACTTTCTTTTTCATAACTTTCTATCCTGATATATGAGTGTTAATCAACACCTTTAAAGTTACTGTATCGAGTGTCTACACTAGCCCCACTCCACTTCTTGTGCCTGGTCTCTATAGCTGCCACAAAGCGTAACATTTTGATTCACACAGAGAGGATGTTAGTGAACACTAACCACTGTGGCTGCCTAGAGGTAACTTCACTTATGATACTTACGTAGGAAATGTAATAGTAACGAAAACACAACAATATAAATATAACAGTAATGAAAACACAAGAACACAGTTCATTACATGTGAAATATAACAGCAATGAAAACACAATAGCATATTTCACCACATGTGAAATATAACAGCAATGAAAATACAAGAACATATTTCACCACATGTGAAATGTAACAGTAATGAAAAATCAAAAACATATTTCACCACATGTGAAATATAACAGTAATGAAAACACAAGAACATATTTCACCACACGTGAAATGCAACAGTAAGAAAACGCAAGCACATATTTCATTACATGTGAAATGCAAAAGTTAACAAAAGAACACAATTCAATTTTAAATGCTGTTAAATATTTGCCACAGGAGTGGACTGAAAGAAACACAATTCTCTAATCAAATAAACACAAGTCAATTTTGCTTGGAACAAAACCAGTCTTGTATCTTTAGTAGGTCAAGGATCCTTTTACACACTGAAAGATGCATCAGGCATACAGTGCCCGACCCATATTTTTAACGACCAATCAGCACTCGGTTGGGGATGTGGTCAGTATCCTGTCAGTCGTCTTTACTAACTTAAGACATTTCCAGGTTCCTGTTTTAGGCTGGGTCAACCTGGCTGGATCTCTGGACAATTTTAAACATGTCTCAATGCAGATTCGAACTAATGACCACCAGTGCAGCTTCTTCTTGTAGCTGTGCATGCTTCTTTTAACAAAGTGACTACCATACTTAAATGCTATTCCACGTCTTCTTTCTCATTCACAAATACAAGTTATTCAAGGGCATGAAGAATATGAAAGAATATTCTTCCTGATGCCGACCAGCCAACACCATGAAATCTGGGATACAACAATGTACTGATAAATGTGCTTATAATTACATTAATTACAAAAATAAACCAAAATAATAACAAATGGCACAAAACTCTCTTTAGCCTTAGAGAGGGTAAAACATACAATGCACATTTTCTAAACAGGACTTTGATCAGAATTCAGGTACAAATCTGAGGTTTTAAACAGTCTCAAATATTGATTCCCTGCTGTTGTCTGTAAATTGTGCTTGTTTTCTGTTAATTAGTCTGATTAATGTTGTTAAATTATGATGATTTTCCTTTTGTATTTACATATAAAACTTATTTAGAAGACAATAACATGAGTAAAAATTATATATATATAAGAAACTGATAGAAATGCAATAATATGTAACATAGTTTTCGCTAGATGCTATCGTGTCTCTTTTCCCAGTCAGCTTTTGAGGCCAATTAATCATCAGCTTCATTAACTCATTGTGCAGCAAGTGATGCAACTTTCCATGTTGCTGAGTGTGTGTTTTACTGTTCCTAGTTCCCAATGCCCGACTCAGTTGAGTAATTAACTCTATTCCATTTGTTTGTGTAGTCCTGTCCCTCCCACAGAAACCAAAAAAGGTGAAGGACACCCCCCCCCCCCCCCCCCCCCCATTTACATATCTTGAGGCTTACTGGGTATCGGGTGCTAGCCACATATTTGAACAGACCAATCGACATGTGATGGGTGCTTTTATCAACACCACATCAGCTGCCTTACTCCACACATTTCCTGATACTCATTTGAGGCTGGGGCAACTTGGAAGCTCAGACTGAATCTTTAAAAAAAATCCCCTGTCCCACAGAGCTATTGTGCAACTCTTTTTACCCAGAATTATACTTCCTCTGGAAATTGGATGGAATCTTCACAAGGAAACACCTCCAACATCACCCTAATTCCTGTGGGCGGAGCTGAATCATGACCCAGTGACATCTTAGCATGTCTCTCTGGAGACGTGAAGTTGCAGTAACAGTCTTGCACACACAGCTGGATTCTGAGCACGGGAGGGACAGGATACAACACAGCAAATGAAAATTGTTTATGATGGTGAAATAAGGACACTGACTGGAGTCACCTGAAACATTGTTTATGATGGTGAAATAAGGACACTGACTGGAGTCATCTAAAACATTGTTTATGAAGGTGAAATAAGGACAATAACTATGGTACCTGAAACATTATTTATGATGGTGAAATAAGGACATTGACTGGAGTCACTTGAAACATTGTTTATGATGGTGAAATAAGGACAGTGACTGGAGTCATCTGAAACATTGTTTATGAAGGTGAAATAAGGACATTGACTGGAGTCACCTGAAACATTGTTTATGAAGGTGAAATAAGGACATTGACTTAAGCTACCTGAAACGCTTGTTTATTATGGTCAAATAAGGAAATCATATGATTAAATTTGGTTATTAATTACACCTTTTACTATTTTTGAACTGAAGGATTTTACTCTTTGATCCCTGACCCTTTGGCCTTCAGACCCACTGAACTTGAGCTCCTGAGAGAGAAAGCTTCAACTTTATCTTCTTACCCCTCTCTATTCCCACCAGAAAATAAATTGTTTCAATGACACAGGAATGTTTCCCACCTAATCATCAAAATGTCGCCTCATCCAGCTGATAGATCTACACAATTTTCTCATTCCTGTTAACTTTCTTATTCCTGTCAACTTTCTCATTCCTGTTAACTTTCTCATTCCTGTTAACTTTCTCATTCCTGTTAACTTTCTTATTCCTGTCAACTTTCCCATTCCTGTTAACTTTCTCATTCCTGTTAACTTTCTCATTCCTGTTAACTTTCTCATTCCTGTTTACTTTCTTATTCCTGTCAACTTTCTCATTCCTGTTAACTTTCTCATTCCTATTTACTTTCTGGTGTTAGTGGGGAGACATGACATGGAGCAACACGGCTTCACTGAGATGGTATATTGCTGCTCGGTAAAGAGTAAAATCTCTACACTAACCTCACCCCAATAGATACAAATGCTTGTCATGGCTCAAACGATCTTAACAACAAGGCATCGGACTTTACTGTTAAAGCTCAACCTGTCATCTACTGCCTTAGTACCTTGTGGTGCAGGAAAGAGTTGGGTTTGAGCCCTGGGGAATTAAGGTCACCTGGCTAGGGCAGTTGCTGTAAACTGTGCAGGTTAGGGTTTTTCTTTTCTCTTCCACCAGAAAAAAAAAATTCCACACCGTACCGAGGATTTGAACCCAGTTCTCCTGAAGGAGAACCTGACATTCTTGCCACTCGGCCAGCTGCTCCTCTGAAGATTGACCAACCAACCCAAAACCATCTCACAATGGACACTTCTAAAATAAAACCAGTTAAAGGATCACGTGCCTGGGACACTATTAATCATGGCTCCAATTGATGCACAGTGGGCAAGCATACCGCAGTCTCCAAATAAACCAAGCAGCAGACTTTTCAAATAACTGTCTTAGCTAACTGAAAGAAGTATCACATGAAACCGCCACATAGATTCATCCTATTTAAGAAGTTAAATGAAATAACACCAATACAGGATATGTCACAGCTATTGCCATCAAATGATATTCAAAAGTGAGAAGTGAAAAATCTGGTATGATATGCAACGTTTCCTAATATTCAAATACATCTGTACTTTGTACATCTGTACAACTGCCGTACATATCACTTGTTAAACGCTGAATGACTTCTGAAGCTGAACAATGTAATACTAATATTGCACACAATATTTATGTTTGATTTCTGACTATTTGTGTCACATAAAAAAACCACATTGTAAATTCTATTTCAATGTTTCTATTTTTAGCAAGGTCAAATAAATAAGCAAGTCATGACAAAGCAAATTACAAATGCATAACCTGTAGCAAACATGATCACATGAACAAAAATACCTAAAACCTATGAGATATACTTGTTTTTACGATAATAAGATTGCGATAATGTAAATATATTCTAATGACCATTTTTCCTCATTGCTGAAGAAGAAAACAGGGTTGGTTTTTTTTTAGCTTAAATGTTACAGAAAAAGTTATTAGACTATCATGGAAGAAGAAGAAGATAGATATTGACATTCTACACAATTTGGTATTATATGCCAAAATTAGACATTAGAATATCATGGAAGAAGAAGAAGATCAATACTGGCATCCTACACAATTTGAAAATCAAAGAAACCAGATCAATACTGGCATCCTACACAATTTGAACATCAAAGAAACCAGATCAATACTGGCATTCTACACAATTTGAACATCAAAATAAACTATCTGATAAAAAATGTCTGGGAAACCGAAATACTCTGGCCATATTAAGTGTCACAAGGGTATGGAAAGATCAGTGATAGGAGCCATGGTTGCTGGAAGAAGGGACAGTGAGAAACTAACACAAAAATGGACATAGGACATTACAGACACCTTGGGCATGATGGAGCATGAAGCAGGAGAGATGATGAGAGGCCGAGAGACCATGAGTGATGTGCTGCAAGAGACCTGCTATTTGATGATGATTTAAATGAAGCATCTAGATTATTGTTGTGCCTTATGCCTGTTCTAAAGCACAGCAGCTGAACATTGTTTATGATGGTGAAATAAGGACAATGATTGAATCATCTGATTAAATTTGGTTATTAATTACTATTTTTTAACTGAAGGATTTTACTCTTTGACCCCTGACCCTTTGGTCTTCAGATATGCTGAACATGAGTGAGAAACTTTATATATTCTTACCCTTCTCTATTCCCACCAGAAGATAAGTTGTTTCAATGACACAGGAATGTTTCCCACCTAATCATCAAAATATTGCCTCATCCGGCTGCTAGATTTACACAACTTTCTCATTCCTGTTAAATTTCTGGTGTTAGTGGGGAGACATGTCAGTTCACGTCAGCTGTGACATCAACAGAAGATGGGTCTTGACGTCGCTGTCAGCTTCTATTTCCCCCGGGAAGGTTAACCCAGTCAACAAATGCCTGCAGAAGTCGGATGTGTCGGCCTAACGGCGCAAGAACGCAGCTCTGCTGTAAACAGGCACAACGCGGTCACATCCGAAAAAAAAGAAACTCCGGATGAACGCAGAAGAAGAAGAAGCTTCTATTTCATCATCTCCAAATCCTCTGATCCTGAGACACAATATCTACATCCATCCAAATCCTGCAACACTTATCATGAAGTAAACCAATTAGATGTTAGTTTCCCCGGGAAGGTTAACCCGGTCAACAAATGCCCGCAGAAGTCGGATGTGTCGGCCTAACGGCGCAAGAACGCAGCTCTGCTGTAAACAGGCACAACGCAATCACGTCCGAAAAAAACTCCGGATGAACGAAGAAGAAGAAGAAGAAGAAGAAGAAGATGTTAGTTTAACACTGTCCCAAAATTCTGTTCAAAAAAAAAATATGTGAACAGCCAATGTTTTAAGTCTGTTATGACATGAACCATCTCAAATATGTGCATACTTTGTACAGAGAAGCAACGCTTAGTCTACAACAGAGGGCTTACAGATTCAAAGGGTTCAGTTTCATTGTCTTATTAATCAATCCGTCACGTACCATCTTCACAATGAAGGTTGGATGCAACGTATCTCCAACACCCCCCGTCTCTCGCCCTTGTTGTACACTGACAGACTGTTGTTCGTCCATCCCTTGATGATGTCTTCCCAATTGTATCTATTTCTATCTCTTGCTCGCCTGCCTTCAACTCTTCGCTCAATATGATTTTTATAAGAGTGTAATGTCACTTTTACTGTCATAAATAGGTACTGCCCTAGTTAATCATTACATTTATCAAACTGAAACAGATATATCACAGACAGGGTCAACTGTCTGAACATCTCAATTATGAATCACATCTGTGATGATGAAGCAATTATGAATCACATCTGTGATGATGAAACCAAAGCAAATGAAACATTAACATATAAAAAGTTTGGAAAAGACGACAAAACAAATCATATAATAAATGTTATATATGGTAATGAGGTATGAGGGTGATCAGTCAGGATTAATTTATTTCAGTATTAATTCTGAACTCTCTCTCTCTCTCTCTTTACCCTCACCCCCTTTCTCATGCACAAAAGCATGTTCAATGTTAACTCACAGAAAACACAGTTCATGACACTACTATCCTGCACACTTTTCTCCATCAAAGTGACGACTTTCTGTGTGTTCTATTAACATCACAAACATTTTCTCACAGGAAAATACTACTACTCTTCATGACCTTACACTCAAAAACTATTCTTTGAACAATTCCGTAGTGAATGTTTGGAAGGCAAATTAAGATAGGAAAGTATTTTTTTCCCCACAATTCAACTCACAATTGAAGTGTAACTTATAACCAGGTGCAATATACCATTAAGTTTGTGAATATTAGTGATTTAACATAGTTCTCAGCATTTATGTAACATCTGGCATATGAAGAACTCTTCCAAGCCAAACTGGCAGCCAGAAGCAAATACATGAACAGTACACTTCTTTAAACAGGCAAATATGCGACTGATTATCAGAAATAAAAATAAATAACAAGCCAATAACCTTAGTTAAGAAAAGATCACAGAATAATAGCTCAAGTATAAAACTGAACTACTCGTCAGTAACATGTGCTTGACACTCATGTCTGGAACATATCAATGACAATAAGTTTCCTGGGGAAATAACAGAAGGAAAACAAAAACAATACAAGCAAAAGGTGACTGTTACAGGATATTAAAGCACAAGATGACTTTTCTTTTTTTTTAAAACATACAATGACATTTCAACATGTAACTATTACAGTCAATGTGAAAAATCATGAATTCACAACAAATCACGCATATTGTATATAAAACAATTACAAAAAAGAATCAATCCAATAAATGCTTTGAACACATATACACATTTCCATTATTACAATTAGAAGTTGTTTATGGCAGAAAGTTAACAAAATAAATTCTGATCATGGCCACACTGGTGACAAATAGTTGGTTCTGTCAGCATATATACAAACAACAACAACACAGGACAACAAGCAAACACAGATAGCTAGACTGAAAATGCTGTCAATAACACACACACAAATTTGTCCAAAAGCAGTTTTCTGCTATAAGTTTGTGATGTGACAGGGATCTGAGTGCACACAGGAACAGGTGGCCAATCTTTTCCTCACTTAACAGGTGATGAGACCAGGCACTGAACCACCATCTGACCTGGCTCATGACATAATCACAGCAGTTCCCTATAAACACTCCCATGATTGCCATCAATACAACTGAAAATACTGTCATCTAACTCAAGCAGATTGAGTACAAAATGCAAATGTGGACGGTATTGATTGTTACAAATTATGAAACTGTGTGAAGAGTGAATTGCGCCCCCCCCCCCCCATCCCCGTTTTAGGGGTTGTGAACTGGATGTATAGAATTCTCTGATAAGGATGAGAAAGAAAAAAAACTCGGAACACTTGTGTTAACTTTGCACATACTGAAAATCTCTTGGCAGTATAAAAAAGTCTGCCGGATAGACTTCCGCCCAGGCTAAATTCACAATGAGAAAACCTACCTACATACAGGATGTTTATAACATGTGTGATTCTGCTGTACACACAACTGGATCCTCGCACTCACACAAAAGATGTTTATAACGTGTCATTCTGCTGTACGCACAACTGGATCCTCGCACCCACACAAGGGATGTTTATAACATGTGTGATTCTGATACACGCACAACTGGATCTTTGCTGGTGCTATGACATTCATGCACTGTGCTGGGAGTATCTTGGCATAGTCTGGGGGGAAGACCCAGAGAGCTATGGAGATATCCGTGTGCAATAAAAGTGATCATGTAGGAACCAAACGCAGCTGTCATCTGCTAGCCTCATCATTCTGTCATCTGCTAGCCTCATAATTCTGTCATCTGCTAGCCTCACTATTGTCATCTGATAGCCTCATCATTCTGTCATCTGCTAACCTCATCATTCTGTCATCTACCTCATCATTGTCATCTGTTAGCCTCATCATTCTGTCATCTGCTAGCCACATCATCCTGTCATCTGCTAGCCACATCATTCTGTCATCTGCTAGTTTCCTCATTCTGTCATCTGCTAACCTCATCATTCTGTCATCTGCTGGTCTCATCATTATGTCATACGACAGAACAGGGCAGATGTCATCTGCTATCCCCAACATGTTGTCACATGCTACAACTGACCAGTTTTAATTTTCTTCACATAATTTCAGACATCAACATGAATAAATCCCAAGAAAGCAGCAGAAATGTCACCTGCTAAACTTATCATATTATCATGTTAGACTGATCACTGTATCATCTGTAAACGATTATATTACCATCTGCTAGACCAGTGGTTCTCAACATTTTTTGGCCCATGCACACCTTCACCATATGTTCAGAACATCATTCCCCCCTGACTGAGCTACTGTATGACAGTAGACGGTACTACCTGCTTCTGTTAGCGCCGAATGTTGGGCGACGCTTACCAAACCCGACACCCCACATTGTGCCAACGGCTTCGGGCAGAGGAGCGCAATTTGGAGGGTACGAGCCTTATCTTTGTGCGATGAAATGCAACCTAAAGACTAAATGTCATGGCAGGGCAGACCAGGCCCTAAGCCTTGGTTGGCAACAGGTCTAGGATCAAAGCTCCGATAGATGGACAGTTAGAGTATTGCTTTGCTGATCCGGCAGCTTCTACAGCTTATCTTGTTCCAGACATGTTGGTGTTACCTTTCCTCTGGAGTACACTAGACAGGCCGAGAGAGGGATCATGCAGCATGGGCAACACATGGTCTCTAAATTCAGCCCAGGCTTTGTGTTATGGAGAGGTATAACTCCATTTTACAAACTATCATCTGTCAAGACGGCAAGGTGTCAGTCAGTCATTCCCCCCTTTTGTATTTTCTCCCTATAATTTCCCCCCCCCCCCCACCCCACAGTATACGTAAAAATGGAAGCTAAATTTAGTAACATTTACTAGAACAAGTCTAGATGTCTACATAAAACGTGATTTGTGGGTCTACTTACGTTATAAAACGAAATTCAGAAGGGCGAGAAGTACAGAACTGTAAAGTATGGAGGGAAAAAACAATATCAAGTAATCGGTTCTTGTATTAGCGCGATCTTGAAATAATCTGAATTCCCCGCCTGGAAACCCTAAAATTCCCCTCCCCCTGTGTGTGTGTGAGAGGGGGGGTGAGAAGAATTTCCCCACTGTGCTAGATCATCTAGCTGTCATCTATTTAACCGAATGTATTATCTATAAGATTCAACACGCTGTCATCCATTGGATTCTACTCTATAATCAACATACTGCCATTTCTCAAACTCACAATACGGTTTAACCTGTTAGACTGCCCATACTGTTATCTGGATACGACACACAAGAACTATATATACATAAGAAAGATTCTCAAGGTAGTTCGTTAAATCAACAGATACTTCTGGATAAAATACAAACCTACCTCATTCAATATAACCTCAAAATACAAACCTGATATGTGTTTTAACATAAATAACAAGAACAAAGTTTCAATAATTCCTATTCTTGTTTTTTGTGTCTGTTGTTATTGCTACTGATTTACTAGTGAGTTTATTTGTTTTAAATGAAAACTGGGGTCTCCGTAGTGTGGTGGTCAAGTCGCCTGTTCAGTACTCAGAAGGTCACGGGTGTTTTCAGACTCTGTCATTTGGTTCAGGAGCGCATTTTTTAAAGATCCCTTGGAGTTGTCACTTGACTGACAGAGTTTGCGCTCCATGTGACACTTTTAGCAGGTGGTCAGCTGATCTGCTGACAGAGACCAAGCCTGATTGGATAAAACCCTGTACAATGAAGTCGATCCTCTTGTCTCTAAACCCACTTTGTAACTGACCACCATTTTTTTCTAAATCATCGTTTATATTGTTCTTGTCTGTCTGTGTATACAGAAACAGCAATTATATTTGTTATATTTATCTGCACACTGATAGTTGAAATTTGTATTTGAGAATGGTATTCAAAAGAAATAGTTGAAAATTATCTATATAATAAACAAAAGTTTACAGATTAGTATTAAGAACAAAAAGTTGAAAATAGTCTATGTAACAAACAAAACAGTCCTAGAGAATAGTGTTCAAAACAAATAGTTGACAATTGTCTTTGTAACAAGCAATATAGTCCTAGAGAATAGTATTGAAAACAAACAGTTGAAACCTGTGCATGTAACAAACAATACAGTCCTACAGGATACTATTCAAAACCAAAATGTTTAAACAACGACTGAACATAATGGTGTAATCTTAAGACATTACACTGCACATACTAGAAACACTAACAATAAACACATTTTCATAATTTAAAATAGTCAATGATTATCAAGAACTACGAGCATAATACTAATGTAAGTCACTACAAATGGATGTAAGTTGATATAATAACAACGATGATGAACGAAGCTGGAACACATGGTTCAAACATTATATATAACTTGGCATTGGTTTTTCCATACTTAGGAAAACAGGTCACTTTTTGAATACGTTAAGCAATGGTTGACACATTTATGATACTTTAAGCCATGATTGTACAATTCTGATATTTCAGCCATGATTGTACACTTTTGTGATACTTTAAGGGATTTTTGTAAACATTTATGATACTTTCAGCCACTGCAGTACACTTGTGTGGCACTTTAAACCATGTCTGTACGTTAGTCTGCCCACTAGCTTACCAACAAGACAGTACTGAGAATAGGGGGTAACTGTAGCCGAACTGATACAGAAAATGAATGAACACAAAATACAACAAGGAAACGCGATGGAAGGAAAGACACGTGCAGATACAAGTGAATATTCCAGTCTTTTTTTTTTTCTTTGTTCATTAATAAATACTTTGGTAGAAATGTTTTGTTAGTACCTGCATGTGTTTTGCTTTCTGCCAAGCTTCCAAGTTATAATTTGTATTCACTTGCTTACCAACACACTGGCATACCTGTCAACCTCTTGAACAATGTTGTGCATGCTGGTGTACATATTTTTAGCCCATAGTGCACATATTTTTAGCCCATGGTGCACATATTTGTGCCTCTTCTGGCACAGTGCAGGGACAGACATAAAGTACAGCAGTTTACACCAAAACCAAATATAAGCTCCCTCACAATATGAATCCTATAGCGAATGAAGTACACTATTTGCTCACAACACTACAAAGCCCTCAGGGAGCACTGCTCCTGAAATAAAAATCTCTGCGCCATCCATATAGCAAATGAACAAGTTATCAAAAAATCCCATTCAGTTTTTCAACAATCATTATTATTTTAATTAATCACAGTGGGTCCCTGAACGACCAGCACTTGATGACAGCTCTAAGGTCCACCTAGCCTAAACTGTAGCCCCAAAAATGAGTTAGATCATATAATTTTGAAGCCTGGCGACATTTTCTGTTCCTCTACAATGTATTCATCCAGTTTGGTTGCAATGTCATTTGTTGTGCATCATATTTTTTTTTAGGTATCTGAAATATTCCTTCAATATTCAGAGTGGATTATAAAAATGTCTAGTTAAGAATGAATTCAAGTAACAACTACCTAGCTCAGAATTGGTTATAGTTACAATTGTCTAATTAAGAATAAACTAAAGTTATAACTGTCTAGTTAAAAAAATGAGTTAAAGAAACAACTGTCTACTTCTGAAACGATTATAGTAACAACTGTCTAGAAAAGGAAGAGTTTTAATAACAAGTGTCTGGTTCAGAATGGGTTAATGCAACAACTGTCTAGTTAAGAAAGAGTTTAAGTAACAAATGTCTAGTTCAGAATGGGTTACTGAAATAACTGTCTGGAATAGAAATAGTTAAAAAAATAAGTGAGGCAAAGTGGGTCAAAGTAACAAATGAACAAAATGGGTTCGCCTATGATCCAATAGGTTAATGCAACAACTGGCTGGGACAGGAGAAATTAATGCATTTGAAGCAATCACAAACTAACCACAATTCACAAAAACATGTCTTCCAATATTTAAGCAGCTTTTTTCAATATATTCATGGACTGCTAAAGCCATTTGACATATGCCCAAAAATAATGGTTTATATACACTGTACAACAAGCATGCAAGTTGGAAGAAATTACAAAGGTGGCATAAAATCTGCAAAGCAAACTAAATGGTCCTTATTTCTTTTTTTATTTTTTTTTAAAATGAAAGTTATGCTTGATTAGTGAACAGAATCAGAAGCAACTGCAAATAAGAAAAGCTACAAAAGATAGCTTTTTGTATACCAAATTAATTAGGAATGCCTTAATTTACCAATCTAACTGAAATCTAGAAAAGTAACTTTGAGGCAAGATCTGTATAATATATTGCACATACTTCTAACAAAGTAGCTCAGAATTAACAAACATATCCATTAATACTACAACTTTTGTGATGGCTGTCTAAACAACCTAACATCACATAATAGTTTTTCTATTACTTCTATGATGAATTATTATCTAAACAAATTAGCAATCTGATAGTAGTTTTACTATTACTTGTATGATGAATAACTGTCTAAACAAAATAGCAGCCTGAAAGTCTTTCTATTACTTCTACTTGTATGATGAGTAACTGTCTGAATAAATAAGCACAATTGATAGTTTTACTATTACTATTATCATGAATAACTGACTGAAGAAATTAGCAATCTATTTGTAGTTTTACTATTACTATTATGAATAACTGCTGAAAAAAAAAAGCAATCTGATAGTTTTACTATTACTTCTACGAAAAGTAATTGTCTAAACACAATAGCATCATCTGGCAATCTTTCTATACAAAAGTCGCTTAAAAGTCGATAGGGTCGACTTCATTGAACCAGGTTTTTATCCAATATGGCCCGGTCTCTTTCCGCAGCGCGGAAAGCGTCACACAAAGCACGAACTCCGGAGCTCTAGCAACGACCCACAGGAGTCTCAGAAAAATTTCACTCGTTAACTGAAGGGCGCGGCCCGGAATTGAACCCACAACCTTCGGAGCCCGAGTCAAACGGCTTGACCACTTCACCATGGACACTCCCGGCAATCTTTCTATTATGTCTCTCAACAGTAAATATTTAAACAAATACAATATTTTTATTACTTTCGTGATAAATAACTGTCAAAGCAAGCTTATATTATCTGATATAGTTTTTCTAATACTTCTGTAATAAACAACTCTTTACACTAGCAGCTTCTGATACAGTCTTTTCATTAATTCCGTGATATGTAACTCTAAAAAAAATAATATAATTTGATATTTTTATCATTTCTGTGATGTGTAACTGTCTAAATAAACTAATATAAGCTGATACAATTTTGTATTACTTTTGTGATGTGTAACTGTCTAAACAAACTAATATAATCTGATAGTTTTAAAAAAAAAATATTTTTGTAATGTGTAACTGTCAAAACTGACAGTATTTTGTTAAATTACGTCTGTGATGTGTAATTGTGTAAACAAACTAATATAATGTGATACAATTTTGTATTACTCCTGTGATGCGTTAACTGTCTAAACAAATATAACCCACATCACGTATGAAGAGCCGATTCGTCTAATAATATGGGGCTAGCACCACGTAACAAATACCTCATTGCATGAAAAGGGGTCTTTTATCTTTACCTTCATATTACCTAGCACAGTTTTTCTATTACTTCTGTGATGTGTAAGGTAGAATTACCTAGTACAGTTTTTCTATTACTTCTGTGATGTGTAAGGTAGAATTACCTAGTACAGTTTTTCTATTACTTCTGTGATGTGTAAGGTAGAATTATCTAATACAGTTTTTCTATTACTTTTGTGATGTGTAAAGTGGAATAATCTAATACAGTTTTTCTATTACTTCTGTGATGTGTAAAGTAGAATTATCTAATACAGTTTTTCTATTACTTTTATGATGTGTAAAGTGGAATAATCTAATACAGTTTTTCTATTACTTCTATGATGTGTAGCTGTGTAAAGCAGAATTATCAAATACAGTTTTCTGTTATTTCTGTGATGTGTCCCTATGTAAAGCAAACTTATTAATACAGTTTTCCTATTACCTCTGTGAGGTGTAACTGTTTGAACAAGCTGACATTATCAACTTTCTAATGACTACTGTATGTTTGTTTGTTTGTTTGTTTGTTGTTTTATCAGAAATTTGTACAGCAAATTATTAATTTCTTTTTCAGCACAAGTCGTGAAAGCCCCAGTGACAGAAACAAAAATATTCTTTTCTATTAAACACTAGAGACAATCTTGATCTACCTCACATAAAAACTACATCTGCATCAAGGATTATTTGTTACCAATGGGAAAGATAGGATAACATGAACACAGAATGAAATATGAACTGACAAAAACAGCATGAATGATGTTACTGCATTAGGAAGAATGTCCAATAAGATTCACAATGATGTATGCAACATTATGGACACAGCAATCACGGTTACAGCATAATAAGAGTCACATATTGATAGGCCGCTGTGAATATTATGTGTACATATTTGTCTGATATAGACTCAAACCATGCATGTATGGCTGAATAACACCTGTATAATATATACCAAACACATGTAAGCAGACTGTAACAATTAACATTGTAAAATGTTATTTACGACAATAAAAGACACTGGATTGAAGACAGAAAGGAATAGAAAATAACTAAAAAGTCCACTTTCTTCACACTGTGTCGCTGAAAATCTCATAATGCCCCAAATGGATCACTGATATTGCTTGATTGTCCAGACTGAGGCGGCCGTGGCTGTTGGTATCCACCCATTAGGGGCATGCGTTGGGCACCATACATTCCAGGTGCCTGCATAACCATGCCAGGATGTACCCCCATTCCAAATGGCTGGCTCATTCCCTGAGATGTCATAAAAAACATTTCTTGTCAGTCAAACAAACAAATGAACAAACAGATACATATTTACAAACGTGCAAAATTTCCTTTATTTGTGTATTTTTTCTTCTTTGTTCCTCTTTTGAGAGAAGTGCGACACACTTACCTATGCACCTCAAAGATCGGTGTGTCTGAATGCAGCATGCATTTGTTTAAGGTTTGCCACCTCTAGACAGATTCTATTAAGTTAATGGGCTCTATTTACCCATGGATAGTTTTTTGTTACAATTTTGCCAGCGCGGTTGCCTTATGGTGTACTCTTTGCGATTTCAAACAACCATGGGATTTTTAATGTGCACAACTTGCACACATGACCTCCTGTTTTTCACCCTTATCCAGGAAGGCTAGGTGTCTGATCACACTACTCAAGTAGCTTCTGAACCAGAGGTGGATATCACAACCTCTCAGTCACAGCTCCCTTAAAGGTGTATATTAACAGATATTATTTAAGTCCACAGCTACACTGTTTTACAACCATCTGTCTTCAATTACTTTCTCTGACGCATTCAGTTTATCAGAGTAATTATCTCACTGATTGCCTTTCTTATGTGTGTTGAATTAACTGTCAGTTAAGGAGCGGCTGGCCAAGTGTTTAGAACGCCAGGTTCTCCTTCAGGAGACCCAGATTTGAATACTCAGTAAGGTGTGGATTTTTGTTCTGTCGGGTGCAAAAAATAAACCCTAACCTGCACAAGCCAGGCTGCCTTATTCCTCAGGCCCAAGAGCCTCCTTCCCCCCCCCCCTCCCCCTGTCCTACACTGCAAGGTTCTATAGGCAATAGATGAGTTTTCTGACAGTTGAATTAAAAATTTATGCATACTTTAATTTTTTTCCACATGTATGTTCAAAAGAAAAAAAGAAAGAGAGAAATACTACAAACACTGCAATTGAAGAAAACATTACTGAATGAGAGTAAGATCAGACAATTAAGGAGCTTCAGCCACAAAATAAGTGACACAGTCCCTTGTTAAAGGTTGTTCTTGAGGGAAAGGTGGAGGTGAAACTCGAGGAAGATAATGTTACATGTGAGTGGATGTTTCAGAAATGTGGTTTTACAAAATAATGCTGTAAATTCGTTGGCCAGAAAAAATAAGTCATCTAAATGTTTAAATGTTATGAAAAAGGCTAAGAAACAATGACAACTTGTTGCAAACATCAGAAAGAGGAAGTTATCATTTTTTTGGGTCACATTATGAGAAGAGAAAAACTGGAACACGTGACAACTGAAAAGATTTATGTAAAGAGACAGAGGGAAGACAATAAGAGAAGATTATTGACAGCCTTTTGTTATGGCATAGAAAGAGGTAAGCACTGGAACCAATAGATGTTACTGGAGATTGCAAGAAATGGAGACGCTTAATAGCCAACATCATACAGCAAGGCACTTGATGATGATGAGGGATTTCTGGTGATCAAGAGATATAATCACTCAAGCCAGTAAGAAAGGCAATTAATTATGATGATGAAGATGAGAGAGTGTAAGTGATGAAGAGACACCATCGTCCAGGCCAGTAAGCACAGCAGTTGATGATGATGACAACGATTTGTTTCAAACAAGGACCTACCATCACTGGCTGTCCTATGGGAGCTCCAAGTGGTTGGCTGTACATCACAGGTGCACCCATCTATGGGAAAGGAAAGACAGCAGTTTATAAAAGAGGTTGAGCACTGCTATTGTTTAGGGTCCACACTATTTTGTCTTCTATCGTTATAGGCACAAACCATCTTGTTTTCTATTGTTCAAGGCACACGCTATCTTGTTTTCTATTGTTCAAGGCACACACTATCTTGTCTTCTATTGTTCAAGGCACACGCTATCTTGTTTTCAGTTGTTCAAGGCAACATGTCATCGTTCATTGTTCAGTGCACAAACTACCTTGTCTTCGATTGTTCAATGCTAAAACTATATTGTTCAGTGCACACACTATCTTGTCTTCTATTGTTCGGTGCATAAACTATCTTGTCTTTTTGTTCAGTGTACAAACCACCCTTTCTACTATTCGGTGCACAAACCCTCTTGTCTTCTAATATACAATGTTATGGCATGGAACGGGGTGATAACCTCCATTCTATCTATGCTACGAGATTTGGTTGACTCCAGAGTTTTACTGCCATAATAATTTGGAGCAATGAATCTCCGCCATTTTCTGTCTCTCACCATGATGACATAATATTCTCTTTCCTGTCCATCTTTTGATATCTTCCCATTGACACCGTGGCATTCCTTTTGCACAAGTCGTTTTCATCTTTCCGTCTAGCACCGATTTCAAGTGCCCAAAATATGATTTATCTGGTTTTCTTAGCTAACTCAAAAGATTTTGTTTAGTTTTTGCTACTAAAGACATTTTCATCATTATATCTGAGGTTTCTAGGGGATCTTCTACCAATGTTTAATCCTGGCTGTTCCTTCAACAAACAAATGAACAAAGCACACCACTGCTGTACTCCTCTTTCTGTATCTATATCTACTGGATAATATAAGGTTAATCTTACTGTCAGTGCGCTTCTAGTATTTTTTATTGAGGCAGAATTATTTATAATAATTTACAAGCATCATGTAGTATCTTCTTCTTCTTCTTCAGCTTTCCGAGCCATTGAGGTTCTTTGCTGCAAATACAATCCGTCTCCATTCGTCTCTCTGGTGGACCTTCTCTTGCCAGTCGTTGATTCCAAGTGCTTGTAGGTCTGTACATGTATTATCTCTCCACCGCCTTCATGTAGTATGAACATTAAAAATGGTACAGACAATCCCATGGCAGATATAGCCATTGTAATGTGTAGTGTTTGGTCTTCACATATTCTAGGCCATGCTGCAATGGGATAAGATGACCATTTCCATTCCTCACTGCCTTTCCTGCCCAGACAATTCTGAAACTTGCCTGGTACCAATTTTATGATGCTGGATTGGCACTAGAGTTATACTGGTCTGATAAAACAATCCTGCCACCACCCTGGCAAGTAAGTCTAAATATATGCTTGAAAATTACTTGTTTCTTATTAAACTACTCATTATATGAGTTCTAGCCACTAGAACAGCCGCTCCTCAATGAAAGTATTACTGAAATGATATCTATGATTAAAGTATTTTATTTTTAATTGTTGCGTATCCCTTACGGGATGTTGCAGTCAACACCAGCACTTTCCAGCTGCTGTTGATGTACTAGGTAAGTGTTACGTTCAGTAGTTTGCCATTGCTTTCTGAACGACCGGCTCCCATACCAGCATGTTATAACACAACGCGACACAGTCTGCTGCACAAATCAGTCAAAGCTGAGCTTAGAATGCCTGGTACCCGGCAAGCCTTTAGCCACGAAGCCGACGATTACAGTATTACTGGAATAATATCAATGATGAATGTTTTACTGATTCATTCTGTACAAATTCACCATATTGGCTACTACATACATCATCCACTTTGGTGAAGGACATGGAGATGTGTTGGTCAGACACACATCTTCAGTTAATCTTCATCTTCTGCTGCCCTTTATCTGCTAATGAAGCATAGACCCTCGACCAACTCACATCAAGCAGTACTATCTGTTGCTACCTTCTACAGCCCCCTACATGTCTACCCTATGTTAATCATTTCTGTCTCTAACTCTGGTCTCCATGTGTTTTTAGGTTTCCCTCTAATTCATTGGCCCTGTGGGTCTTCAAGTAGTAATTTTAAAAATTTGTTTAGCACAAGATGAAGTATGGGGTGATGAAACATGATGTCTCTAGAGAAACAAAGGTGATCACAATGAATCATTCCAGCAGATTGGTAACGTGTGCTTGACATAAGCAACTTCATCATGCAAGCAACTTCATCATGTAAGCAAACTATTACAAAGAGCAACACAAAAGAACAGATTGAGATTCTTTCCCCAAGGAACGAGTGCGCTTTCCTGGCAACTCCAGAACCTCAGATAAGTTACTTTTTTTGTACTGTTTAAGTGTCATTTGTTTCATGAGGGATTTCTAGCCGCAACGCCTATTCTGTCCTTGTAAAGTTTAACAATTCCACTCTTCTTTTTTATTGGTTTTTACAACTTTACTGCAGTTCAACCAATTTTATTTCTCATCATCATAAATGAACAGGACCAGCTGCATTCGGTTTCAAATGCACCAAAAATGCACACTCATTTATTAATTGTTCATAATGGAATGAAATGTATGAAAGTATATATGAAATCAGTGAATGGCAGAGAGACAAATAAAACACTATAATTCAAACCGTACCATAGCTGGTGTTTGGAAGCCAGGCTGAACCCCCCATTGTGTGGTGGTTGACTGTGCAACTGGTTGTCGCTGGAATGCATTGCCTCCTGTCAGCTTACTTTCTCCCTTGGGCTGCCACTGGTGGTCTCTGGAAATTATGTCATGCCAGTTGCTAAATGCTCTCAAAAACTTAGATGCAATTTGGCAAGGAAACATACCAGATATACATACACAATACAGTTGGGATGCAATCTTACAAAAAAAAACATACCAGACATACAAACACAATACAGTTGGGATGCAATTTAACAAAGAAACACAAATAATGAAATACTACAGCAACAGTGCCGGGTCATAATCTCAGCAGTGATAGACATAAGGTCACTAGAATTGTTTAAGAATAAACAAACATACTGAAGAAACTGGCACAGTGAGCTACCCGAATGCTCCCCCCCCCCCTTTTTTTTTCTATTCCTCCCTCACTCTGCGTGAGTGTGCATGCACACAAGCGAGCATCATTTTACACACCCTAAAACAAATTGGGTATATAGTTTGTTTGTTTTTTAAAGTAAAGGACCCTTTCTGCACATGTTAAGGTGTATTGAGTATATGGTGCTAGCCTCATATTTTATCGACCAATCAACACTTGACAGGTGGTCAGTATCACATTGGCGACTGTTACTTCACAGCACATTTCCTGGTACAAAATTTAAGTTGGGTCACCCAGGGAGTTCAGGCCAATTATTTTGTCTCAATGGATATTGGAACAATATCATCATCCAATGCCTTGCCAGCTGGCATGGGCGATCAAGCCTCTTCACAAAATCTCCGACAGTATGGATCAAGAATTTTCTCACACTGTCTTCCTCTACCTCTCTTTCTACAAATCTTTCCGGTTTTCACAACATGTTCATTTTTGTCTTCTCATAATATGGCCCAAAAAAAAAGATGACTGCTTCTATCTGTTTGGGATAAGTTGCCTTTGCGACTTAGCTTCCCTCAAAATGTCCAGATCGCTCATTTTGGCTCACATCTCACTGGAACATATGATCACCATTCCAGCAGCCTTGCGATCATTGACATAGTTGATAGAAATTTTACTCATATGCCACATGCAGTAGTTTTACTTCCCCCACCCCAAACCCACCTACTCTCACTCACACACAGATGTGTGCCTCTCTCTCTTTCTCTAAATGCGTGCCCAATTCTTAACCCTTTGAAAATAAAGTTTGTTTGTTCGTTCACTCTCCCTCCCCCTCAATACCCCCCCCCCCCTCTCTCTCTCTCTCAGGGGAACATTCCAGTTCTTGTGATGAACCATCAGAGATTACATGTACCTCTGTGTTTTTACCAACCTTTATGAGGAGGCTTGGCTCCAAAGCTTATTGTTAGAGGTTTAGTACTCACTATGGCAACTGTAAACAGGATCCTGCCATTTTTTGTAAAAAAATGTCAAGCTGTGTAAAATACAACACTGATTCCCAAAGGCATAAGGGTGTGATGGAAAATTGCAAGAATTTGAGACTAGCCCATAAGAGTAGTAGAAATGCATGATTTTAGGAGACAGGGAGAGGAAGGAGGTGGCAGAAGAACTACATAATACTCTGCCTATTTTTTGTATTCTATTTATGAATAATATTTAAAAAACATCTGACCCGAGGATCAGTTTCAACACCCCCTCCCACCCCACCCTCCCTCCGCCCACCCTTTCTCTCTGTTTCACACCAACTCCTTACAAGAACATACACAGATATACTGTCTGGGCCATACTATAGCACAAGGCAACAAGCCAGCAGATCTGTGGGCTACATGAATGCCAGCAATTAGAACACTCATTATGGACAAGATAGACATTCTGAAGACTACCTACGAACGACTGCTAGTTGAAGATATCAGAAACGTTTTTAAGAATGCCTGTATTTGGAATTAAATGTGGTTCTGGCAAGAAAGGACACACGAGGAGACAAATCCCAAGTGTTTACAACCCATGTGTTACTGGAATGATGAGCGTCTGCACCTGACATTTTCTGCGGGAGGCAACGCTTCTAGGGGTTTGCCCGGAATGCTATGTTTATTCTTAGATTAATCAACCAATCAGTAGTCCCGGAATGTTATGTTTATTCTTAGATCAGCCAATCAATCAGTGATCCCAAACTCATGGGAAGCATAAAGCAACTGTTTGGTCACTCACTTTTTGGTACCTGTGGCTCCACCTCGAACATTCAGATTAGATGCTAGCGTGGCGAGAGATGTGTCAAGGTCGTGTCCAATAGCTTTCGGCTGTGATGTTGTTACTGGTGCTAGAGTAGGCGATGCTGATGTTTTATTCATTGGCTGAAGAACATCACCAAAGGCATCAAATCCTGCATGAACAAACAGAATCATTAGACCAGTTTTTTGTTTTTTTTTTAAAGAACAAACAGAAATCATTATATCAGGTTTTTTAAATATACATACACATGATATATTTTAATAATGAAGGTCAATAAATTATGTGGTGTGCGTGTGCACATACATGCACACATGCGGTGACTGTTTACTCATCCAAGATTATGTCTTCCTGGAAGACCAAGAGTTGACTCTTAAGACTGATGTGTTGCTATTCAGGTTGTCTGAGCTCTGAAAGGGCTTGCATCTATCAGAGTGAGATTGGTGTAGAGGTTCTTCTCTTGACCTGGCACCAAAGTACAGTCTCCGCAGGGACTATTTTTCAGAGCTCTTGCCCCTCTCCAACCCCAGAAACCAGCTAGATGTGCAAGACCTATCCTGCAACTTCACATCTGTGTAAATGTATACTGGGATGTCACCAGCACATATGTACTGGCTGGAAACAGGCCTGGACTGGTTATGCCATCTCCACAGGTTTTTAGTATTTCATGGTCAACAGACTCCAACCCAATATCCAGAGGGGATTAAAGGGCAGAGGTAATGAATCTCAATGTCTGTATTGAGCCGCCCTGCTTGGCTGTGTCCTGATTATATCTTGATGTTGTCTGTCCATTAATAATTTTAGCCTTTAACTCTTTTACCTGCAACTTTTCCCTTCATAATGATTTTCAGTAGATTATTACTTGGTGTGGCAAAAATACTTTTCTTTTGTTTTTTTTTATTTTCTTCAGCAGTGCCCTTTTTATAGAACTTGTAGAGCTTCATTATGTCTTTTTTTTCTGTCCAAGAAACACACCCAATCTTCAAAAGACCCACATTTCAAAATCCTCAATTTTATGCTCCACATTTTTAGTCAAGGTCCATGTTTTCACTCCACACAATAGTGTTGAATATATACATATATTATTTGATGAATCATTTCTGTTTATGTGATATTTGTTTAGAGAGAAGTATAGTTTTGTGCTGTTGAGTATGTACTTTGCCATTTCAATTCTTTTCAAGATTTTTATGATGCTTGTGCCATCTTCTGTCATTGTTTAATCAAGACAGATGTAGCTTGATATCTGTCCCAGTATTTCGAATGCTGGGCAAGGCAACACTACCCAAAAAAAAGGTGGTTAAAGTTATCAGTCATTAATACTGGCCTCCCATCATGCATGCTTAGAAATGCGAGTTTCAAATGTTAATCTCACACCAAATATGCTTAGAAATATGAGTTCCAAATACTGCTCTCACATCATGAATGCTTGGAAGTATGAGTTCCAAATATTAGACCCACATCACAAATGTTCAGAAATGTGAGTTCCAAATATTGGCTCCACATCACAAATGTTTAGAATTATGAGTTCCAAAAACTGGTCTCAAACCATGAATGTTTAAAAATATGAGTTTCAAATGAAAATTAATTTAATTTTTTTTAACAACTATACTATCAGATTAATATTCTGCAAATATAAACTTATTGTAGAACATGAAAGGCTTAATGTAGGAAGTTGTTAAAGTGAAGTGACAAATCTACAGGACAAATTAACCTTACATGGATTTGGCTTCAAAAACATCTTTTCTAATAAATGTAAAGGAAAAAATCTTATCTTTAATTAATTATCAGTTATAACTCTTCACTGTTAAAGCATGTATAACTATTCATGCGGACAGGCTGGCTGGGTCTGCACCGCTGGGTGAGGTATTGGTGCATGATAAGGCAGACGTGGTCGGGGCTCTTTGGAATCATGTGAACAGTGTGGAAGAACAAATAGATCATCATAGCCTGAAGAAAATGTAAGGCCAGGAGTGGCCAGAGGATCTGGCCAACACTCAGTACTCAGAGGAAAGGTCAGATGGACACATAATCAGATTGCAGCTAGTACTGTAAGTATTGGGACTCTCCGTTGGCTGTTGAAGTTGAGGATGGAGAGCGCATGTCCTGAGTGTTGTGATGTTGGTTCTTAGTGCAACTCAACTCATGGCCGAAAACATGTTATACTTTGTCTTTATGGGAAACATTTCTTCAAGAATGTGTACAAAACATTAACTGCCTATTGAAATATACACTGCAAATTTAGAACCAGCTTTTAATACATGATCAAATAACTATACTGTTTTAAAACACAAAATGGGAAAGAACTAGATATTAGATGACACATTAGTTAATAGAAAAGAAAAAGTAAAGGCAGAAAGAAAATATGAGTCACTACGAAAATGATATCTCTAGATACTTCAGAAACAAGTATTGGCTAACAGAAACAGAGTAAAGTGTCTAAATAGCTTATTTCTCATCTGTTGTCAAGTGTATCTAATATATGTCTTTCCTGCCAGTACCAGTTCAATACCGACTATTTTATGTTTTGATACATTACTTTGATGTCTCATTGTTTCCCACCACCATGTGTAAATCTGGTCTGTAATAACACAAATTACTGTGTGCTTTAATGACATACTTTAAACTGTGAGAAACCTTATGGGGACACATCGGTGTTAGACAACATGAAAAACACATCAAATAAGATGGTTCTGTCATATAAATTACCACATGCCAGTGCCCCACAGACAGAAATAGAGCAAAAGGTCAACCACATACATGATGAAATGATGGAATATCTGAGGCTTTGAATATCATTATTTATTAAACATGTCCAAAGCTAGCTCTAAATTTCCCTTCTTAAACTGGTTCTGAAAAGCAAAACAGGGATAGAAAAAAATCAGAAGACACCTTATAATGAACACATAATTTTTGATATGACAAAGAAATACAATATTACAATTGACCACCAAGCTCCATTACATATGCACAGGATAATTATGGCCTATTGAGTCACAATGAGATATAGAAAACACAACATTAACACACAACAGGCCACAATGAACACTGAAACATATTCAGCATTAACATTTCACAAACTACTGGCGACTAACTAGTTCCAGAATAAGCAAAGAGCAAACAAATTTCATCCACTTCTGGAATGACTTAAAATTAATTTGCTAATTAATTTTGTTTTCCGATGTTAACATTCAAATAATAAAGTACATACAAGGAAATCCTACAAATTTGAAGAATTTATAATTACAACAGAAAAGATTTTAAACCTAACAACTATCTTATGAAATATATTAACTAATAAAACATAGCCACTTTCACGTATTTAGCAAACAACTAAATTTCACATCAACATGATTACAAAACAGCATTCCACACAAAATGATGATCATCTTCTCTGTCTATCCCATAATGGCAATTGTTTGTGATTAGGTTTTGAAAATGGATGAGATCGTTGTTAGTTTGAAAACATATATGGAGATATATACATTTTTAATAGTGTCACGAAATGCAGTATGCAACAATGAATGGAGTTCATTATCAGTCTTCGGTGTGAAAATGGATGAGTTCGTTGTTAGGCTTTCATAATCCTCTATCATCAGATATATGTATTTGTGTGGCAATGCTGCAGCTTGTTTATTCTTTAACTTGTTCTGTCCCAAACAAGGGATATGTGATCAGCTATTGTCTGTGTATCCAGCATTGCGTATTATATTTTTTCTACATTTGATCTGAGCAAACAAAAAAATCTGGTTAAATATTTTAACATGCAGCATAGAATGTTGAGACTAACAATCTTGGGGAATATCAGACGGCGGGAAAGTCTACCAAGAATAACTTATTTTTTTAGTATGTTTAACAAGAATGCTTACATATTTTCTATGTGTTTTTTCATTATAATAACTTCCACGTAAAATGTAGTTTTACTATATCACCCTACATGCACCATGAAAGACAGAAGATGAAGGTCACTCACTCCATTCACCCTGACAAGAGAGGACAAGTCAGAAGGGGTGGATTATGTGTGACAAGGCTTGTGCAAATGACATAATCAAGAAGGGATTAACTCAAGAAGGAATGAGAGAACCAAACTAAATTATGTAATTCTGCATTTCATGAGGTAATAAAAATCCATATATGTATAGACAAAAAGGACTGTACATAGTTTAATAATAATGTTTGTTTTTTTTAGTTCTCAAAGAAGCAGAGGATCAATCAAATATTACAAGATCTAGTGTAAGAAGGACATGCAGAAACCAGAAGAATCAATAAGAGACCCACAAACTGAGGCATGTTTTTGTATGTCATAAACATATTATTTCCATAATTGTAACTCGTATATAAACACAACAACTGTAAACATCACAACCTCATCACAACATTTCTTCCCAAAGGATGATTGTATGATAAAAAAGGTGAAGACAGGCATGCTTCAGGCAGAACAGTAGGCTTCAATTCAACAATCAAAAATAAAGAGCATCTGTCTAGATGTGTATAGTGTTCAATTGTCAATGCCTAGAATACTCTTAACAAACATCTGCTGGCGGTTCATAATATATAACTACAGGAAGTTGAAGGGTCGTGGGGCGAGATGTCTATACAGCTTCCTCCTCTCTAATTCTCTAATTCTCACAGGACAGATAAGTACCTATATCCTACTTCTGGGCATACCAAGTTCAGATAATCCTACATTATATTTTTAAATAGCTAAAACTAGGCTGATTCTTTAATATCTATGGACTGTCCATTAATTCTCACTTGAAGAGCTGGAATATTTGTGAACTTTGTCTATCAGTTCTCACTAAAATAGCCTCAATATCTGAGTACTGTGTCTGTTAATTCTCACTAGAACAGCTGGAGTATCTGGAAACTTTGTCTATTAATTCTCGCTAAAACAGTCTGAATATTTGAGTACTGTGTCTATTAATTTTCACTAGAAGAGTTTGAGTATCTGGGAACTTTGTCTATTAATTCTCAGTAGAAGAGCCTGAAGTATTTGGGAACTTTGTCTATTAATTCTCACTAGAAGAGACATTAGTACCAAGCTGATTCACTTTTGGTCAGAAGTGCAGAGGATTTGAACCCACGCCTACCACTGAAAACCAGAGACAGCAAACGATATGCGACACACTTGCCTCAAATAATCTAATTGGTCTAGATGCATGTTCAATAAAATCCCAAATTTAGCAAAATAATGAGAAATGGAAAGACACAGATGGCAAACTGTGTAATTAATTTGAAGATCACAACATAAAAGTCAGACAATGTTTAGGGTGTTTGTGTTTATATTAAACCAGTGCTCACTTCTTACCAACAAACACTCAACCGACAAATAAATCAAATGACTTCACAAAATCAAAGTACTTTTTACCTTCAAAATCAGACCCTAAAATTGTTTCGCCTTATGCAAAGAAAAGAAATTTAAGAAAACAAAATAAAATAATAGGGCACTGAAAAAAAACAGAACTGTACGTCTCAAAATGAAACAAATCGAAGCTGAATTTGAATTTTCGACAAACAAACAAAAATGCACATCTTTGTAAAGTATTAGCTATCCTTTGGATAAAATCCTAGCCTGTGCACTATCTGGTGATCACCTGAGCAAATGACCTGGATTCCTTGGCCTGGAAAAATAAACTCCTGGCATACACCAGCAATGGCAGGAGAGCCATGATGAAAATAAACACAAGTAACTGCTTGGATATGCATCCTTCATTCCCTCATCTCTTATTAAAACCTTCCTGATATACATCAGTAATGGTAGTAGGTGCCATTTCGATAGTGTGCAGTAAAAATAGTGCGTATGTTCATTTTAGAAAGTAAGTGTTTGTTTATTCATGCCCACCATGCAATCGAGAGATTCACTTCATCAACTGAGATGTTCACTTCATGTACCAAGGGATTCACTTCATGCAAAACTGTATTCACTTCATCAATTGATATATTCTTTTCATGCAATCATGCAGTTCGCTTTATACAATCTAGAGATTCACTTCATGCAAACCAGAGATTCACTTCATGTGAACAAGAGATACACTTCATGCTTCCTAGTCCCCTAGTATTGCTGCTGCTGTCACCATTGTCATAAGGCTATAATATGAGCTTTGTTACAATACACAAAATGGGCTCCAACTGTCCCTTCCTCTACTGCCTCTCATATTCCAGCAGAGCACCAACTCAGGCCGTGACATTTGTAAACCTGTTCATGATTGGTTGCGTTCTGTAGGTACAGTTGTCTGCAAGATGAGATGGTCAGCCGCAAATTCAACCCTTGTTATTTGCCTTTCACATCATGTATGATAGGCTACAGTGTTACTATTCTTTGCTTCCCTTATGGGCTCTGATAATACACGGGTGCTCTCATTTGTAATACAAATTAAATCCTGCACCCCCTCTGCTGTGTGTCCACCGTGACGAGGTAGAGGGGCTTGAGCGTCCCAATGACCCCAAGAGCTATGCTGACGGTAGCACAGCTACTGGTAGGGCCACCCATGTCGGACAGGTCAAGGGAGAGGGACCAGACGAAGAGACACACAAACCTGCTGCCTTGTAGGTAGACTGGGGACAGTCAAAGGCTAGGGAAAGCACCCCGAATAAATGCTTGTCGAAATCGGATGTACTGAGCCACAGGCTTGACAAAGCAGTGCAACGTAACTTAATTCATGATGTCACAAATCCAAATTAATCGTTATGGTGCTAATCCCGCGAAGTCCCATCAGGCGGCGATAGTGCCGGGCCCCCTGCCTCGAGGGGGTCCACCCATGACTACTGGTGGTCACCTTCCCCTGTGCTGTGGAGTCAAGGCACAGAGGAGTAGGTTAAGAGCTATTGACCAAATACCCCGGACACTCAACATACTACAGTGGAATGCCGAAGGAGTTTACAAGAAGAAAGAGTCCCTAACACAGCGTCTTCATAAAGATAAAATAGATGTGGCATGCATTCAAGAGACACACCTCAACGCCAATCGCAAATTCTCAGTCAGAGGATATCAGGCCACACGTTTCGACCGCGAAGGACACAAAGGAGGAGTTCTAATACTTACACGAAATACAATACCTTGCAGCGAAGTATCTGTGATCTCTGACAATGAAACGGAAATTATAGGTGTTGATATAATGATAAAGGACGTGAAAATAAGAATCTACAATCTGTATAGCCCAGCAGATAAGGACCTTACACTCTCAAACATGAAAATAACTGACACAAATTGCATTATTGTCGGAGACTTTAATAGCCGTTCAGATAGATGGGGATACCCAGATACTGACAAAAGAGGAGATAAATTGGAGGACTGGGAAATAGACTCAAATCTCCATCTACTCAACAAAGCGGATGACACACCGAGCTTCTACTCCAGAAGATGGCTTATCACTTCTACTCCAGACTTAGCTTTCTGCACAGGAGACATCCTCCACAAAATCGATCGCCGTGTGCTGGACCAATTAGCAGGTAGTGACCACAGACCAATCAAGCTTGTAATGAATATGGAGTATGTTCCACAGGAGCAAAAGCCCTTGCCCCGCTGGAATTACAAACGAGCAGACTGGGACAGATTTGCCATACTAACAGACAAATATTGTGAAAACATAAATACACGATATGGCAACATAAAGCAAATGGTGGAAAGAATCTAAAGAATAGCCGTTCAGATAGATGGGGATACCCAGATACTGACAAAAGAGGAGATAAATTGGAGGACTGGGAAATAGACTCAAATCTCCATCTACTCAACAAAGCGGATGACACACCGAGCTTCTACTCCAGAAGATGGCTTATCACTTCTACTCCAGACTTAGCTTTCTGCACAGGAGACATCCTCCACAAAATCGATCGCCGTGTGCTGGACCAATTAGCAGGTAGTGACCACAGACCAATCAAGCTTGTAATGAATATGGAGTATGTTCCACAGGAGCAAAAGCCCTTGCCCCGCTGGAATTACAAACGAGCAGACTGGGACAGATTTGCCATACTAACAGACAAATATTGTGAAAACATAAATACACGATATGGCAACATAAAGCAAATGGTGGAAAGTCTAAACAGAGCGATAATACAGGCAGCCACTGAGTCCATTCCAAGAGGAGCGAGGAAAAATTACAAACCATACTGGACTGAAGAACTACAAAGTTTGGAGGACAAAGTTGAAGATGCCAGGAAGACAGCAGAGAGAGAACAAACAATTGAAGCGAACATCTCTCTCAAAGCCATCTCAGCAAAATATAAAAGAACAGTAAATCAAACAACAAGAGATTGTTGGAGGGAAAAAACAGAAAACCTGAATTTTGACAGGGATGGAAACAAACTATGGAAACTAGTGAAAGCCATGAACAATGAAGGACCTAGAAACAAACAAATAACAATTAAACAAGGAAATGCCTTCTTTACAGGAAACAAGGCTGCAAATGCATTAATGGAACACTATGCAAATGCAAACCACATTGATATTACAACCGAACAGAAGAAAGCAATCAAAGACAAACAGATACATCATAGAAATACAGAGACAGCAGCAGAATATATGATGGCAAATCTAACAATGGAAGAAATGGAACAGGCAATGAATACCCTAAAAAAGAAGAAATCACCAGGAAAGGATGGAATCACAAATGAAATGCTAATAGGACTAGGCACCAAGGCAAAGAAGAAACTACTAGCAGTCCTAAATAACAGCTGGAAGAGAGGAATAGTCCCACAGGCATGGAAGGAAGCTATACTAATACCAGTCCCAAAGAAAGGAAAAGACCTGGAAGAACCAAATGGCTATCGACCTATCAGTCTACTTAGCTGTGTAGGAAAATTAATGGAACGCATTATCAATGGCAGGCTAACATGGCATCTGGAAGAAAACAAACTCTTAACACCACACCAAGCAGGATTCAGAAAATACAGATCCACTGAAGATCAAATAACCTATATAGCTCAGGAAATAGAGGATGCCTTCCAAGAGAAAAAGCACACACTAGCAGTCTGGATAGATTTAGAAAAAGCATTTGATAAAGTATGGAAGGAAGGACTGAAAGTAAAACTGCAAAAAATTCATGTTTGTGGGAAAATGTATAAATGGATCAGCGACTACCTTGAGAACAGAACTGCCAGGACAAAAGTACAAGGACAAACAAGCAAAATGATGCTGTTGGAGCAAGGTGTCCCCCAAGGAGGAGTTCTTTCACCAACATTATTCCTAGCATATATAAATGACATCACGGAAAATTTTCCAGCCAGAGTACACACATCCTCCTTTGCAGATGACCTAGCCATATGGACATCTGAAGAATATATTAGTACAGCTAACAGCAGATTACAGCAAGCCTTATTAGCGCTAGAGGACTGGTCAAAATCATGGCTAGTGAAGATAAGTGAGGAGAAAACAACATGCACAGTGTTCTCCCTCTCAAATAAAACTCAGCAACCTAAGCTGGTATTGAATGGAAAAATATTGCGCCATGAAGAAAATCCAAACTATCTAGGAGTCACCTTTGATCGTCGCCTGACATGGAAGACACAGGTTGAGAAAAATCGAACAAAAGCAAGGCAGAGAATGGCAATCATGAAAAAGCTTGCTGGTACAACGTGGGGAGCAGATGAGAAAGTTCTCAAGAAGTTATATACTGGACGGGTGAGGCCAGTACTGGAATATGGGATTGCAGCTTGGGCAACAGCAGCTAAGTCAAACTTTAACAAAATAAGTAGAGTCCAAAACCAAGGAATGCGAATCATAACTGGAAGCCTGAAGACAACGCCTATTAATGAATTAGAAAAGATCACTTGTTTACAACCAATGCAGGATAGAAGAGATAGCAGAGCCCAGCAACAAGCAGAAAAATTTAGAAGATTGACAGACCACCCTATGTATAAAAGGTTTAGTGGTTTTGGAAAGGGAAGACTGAAGCGTAGCAACTTTGTAGAAACTGCAAAACGAAAGATTAGGGCAGATCCTATACTTAACATATCAACAGTCAAACCCATTTACAATGCACACAAGTTCCCAGCTTGGAGACAGCAGCAACTGCCTGAGATGATAGAAAACATTCCTGGTATTGAGAAAAAGAACACTCAGCATGAAACCGAAAGAAGAGAAATAACCCTAAACTACATAAAAGAACATTACCCAAGCAGCAATTGGACGCATGCATATACAGATGGATCAGCCAAAAATTCAATAGAGAATGGAGGAGGAGGAATTCTCCTAAATTTAAAAAATGGAGTGAAAAAAACACATTCAATGGCAACTGGAAAGTTTTCAAGTAACTTCAAAGCGGAGGAAGAGGCTCTGAAAACTGCAGCAGAAATGCTCTTGATGGAGGAAAATAAAGAGAAGCAAATAGCTATCTTCACAGATGCAAAGTCAGCAGTCTCAATACTGAAGAGCAATAATAGCACAGAAATAGCTGACCTAAGAGCAGCACTCCATGGTCTATGCCAGAAATCCAAAAAAGTTGTAATACAGTGGATCCCATCACATTGCAGTATACCTGGAAATGAAGAGGCTGACAGACTGGCAAAAGAGGGCGGACGACTACCACAGCCTGACATAGACATAACCTATAACGAGGCAAAGAGGTTGATAAAAAGCACCTATAGAACCAAATGGGAATCAGAGCATCCAGGTCACCAGAAGGATGATGCATATTACAAACTCAACCGAAGAGAACAAGTAGCAATCTTCAGACTCCGCACAGGACATAACAGGCTGAAATACCACTTGTTCAATAAACTAAAGATAGGAGATACCGATGAATGCAATTGTGGAACTGGTAAAATGACAGCTAAACATTTGCTGCAGGAGTGCCCAATATATGCAGAACAGAGAAAGATATTTTGGCCCACACCTGCTTCATTTGAGGACAAGCTCTATGGAGATATCAACAAGCTCAAGTTGACTGCAGCTTACTTTAACTACATTCAGGTTGACATTTAAAGGTGCATGAAGAAGTATTTAGACTGCCGCACTTCATACCACAGGTATGTCGGTTACAAAAGCGCCCCAGAGGCATGAAATGGAATATTGCTTGGATAGCAAATCCATTAGTGGAAAGTCCGAACCAAAAGCACACTGTGTGGGCTTCATAAAAGGTGGAAAAAGTGTCCTAGTGGCACGAAATGGAATATTGCTTGGATAGCAAATCCATTATGTGGAAAGTCAGAACCAAAAGCACACTGTGTGGGCTTCATAAAAGGTGGAAAAAGTGTCCTAGTGGCACGAAATGGAATATTGCTTGGATAGCAAATCCATTATGTGGAAAGTCCAAACCAAAAGCACACTGTGTGGGCTTCATAAAAGGTGGAAAAAGTGTCCTAGTGGCACGAAATGGAATATTGCTTGGATAGCAAATCCATTATGTGGAAAGTCCGAACCAAAAGCACACTGTGTGGGTGTCATCTGCAGACTGCATACTTCTGGTTTCCGGAAGAACAGCCTGTGGTGAATGGAAGGCACAATATACGGAAGTGAGGCTAAGCAGCCATGTGCAGGACGTGACGATTCCTTGGGTGAGCCCAGTACCAGAGCGCTGTGTGTCGGCTCTGCAAGTATGGAAGCCTCCTTGGATGGCGGGGAATGCCCATGGTCTGCCCCTGCCTTCCCTTGAGGGCTGACCAGGATGTCTTTGGCTGTTCTATATGGGCCAGCTGGGATGGGGGATAACACCACAACAGTGAGAGCCAAACGTCCTAAGAAACTCCCGGGAAGGTTAACCCGGTCAACAAATGCCCGCAGAAGTCGGATGTGTCGGCCTAACGGCGCAAGAACGCAGCTCTGCTGTAAACAGGCACAACGCAATCACGCCCGAAAAAAAACTCCGGATGAACGAAGAAGAAGAAATCCTGCACAATCCTCTGGGATTATAACTGACACAGTCCTCCAGGATTATAACTGACACAGCCCTCCAGGATTATAACTGGCACAACCCTCCAGGATTACAACTGACACAACCCTCCATGGTCATAACTGACACAACCCTCCAGGATTATAACTGGCACAACCCTCCAGGATTATAACTGGCACAACCCTCCAGGATTATAACTGACACAATCCTCCAGGATTATAACTGAGACAACCCTCCAGGATTATAATTGACACAACCCTCTAGGATTATATCTAATGTTCAGTGTCTGTTAACATTTCATAGAAGTGATTATTTGTTACTGCCTTATTAATGATATAACTGGCTCTGTGACTTAGAGGATAGTGATATGCAGAGTTTCATAATTTCCCGATATACCAAATCAAGAGCTTGAAATCAGCTGCAGACAATTTGGAAAGACGTTGCGTTGATTTTGATAGTATGAGGCACCGGTCATTGAGAAAACAATGGCGGAAACTACTGAACATAAACTTGCACAGGAATCACAAATAGCCAAAAAATGCTGGGGTTGACTGCTACACCCTGTAAAGGATATGCAACTAACTTTAACTGTTAAGCAGAACATCACTGCACTTGAGAGAAACCTTTCAGTGCTCAGGCTCCCACATCAGATATTACAGAAAATGGGTTATGTTTATTTCTGTATCACTGCCTACGTAACCACCAGATTCTTCCTCTAAAATGTTCATCCTTTCTCCTTTCACATCCCTGCACTCTACTGCTGATGAGCAAAGAACTGATAATAGAGCATGAATGCAGTAACCCCCATGCAGATTCTAATTGGGAATGTCTTAAAATAATTAAACATTTTCCTAACGTACCAAGCCAAAGCTAACAAATCGTTTCACTAGGGAGGACTGCACATCAATAGAAATAAGTGGAAGTGCTATCATCCTATGAACTGCCCCAGAAAATGTTTTGAAAGTATGTGTGACAGAGTATCAAGAATTGGGAAGAGTAGAATTACATGATCATGTTTCAACACTTGTCTTTGAGATTACAATCAAAGACTTCTGGGTACAGAGCTAGAGGAAGACCAAGCCTCAGAAGGATATATTCTATCAACGGTATAGTATCCAAACATCAATTCAATGCAGTCTAGATCAGAAAGATATATTCTATCAAGGGTATAGTATACAAACATAAACTCAATACAGCCTAGATCAGAAAGATATATTCTATCAAGGGTATAGTATCCAAACATCAATTCAATGCAGTCTAGATCAGAAAGAAATATTCTATCAAGGGTATAGTATACAAACATAAACTCAATGCAGTCTAAGTAAGAAGGATAGATTCTATAAAGAGCATGCTATACAAACACAAACTCAACACAATCTAGGTAGGGATAAATTCTACCAAGGGTATACCATACAAACACAAATCAATACACTCTAGGTAAAAAAGATAGATTCTATTACAGATTATATTATACAAACACAAACTCAACAGTACAGGTAAAAGGGATAGATTACGTCAAGGAGGCACTATACAAACTATATGCATCCTAGGTCAGAATGATAGATTCTATCAAAGCTATAAAACACAAACACAAATCAATATAGTCTTGGTCAAAATGAAATGTAATATAAACACAAATCAATAGTCTAGGTCAAAATGATATACAATACAAACACAAATCAATAGTCTAAGTCAAAATGATATACAATACAAACACTAATCAAAACAGTCTTGGTCAAAATGATATACAATACAAACACAAATCAATAGTCTAGGTTAAAATGATATACAATACAAACACAAATCAAAACAGTCTTGGTCAAAATGATATACAATACAAACACAAATCAATAGTCTAGGTCAAAATGACATACAATACAAACACAAATCAAAACAGTCTTGGTCAAAATGATATACAATACAAACACAAATCAATATAGTCTAGGTCAAAAGGATCAATTCTAGTAAGGCTACTTAGAAATACTAAACTTGGAACACAGGTGACATAAATAATACAATGAGAGATACAGGTTATACAACACAAACCCGGTACTGTCTAAGCAACACATTTAGCTCAATATTGAAATCTTCAACTAACCCCCAAGTTTAACAGCAACTGTGGAAATAGAGCAGTGATTTGCATTTATATATTGTAAGCTTAAATACAGAACCTTATACCTGGTGGTGCTTGTGAGTCAGGAGCAACAGGAACAGCAGCATACACTGGACTAGCTGAGATAGCAACATATCCCATCCATCAATCAGCAAGCAGGGACCACGTTAAGATCCACCATTAGGCATGACCACGGTTTAAGTTCAAACCAGATTACAAATGCCATGCCCACGGCAAGATGGGGATTGTGATGGTTATGAGGATCATGACGGTAACCATCAGTTCCATGTGAGAAGCCATGCAAGTTTTGGTCAAGAAGGCGCAAGCAACCGTAAGTTGAAATTAATGAGCATACGGGACATGGTCGGCATGCATACATGGAAATAAAAAGGGGTAAAATAAAACATGCATTGATAAATTGTAAATGATGGTGGATGTATGATTGAAGACATGTTAGTATATGCAATTTGTTGATTACTGTGATCGGACATGTGATTCAAGACATGTTAGTATATGCAATTTGTTGATTACTGTGATCGGACATGTGATTTAAGACATGTTAGTATATGCAATTTGTTGATTACTGTGATCGGACTTGTGATTCAATACATGTTAGTATATGCAGTTTGTTGATTACTGTGATTGGACTTGTGATTCAAGACATGTTAGTATATGCAGTTTGTTGATTACTGTGATTCAAGACATGTTAGTATATGCAATTTGTTGATTACTGTGATTCAAGACATGTTAGTATATGCAGTTTGTTGATTACTGTGATCAACTGAATCCTAATATTGTATGAGCGATATCAGTGGTAATATTTTTTAGTATAAAGTATTGAAATGAAGTAGGGATTACAAGACAAATTAAACAATTAACAGCTGAAAGCAATAGTGAGTCAATAGTGGCCATATCATATATAAAATAGTTTCTGTTTTGTCTCTTTAGTAAAAAAAAATTGCATATAATATGACCTTAACAGTGGCAAGTGTGTTAGTGTAGTTAATAAGGAGCTGCACTATTGATGTTATAAGCACGGTTCAACACCGTCATTCAGCGCCGGCCAATAGAAGAAAAGCCTGGCCACCTACTCCTCTGTGCATTCTGGCCTACAAAATGTGACGGTCTTACCACATCACAGACAAATAGCATGAAATTTCTTCGGGACACATTTTTTCCCCCTTAAAATCTAATAACTACATAACAGAATATTAAAATAGTATTTTATTCATTATTCTCTAAACATGCAAAAATTGCTTATTTTTAATTGAATATGCAAACACCATTTTACTCTTACTTCTTTTTCTTTCATCTTCAAACTTAAACTCTTATGCCTTTCAGTGTCAGTTTAGGAAGAGATTTTTTATTGGACAAGGTCCTTGTAGAAGCTGCAGACACAGTGCTGTTACTTGAAATTTAAAAAAAAAAATCTAAATTACTGTTAATTTAAAAACCACATAAAATATTTGGTGTTACAGGAATATTAAAAAATTACTTTCCTCTTCCACACAAAAATTAGCCCCACTGTTGATGATGTTATGAACATCATACAGTTGTCACACTATAAACAGAGACACTGCTATCACAATGTTAAAAGACAAGAAGGAAAGTGCAAACATTCTTCTTTCTCTGCCTTTCATCTCTCAATGGAGCACAAGCCAACTCGTGCCAAATCCTTTGTAGACTTGTTTATGATTGGCTGGATTTTACAGCTAAAGTTTTCTATGGGATGAAGTAGCCAGTCCCATTCCAACCCTCCTTAGTCACCTCTTGTGACATGCATGCTAGGTTACCGTGGTAATATTCTCTGCATACATTAGTAGCTCCAGTAACAAATGAGCGAGTATCAGCGTTATTCCTAAACATATTCGTGCTGATGAGATTTTCTTTTTAATGGGGTGAAAATCTTGTTGAGATGCACAAAGGGCTCAACAATTGCAACATGAAATGAAGTACATGCTTGGACTTCTCCACCCTCACATATAAAATAGACATCCTTCCATTCGGACTGAAAATCAGTGTGGCCTGGAAGCAGCAGAACTCAGTGTAAGGAAGCTGGATAGGCACACTTAGTCAGTGTACGCTGATGGACTTACTATGTAGGCGATCAGAGCACTGATGGACATGCCAGGGGTGCAATGATGATAATCTGAACTGAATTGAAATAAGACATCAGTAAGAGAACAAGAAAGACAGGTCATGGATGGTACAGGCGAAGACTACGAATGGAAGGAGAGACAGAATGGATACACAGTGGCAGTAATAACAACAAATACCATCAGGTGACCATCACACTCGGAAGAGAATGCCGAGAGTGGTGCAATGGGAGGCCAGTCCTGCAGATTATACATGGATTGGATTCTCATGCTGGGGTTGATGATGTAAATGTGTGCACTGGTGGATTTGTTTTGACAGGCTAAACATCGGGATGGGATTTCTCAGCTAGTTTGAGTTGAGGAGTCCTTACCAAACAGAATGGATGATATCAAATAACAACCTACAGTATAGGAATAAAGATTGAGGCTGCCACTAAGGCATTACTTAGCTTTCCAATATCAAAGCAATTATTGTTCTCAACTCTGTTCATACTTTGGAAAGCATGGCTGTGGCAGGGGTGATTGTCACTTGTGAAGGTCTCAATCTTTCATTAACTTGAAGTATCTATTGTCATGCAGAAGTATGAAGCAGCAGTTATGCTGGTTTCAAAGGTACTTATCATTGGGACACTGATGACAGCAAGAGATATACATTTGGTGCATGATGACAACAGGTGAGGTCAACTTCGACATGTAACAAACCAGTGTGCAATTGGGACAATCAGAATCCACACCTTTTGACTCTTGCAGGTGAATATCAGGTACTTATGAGCTCATCCTGGGCACAGTGAAGGCAGTTCCTCATCATAATCATCATGTGGTCACTGTCCTTTGGGATCGTGTGAACAGTGCGAGGGAACAGATAAATCGTCGTGGCCTGAAGAGAATGGTGGGGCTGACCAGAGGATCTTTCTAACAGTATTCAGAGGAAACGCCAGACACATATATAATCAGACTGCTAGTGGTACCATTAATATTCAACTCATCGCTGGTTGTTGAAGATGGGGGGGGGGGGGGGGGGGAGAACAGAGATTCTATGGGAATGTCCCGGGTGCTGTGATGTCGGTTCTTGACTCAACTCAATCATAATCAAGATTTTTAGGCAAACTTTCTGAAGACTATCTATGAATGACTGCTAGTTGAAAACACAATAAAAGATGAAACAATATATTTAAGGAAGTTGGATCTTGGATTTAAGTGTGCTTACAGCCAGGTGGGATGTATGAAGGGACAAATCTGACATAACTACAAATAGTGTGTTACTGTAATAATCATCATCTACACTGTATGACATTTGCTGAGGGGGATAAAGCATCTATGAGTTTGTTCTATGATGTCAATTCTTAGAAACCAAGATTATATTTTGAAAAGAAAACAAAAAGTCACATGTGAAGTTATCTCTTTAAATGGTCAGTTTTTAATTAAAGTGTTTAGAAGGAAGTGTTTATCCCTTGATCAGAGAACTTAAGTGCATTTTTAATCAATAATTATGTTTTATATGATCATGTTTAACATTTGTATATCTTGTGGTATTGGACATAAGTGATGTGCTCATTTTGGCATAAGCTGTAACTCATAAACTGGATACATTTAAAAAAAAAAAACATTATAATCCACTGATATCACTCCTACAATGTGGTTAACATAATTAAGGTGATGCTACTTGCATATCTAAGACAGACATTTTTCCACAAATGTATTTCACAGGCAGAATAAAAATGAAGTTAGGACAAATGTCAGTATACAGTTAACAAAAGCTCTGGTGTCTACTTCAAAATAAATATCTGTAACAAGCTAAATAATGCACAAGCCACAACACAGAAAAGATCATTTCTATCAAGCAGAAATCTGTCCTGGTTCTGCAAACTGTGTATTCTATATTTCCTGAACACTTTTGATTATTTCTTAACTCTTTTGACTATATGAGCACTTCTGATATTTTGCACTTTTACTATCTTGACAATAATCAACATCATTATATTTCCGCTGGAGCCATGGCAGTGAAGTGGCTAGTGCATAGCCCATCAGGGTCAGGTCTTGAGTTCAAATCCCTCATGATGCAAACTTATTTTTCATGATCAAATGGCTTCAATGTTATCCATAAACATCACAGAGTGATATTTAATGAAGAAAATATGAGCACCTTGTCCTTCTGACCACGACTGCACTGAATTTGAGCATGCTGAATGTCTCAAGATGGCATGGAAAGAGGTCCTTTGTTATAAATCTGGTATTCATGAAGGGTCCTTTATGTTATAATTCCCGTACTCATGAAAGATCCTTTAAACTGTATTTCTGGTATTCATGAAAGGTCTTCATGTTATAATTCTAGTATTTGTAAAGGGTCTTTATGTTAAAATTATGGTATTCATGAAGGGTCCTTTATGTTATAATTATGGTTTTCATGAAAGATCCATGAGACCGTAATTATGGTATTTGTGAGGGGATTTTTACATTATAAATCTGGTATTCGTGAAGGATCCATAAAGTTACAATTCTAGTATTTATGACCGTGGAATAGCAAGTCTTATCACCTTTATATTTGTAGGACCCATAGCTGCATAGTTGATAATGTTCTTGCTAACCAAGATAGTGGTTCAAGTTTGAACTGCAGCAATGGCAATATTTTTCTTTCTTACCAGGATGGCACTGAGGTCGACCCAGCCAAAAAAAACTGGCTACCAGAAAATTTTCGGAAATCTCTAGGAAGTAGAGGAAGTGGCCATCCCATCTCAATATGCCATGGCCTAAAATATGTTAAGATCTAACACTTCACACCCTGCAGCTGCTTCTGACTTGCAATTATCATTTTTACAGGACAGTATAATTATTTCGCTTTTTAAGGTTAAACAAACAGAACAGAAACAAAAAGATTTCAGAAAACAGCAATGTACACTTAAACAAAAGTGAAACTATCTAAGATAGTTCTTAAGCGAAAAGATATTTTGCAGACACTAAAAAAGAAAGACATTTGCTGACACTGAAAAATCAGAAATAAAAAGCTGTAAGAAGCAGAATTACGGTCACAATTTTAGCAAAAGACATGACAAGTTAAAAATATTTCACAACATTTTATCAGTTAAAGCAAGCCACAAGAAATCATATATCTAGTTCTAAAGACTGCTAATACTGTTATCATATGCACTCGTTATAACAAGAAAGTAATTATCAAGCCTACAAACAAAGATGTATAACCTGGACAGAGAGAAAAATATGCCTACCTTGTGTAGTAGTAACACCGTTGCTAAAAGCTGAAGCGAAGTCTATATCAGATGAGAAGGCATTACTAGCGGTACCTGCAGTATAACCTGTTGATTACAGTAGAGCAAGATGGAAGAATTATTCATTACCACAACCTTTATGTGAATTACACTGCACAAAATATGTAAAGACACTGCACACATTCTGTAAAGAGTCCAGTAAGCAGACATGTTGGAGTAATGGTCAAGATGTTTCTCTGATAATGCCACAAGCACAAACTGTTGAGGTTTGCACAAACTGTTGAGGTTTTGGCACCTACACTTGTTCATTTACCACCAGAGGGAAAGCCTGGCTCCCTATTCCTCCAGGCATTCAGGCTACAAAATGTGAGAACCCTGACACTTCACACACTCACAGCAGGCTTCTGTTACAGGACTTTGTTTGTTTGAAAGGTTCCAGTGTATCCCATTCTGACACGCACATTTCCCTCCTGGCATTGAGATTGAGTCTGTTGACCATGAAAGTCCTAAAACCCGTCATAGAAACATGACCAACCTTGACCTAACTCCAGTCAGTCTACATGTGATGTGACGAATCATGACATGGTTGCATCTTCTTCTTCTTTCATTTGCTTGAAATTTCTTCTTCTTCTTCTTCTTCTTTCATTCGCTTGAAATATGTCTATACCTGCAATGTTGTCTCTTGTAAGAATTTAAACTGTCATTTTTAGTTCATTCAGTGGTCCATAGAGTTTATCTTCCACTGTCTCCAGTTGTTTTGGTTGGGTCCTTTCGAGGCAAAGGGTCTGGCACTGCACCTGCCTGGGGGTCCAAAGCAAGGCGAGCACCATAACATTTAGCAGTAGTCGACATATTCCATTTTGCATAATTGTGTGGCATCCTGATTTCTGTGGTGTGCCTCCTGGCTGGTTTCCCCCATCTTCAGCACCTTTCCTTTGCTAGAGCAGACTGTGGTCTTACTCGAGTTTAGATGTGTAGGCGCACGCACACATGTGTCTGTGCATGATTGTATGTGCATACACATCTAGAGCATTCTGGTTATTTTTCGGTGCCAGATAATCGCTGTCGCCCCTTCTCCTGTTAGTTAAAACAGTTCCGCCACGTGATGGCCAGGAGTTGGACTTTTGCTGCAGAGGTGACGAATGCATGAGCCATGGGGTATTTATGCAAGACTCTGCACACCCAGCTACATAACAGCAACATTTGGAACCATGGTTGCATCTTAATATGTTTCTCCGCAGGTGTGAAGTTCCAGTACCAATACTGCTAACCCCACTGGCTTCTGTGCCTGGAGAGGGGAAGGAAAGCTATGCAACACATTTCCTGTGAAGATAGTACTTTGGTACGGAGCAGGGAGGAAAATTTCTACACCAGCCTCACAACAATGGATACAATGCCTTTTCAGGACTCAGATGACCTGAACATAAATGCAGCAGACTCAACAGTGAGAACTCAAGTCTTCCAGAGGCTTTCAACCAAATGACCAATCCTACCTGATCCGACCCAACCCGACCCGACGCTGCAGAGGTCGCAAGATCAGAACCAGGATCTACTCTGTCCCAGACTTTGGAGCACCTCTCTGTGGTGTGGCCTATTCATTCTCACATTGGGTTCTCTGGCTAACATTAGAAGGATCACCATATCTCTTTATAGATGTTAAGCTAAAGTACAGATTTTCCAAATCCCACTAGCTTCTATGCCTGGAGAAGGGAAGGAGAGCACTGCCCCACATTTCCTTTGGATATGATACTTCAGTACCAGGCCGGGAGGAAAAGTTCTTACACCTTACACATCTCACCATGATGGTTGCAATGCCTATTTAGGGCTCCGATGACCTGATCATCAATACAGAAGACTAAAAAGTAACAAGTCCCCCAAAGGCCTTCTAACCAACAGCCCCGAACCAACCCAGCATGACCGACCAACCAATCAACTATTCCTCTTCTTCTTCTGCCTTTTATCTCCCAATGGAGCATAAGTCCTCAACCAATTCAAGCCAAGCCCTTTGTAGATTAGTCCATGAGTGGTTGGGTTTTGTAGCTAAAGTTTTCTACTGGATAAGGTAGCCAGTCTCAATACTCCTCAGTCGCCTCTTACGACACGCATGAAAGGTTTCAGTATTACTTTCTTTGCAAACCTTAAAGGCCCAGGTAAAACACAGACGAGACAACCATAAGAACAAGAAAATCATCACCTTTTTGAGAGGTTATGAGAAGAGAGGAACTCAAGAACATTGTGACAAATGGGAAGATTGAGAGTGTTAGAAATAGACGATGACAGAAGACGAAGATGCTGACCAGAAAATAAAAACTTGTGGAGGGACATGAGACATTATTATCTGCACATTTGGCATGATATTCCTGAGCATTTACAGTTATCATGGCACAGCAACACACATTGTATTCATTACAGACTCAAGGAGTATGCTTAGTAAGGTGGAGAAAGGAATGTTTCATGTGAAATGGCTCATCTCGCTTCAGAGGTTACAGATTGTGAGAATTGTATGGATTTTTTGCCCTGGCCATGAGGTGCAGGGGAATGAACAGGATGATAGGCTGGCAGGAAATGCACCACTTGGTGGTAGTTTACCTATGGACAAGAGAGAGGTGGTCATATACCTGTGGGACCAGGTGGAGAGGGTGGGGGAACATACTGAGAATGCTATGTGGAAAGAATAAGATTGTGGGGGATCGGGAGTAGTTCTGGAAGAATCTCAAAAGTGAGCGAGAAGACCAGAACTTTCAATCAGATCGCATACTAGTGTGACTCTTCAATGATTGTTGAACGAGGGACAGAGCGAGTATGGGAATGTCCTGAGTGCAGTAGATGTTGTTTCTTAGCTCAACTCAACTCAACTCAACCAACTCAACTCACAATACAAAAATTATAAAGCGACTCCAACTGATCATCTTACCATTCGACTGAAAGCCTGCAGAGCCAAATGGGTTGCTACTGGTCTGAGGGTAAACGGAAGCCATCGCATTCTGCACATTACCCATAAATGGATTTCCCGTGAGGCTCAGCAGGTCATCGCTTGGTTTGCCCGCACCGCCTCCTGGGGCCGATGATGCAGGCTCAGCTGATGCGCCAAACAAATTATTGGCTTGTGATGTGTTGGCTGTTGAGGGGCCACCAAAAGGATTACTGGTTGCAGAAGTACTTGAAGGTGTTTGATATTGCTGTGGTGATGATGCTTCTTTAACCTTCTGTTCCTATAAAGTCAGACACAAACTAGTACAATAAGACAATCCCAGAATACAAACTGAAAACAATCAATGCAACATAAAACTGGTGAAAACATTATAGAATGTGATATTATCAAAGATAGACAAAAAGTAATGATAGCACTATGATTACTGTACAGGTACAGTGCTAGAAAGATAGGCAAAAAGTAATGATACACTATGATTACTGTACAGGTACAGTGCTAGACACCACAGAAACTTGGTGACCACTCTTTTAAGTGGGTTCATCTGCTTTTCACCTTGACTATCTTTCCCCCCAAATCACACCTAGTAACTTTTCCCAAACTCAAGCTGGGGTCACTATTTTATAATTTAGTGTGCTGAAGAGCTACTCCTGAGTTTAAACAGGGATATAAAGTGTGTGTTACAATTGGTTCTGAGGAAGATGAGACTAGCAATACAGATAGCTCCCACGACCATGAGACAAGCAATACAGATGGTTTCCAGGAACATAAGTTGTCTTTGTCAGTCAGGTCTTAGTCAGATATGACTGAGCTACCGTATAACAGTAGACGGTACTACCTGGTTTCTGTTAGCGCCGAACGTTGGGCGACGCTTACCAAACCCGACACCCCACATTGTGCCAACGGCTTCGGGCGGAAGAGCGCAATTGGGAGGGTACAAGCCTTACCCTGGTGCGAGGAAATGCAAGCTAAAGACAAAATTGTCATGGCAGGGCAGACCAGGCCCTAAGCCTTGGTTGGCGACTGGTCTAGGATCGAAGCTCCGACAGGCGGACAGTTAGAGCATTGCTTTGCTGATCCGGCTGCTTCTGCTGCTTGTCTTGTTCCAGATGTAGGGGTGTTACCTTTCCTCTGGAGTGAACTAGGCAGGCCGAGAGAGGGATCATGCTGCATGGGCAACACATGATCTCTATATTTTAGCCCAGGCTTTGTGCTATGGAGAGTTTTCGGGACATGATTGATACAAGCATTGATAATGCACATTGGGAGCAAGTCGCCACTGAACGTGTTGCATGGAGGGCAAATATCAGAAATGGAATAAAGTCAAAGGAGAAAATTATTGCAGAAAAGTCACACACCAAGCGTTTGAGACGTAAGATGGTGCATGATGGTGGAAATGACCACGTGTTCACATGCACCCACTGTGAACGGACATTTACAGCGCAAATTGGCCTTATCAGTCACACTCGCTACCGCCATAGTTAAAAGTTATTATGCCTTTTTAGAGCACAAACTATCGTCTGTCAAGACGGCAAGGTGCCAATGATGAAGTTGTCTTTGCATCTTAACCTCTTTCAAATTTTATAATAGTCATTTTGGCTTTCCACCGTACATTCAGAAATCTCCTGTCAAACCACATCTCTGAGACCTCAAGGCATTTTTAACATTTGTTTACTAATTATCACATCCGTATATTAAAATTGGTTCTCTGTTACAAGAATTATTTTTATAACCTACAATCACATGGACTTACGGCATGTTTTTTATTTTATAAAACGCAGTTTTTGCCAGAGAAAGTCAAACCTGTGGAAGGTCATAATAACATTGGATTGGGAATGTAGGGGTTGGTCGGCAGGCTGCACTGAATGGGAGGTGCAACAATTGATCCCCGACAATTTGCGACCAGGTGATGTAATTATTTACACGAATGACTCTATGCTAAGAGGTGAAAGAAGTGCCTTTGGATTTGTGGCGAAGATTGGTGGACGGTGTTTGGTGCAGTAGAGCCTGGCATATGATACCACAACATCTAGTCTGAGAATGGTGGTGGAGGCATTCAAAGCAGCGTTCCGCTGACTGGAAGACAAACAGCACACGCATGTCAGGATTGTAACGGAATCACAAAGTATGACGAGCAAGGTGAAGACAGGCATGCTTCGGGCAGAGCGAAAGGCTTCAATTCAACAATAAAAAATAGATAGCTTCTGTTGGAATTTTTACCCAGGAGATGCTGCTGTGGCAGGAAACAAGCAGGCAGACAGATTGGCTGGGTCTGCATTGCTTTGTGGGGTATTGGTGCATGATAAGGCAGACATGATCTGCACAGGTAAGGCAGACATGATCTGCACAGGTAAGGCTGACATGATCTGCACAGGTAAGGCTGACATGATCTGCACAGGTAAGGCTGACATGATCTGCACAGGTAAGGCTGACATGATCTGCACAGGTAAGGCTGACATGATCTGCATAGGTAAGGCAGACATGATGTGCACAGGTAAGGCAGACGTGATCTGCACAGGTAAGGCTGACATAGTCAGAGATACAGAGAAAGAGAGAGACCAAGAAAGAGCGATAGCACACACACTAGTATGTATTAGAATAGATATATTAGTTACTTTCACACATTAGAATATATCTGTATATTACTATCATATCTTAGACTATATCTCTATATGCTACTATTATGTAATTCAATATATATATGTCTGTGCAACTATCATACAGTACCACACAGATGACTGCACCTTGAGTTTCTGCAGCTGCTGGCTTTCCTCCTCTAGAATTCTTCTCTTCTCTGCCTCTGAGACATTAAATGTGTTTGTGGTCATTGTGTTCAAGGCAGACGTGAATCCAACTGGTCTGTGCGGATACATAATTAGGATTTAAATATTATGAAGATTAATATCGCTATCATAAATATCATCAATCAATCAAAGAGGTGCCGTCTCCACAATGAAGGTTGGCTGCAATGAATCTTTAACACTGTTTGTCTCTCACCTTGATTATACATTGTCAGACTGCTATTCATCCATCTCTTTATGTTATCTTCCCACTTGTATCATTGTCTACCTCTTGCTCGCATGCCTTCAACCTTATCCTTCAGTATAGTTTTTTTATAAGAGTGTTTATGTCTTTTAAAGTGGATGAAATATTTTTCTTGACTCATTTTTATTTCTTTCACAAACTCTCTTTTCATTTCCAGGTTTTCTAGAACCTCTGTATTTGACTGTTTTTGTTTCCATGAAATACAACATATTCTTCTGTATATCCACATCTCCAGGACCTCTATTTGGCTTTCTAATTGCTTGTTCATTGTCAAGGTTTCTGTGCCAAGTGGTAGTATTGAATATACATAATATTTGACATTCTCATTTGTAATGTGTTGTAATATAATAAATATAATACAGATAATAATATAATTATCATAAATATCATTCATATATTCACACTAAGTTAAATTCTGCACAAGTACAGGGTTGTATAGTGGACTTATGCAATTTAGTGTATAGTGGCTTACGCTATTTAGTCAAAAGTGGCTTACATGATTAGTGGATAGTGGTTTACCAAGTTAATAGATGGTGCCTTACAAGATTAATTACTGGTGGCTTACAAGATTAATGGATAGTGGCTTACAAGATTAATGGATAGTGGCTTACAAGATAAATGGAAAGTGGCTTACAAGATTAATGGCTGGTAGCATACAAGATTAATGGCTGGTAGCATACAAGATTAATGGCTGGTAGCTTACAAGATTAATGACTGGTGGCCTACAAGATTAATGGATATTGGCTTACAAGTTTAATGGATAGTGGCTTACAATATTAATGTCTGGTGGCTTACTATATTAATGGCTGGTGGCTTACAATATTAATGGCCGGTGGCTTACAAGATTAATAGCTGGTGGCATACAATTAATTGATAGTGGCTTACATGATTAGTGGATAGTGGCTTACATGATTAATGTCTGGTGGCTTACTATATTAATGGCTGGTGGCTTACAATATTAATGGCCGGTGGCTTACAAGATTAATAGCTGGTGGCATACAATTAATTGATAGTGGCTTACATGATTAGTGGATAGTGGCTTACATGATTAGTGGATAGTGGCTTACATGATTAGTGGATGGTGGCTTACATGATTAGTGGATGGTGGCTTACAATATTAGTGGATGATTGTTTAAAAGATTACTGGATAGTGAATTACAATATTAGTGAATGGTGGCTTACAATATTAGTGGATTGTGACTTACATGATTAGTGGAAGGTGGCTTAAATATTAGTGTATGGTGGCTTACAAGATTATTGGATGGTGAATTACAAAATTAGTGGATGGTGGCTTACAAGATAATTGGATAGTGGCTCGCTTGATGAGTGGATAATGGTTCACATGATGAGTGGATAGTAAGTAAACAAAGTAAAGGATCCACGTACCCTCCTTAAGGCACTTGGGATATATGGTGCTAGACCTATGTTTGTATAGACCAATTGATTATTGACAGATAATATGGTCAATATCACGCCCGGCCGCCTTAACTTCCCCGGCCATTTCCTTGCCTTCACATTAGGCTGGTCGACCTGGTTGACCCAGGTCAATTTTACATTCTCCTTGCTGTGAATTCAAACCCCTGACCACTGGGCTAGCAGGCAAGTGTTTAGTCACTAAACTGTTGACTTACACAATTAGTGGAATGATAGGACACTTTCAGTGACTTTGTACAGGTTTCTTTACTGACAAAACTACACTAGTCTAGAAGAATGTCTTGTTGGAAGATGCAAAGGAAAAACACACACAAAAACACACTGTGCACATAATCTATATGTTCATATTTGCTACAAAATTACATTATGATTTCTTGACACTCACTATAAAATATGTGGGTAACTTAGGCTTGCTCCTGGCAGAATTATGCCTCATTCCTTCAAAACTAGAAACAATTGTAAGATTGGGGATCTTAACATTCTTTTTGCACTGGTTATTTTCAACATTCCTTGAAGAAGTTGGTGGTTTCATGTACAATACACTGTATTTACATTAGAGAACATACAAATAACTTAAGAACAAGAATCGTTGACCTGTCTAGAACAAGGACGTATTTGATTTTCAATCACAGGAAGCATGAATTGCATTAGGCCAGTTTTTAATGTGGATTTTCAGAAGAAGCAACGTTGTTGGCACCATAAGTCGTTTTACCTCTTGCTATGTTGTTTTCTGGGATTTTAGCATTTCACATCGACGGAAATTACATTTGATTATGTCAGTTATTTATAAACAAACTGCGAGCCATCGTAGCACAGTGGTTAGCCCGTTTGCCTGTCACATTATGTGTTCAAATCCCCATTGAGGCATGGATTTTTTCACTGCTTTGGGCTCCCACGTCAATCCAGTCTTGATTGGGTACCAGAAAATGTTCTGGAAAGTGAAGTTGGCCGTGTGATATTGATCACGTCACCCATCAAGTGCCAACTGGTCTATATAAACATGGAACAAGCAGCAATACAGCTCAAGATAGAGCAACTATGGATTTGCTCCGAACACAAAAAAGTCAATTCTTCATTAACCATTAACCTCTGGGCTGAAATGAGGAGTCCAGGTACCACTGGACCAATAACAACATGATGGTATATATGCCCAGATTTTGTAATTATCTTGTAAATCTGTGTTTGTCTATGTGGGTATTTTACCTGTCCCTTAGGCCCAAGTTAATTAACCTGTACGATACAAGGGAAGAAATCGGCTATGAATATATGACCAGTTCTTACTTGCTGACAGTGGTTGGGGTAGTTGCAACTCCTTTTTTCCCTTCTAGGGAAACCAGATGTTGTTCTAAGGCATCTAACAAGCTAGCCGGGGCCTGTAAAGAAACAGATAATTTGTTGTTGAATCAACAGCTGAATCAACAATTTTCCTCAGGTGGCTACATCTTTTGGGTACATATATATGGTTAAAGTGGGCACCAGTTAAGTGTAGATTTCAAGCTGTGGAAGTGGTAAAGAAAGGGCCAGCAGAACTATGATCCTTTGGATATGCCATTAGGTGTCTCAAGTAAAGTAATGCAGAACAACTGTCAGCAATCTCACAGACAGAAAAACTGTTGCATAAAATTAAGTCAGAGGAAAGGTCATGCTACTTACAAGGCAGATAACTCTAGAGGCAGATCTCAGATCTGCTAGGGAAAAACAAGCATTGTGAAATAGAAACTATTCAGTGATAGAGAGAATTAAAGTAGGCAAGAAAGGGAGGCAGAAAAAAAGGGTTTGGGAGTGGGAGAGAGAGAGAGGGAGAGAAGAGATGCTGTCAGGAGTTGGAGGGCGAGAGACATACAAGCTTACCGATACTGGGTTCAAACTAATCACAACGAACTTTATAAAATATGTAATATAATACGCCAGTGTTATAATTAAATTGCTATACAATGAGGCTTCTAGATCTTATTTTTATCGGCTATTGCCAAAAACTAACTAAAATACAAGTAATAAAATACCATAAAAAGAACATAAATTTTTAAAAAATGAGAAATTAATCATAAGACTTCTTTAGCTTCAACAATAACACCAACTTAAGTTGACGAGTTCCTTAATTTATAATATTAATCATACATATAAATACACATGAAATTTATAATATTAATATACATATAAATACAAATGACATTAGTTTATAGACGGTAAATAATAATAACATATGCATACATAATAAATTGGTACGAGCGTCTGCTATTCAGTTTAGTTTAGTTTAGTTTAGTCAATGGATCAACATCACGGCACACGCGTGTAACCCATAAGTGCTCCGTTCTACTAATAACTCAAGCCTGAGTCCGGAGAATCTCAGCTCAGTGCATGAACTACATAGCACCAGCGAGGATCCTGAAATACTTTGGGTAGATTTTTAACTCAAAATTTTTCCCTGGCAGCGCCGTTAGGCTACTCTTTTTCGATTTCCAACTGCCAAGGGATATTTTACGTGCGCAACAATACACACGGGCATCCGAACTCACTACCCGGAGACCAAGAGAAATTATTTTACTAGAAGTCTGCATGAAAAAATCCCGGCCCTCACTGGGGCTTGATCCCGGGACCTCCAGCCTCGAGGCGGATACCATACCTCGAGACCACTCAGCCCCCTCGTCTGCCATTCAAAAAGTAAAGGCAACAACTGAACGCAACATTGCCTTGATAATCACAGACAATCAATAAATGCTGTGTTTGACTGCAATGTCCTGTAAAGAACATGCAACTAATTTTTACAACAATAAATCAAGTTTATAAATAGCAAACAGGAATCAAATACGTGATGGCAAAGAAACAAACCTGAAATGGTAAAAAGGACAAGAGACTAGAATGTTATGGGAAATACTGGGAAAGAAGATGGTGAGGAAAGAAATTGTCCACCCACATCTTTATAGCATGGCCTAGAATATATGAAGACCTAACACTTCCCACCAAAGACAGTATGTGCCATGGAAGTACCTTTACCAATAGTTAACAAAACAGCAGCAGAATATATGTTACAACTATTACCTTTACCAATAGTTAACAAAACAGCAGCAGAGAATATATGTTTACACTATTATCAAGATGACTGGAAATGTATCTTCACTAGTGGTTCTCAAGGAGGGTGTTAGTACTCCTTGGTCATGTTATTATCCATCAGGACACCATATATAGGTAACAGCTTGTTGCTGCAGTGGGACCATGTGAATTTGTGTTGTTCATTCTTGATTGACTTGAAGAATTAGGGGAACTGGTGATCACTTGGTTTCCATTGCAGTAGGTGATCAATACACTCATTCTGAGCATGTCCATGAGCTACCCAAGCCCTAAGTGCATGGGAGTTGACTGTCTACCATCATTGTGGGGAATTGCCACATATTGCAGTTTTGAGGCACGTAAAGCTTGAGTCCTCGACAAGCTACACGATAGTGAAGTCTATGGCCAATACTCCTTTTGTTAGCTAAACAAATGTCTGCCCTAAATGTTCCACAGGAAAGTGAAAAGAAGTCCTGATCCGTATAAGTCCCGAGCCAATCAAATCAACGCCTCTGCATCCCATGGGCAAGAGAGGACATTTACACGCACATGGAAACATTTACCATACTTCTTACATAATTTGTATGTGCTAGTGTACATGTGTGTGCATACATACATACACACATATATAGATATACATCTAACCATACATTAATTGAGACACCTGATTCCCAAAGCAGCCTCTCTCTGGAATATGCTAGGATTTACGATAAAGAACCAGAATTGGATAAGAGATTACATTTACATACACATGCAAAGATATTTTCCACATTGCTGCTATAATTTCTCACAAACGTTTGTATACACAGACAGGGATATCTGGACAGAAGCATACACTAATCAGATCCATGATCCCTCAAAAATATTTATATCCCTCTCTGAAGCACCAGAAAGATATGTATACACACATGATTAAATGTCAACATACTTTCAAGAGAACAGTACAGTTTGTGTATATGAACTTTTACAAAGTATGCATGTTAATAAAATAACTGACTCAAACAATCAACCTGTGTGTGCTGAAGTGAAGAGCATAATGGAAGTCATTAACATAACTTTAAAAAACAAAGAGAGAAAGAAGAATGCTAACAAACTAAACTGATCGAGACTCACTTTTTTCATTAACTCTTTCTTTTTCTGTTTTTTTTTTTTTACTACAGTAAAATGCGGATTACAAATATAGGCATGTTATTTTTGTAATGCAAACTTTGGTGTAATTTTGTGAGCTGTAGTAATTGGAAATATATACCTGACAAACATAACACACAAACATGCAGATGGACAATTTAGGCAGGTAGGTAGGAATACACAAAAAAGTTTACTTCTAATTGAATTCAAGCAAACAAAGCAATCAGCTGGTTATAGTGAGGGCAAAAGACATGCTTGCACAAAATGTATTGTTTACTGTTTAATAAACGAGAGAGAGGGAGAAGGATTGGGAGTTAAAGGAGGGAGAGGGCAAACAGGTAGACAGACAGGGGAGAGGGTGGGGAAAAAAGAGAGAGACAGACAGACAGACAGACAACACACAGAGAGAGAGAGAGAGAGAGAGAGAGAGAGAGAGAGAGAGAGAGAGAGAGAGAGAGAGAGAGAGAGAGGCTGAGATTAGGATATTATTATTATTATTATCATTATTATATAACTGCATATTCATCTTTTTTTTTTTTTTTTGGAGATTAACAGACTTAAAAAATAAGGTTGAAAAAGAGATGGTTTAGGAAATCGAAAGATTCAAACAAAATTTGTTTTTAATGAAAATTATGTCTTATTCACTTCTAATGCCACAACATAAAATGATTGTGTAAGGAGAAGATTCATCTATGTGGAAATGGACTCTGGAATGTGAATCGAGGACACACATTAACAAAATGTGAATCACCGTGGATTTAAGAAACAAGTAAAAACACAAAACAAGCAAGCAAGCTGGTGAATGTCTGAAATTTAAAAAACATGTATGACAATAATGAAATGGGTTTCACTCCGGTAGAGCTGTTGAAATGTAAACAATTGGAAAACACAAAGTGCAGGTAAGCTTTACAAAACTGCCATAATTAAAGACATAGGACTTTGCATTGACAATCCTTCACCAGCAAGCATCAAGAAACAAACCACAGTGACACAAACAAAATGAACATAATACTAAAGTAACAACGTTAAGGCATAGTATTATGGAACCATGTGAAATAATAATAACCAAACACTAAAATGTTGACTTCTCATCCTTGATTTCAATCAATCAATCATGTGCCATGCCGGAAAGCGTGGGCGGTCATGACTCGCCATTTCACTCGATCACCAGTGTCGTGGATCAGCTCAGTGTTCCTGTCTCGTCCATGCCATGTGGCCAAGCCATCCAGGTATTTTCCTCTCGGTCTTCCTCTTGGTCTGTTCCCCTCGATCTTGCCAGTTGTCACTAAGTTCTCCAATCCATTTCTTCTCATAACATGCCCAAAAAATTTTGACTGTCTACGTCTAATTTCTCTAATCAGTTTACGATGTTCATTTGTCTCCTGTAGTACTTGGTCATTGGTTTTTCTGTCTGTCCATGGTATTCTTTGCATTTTCCTCAGAAACCACATTTCTGCAGCCATCAGATGCTTTTCAGCTTGACTGCACATTGTCCAAGTTTCACATCCATACAAAAGAACAGGTTCTATGTATCCCCTCAACACTCTTTTTCTCGTTTCAATTGATATCTTCTTATTGGTCAGAATGTTTTTCATCTTGCTAAAGGCGATTCTTGTTCTAATCTCTTCAAGGCATCTCCCATCAGATGTTATAACTGTTCCAAGATAATTGTACCGATTCACTTGTTGAAGAATATTTCCATTTACTTGTATATTACATTGTGGCACTTCTTCCTTCCTACTGACGACCATAACCTGAGTCTTTTTACAATTTAATTCTAACCCCAGTTGCTCACTGTGTACAACAACCGCATCTACTAATTGTTGCAGGTCCTGCTCATTGTCTGCAATTAATACTGTATCATCTGCATATCTAATGTTATTGATGTTTCGTCCTCCAATGCTGATTCCATTTACATCCTCTACATTTCTGAAAATATTTTCACTGTACAGGGAAAAAAGATCTGGAGACATCACACATCCCTGCCTAACACCTCTCTTAATTGGCTGATACTGTCCCACTTCATTATCAATCCTTATTGCAGCTTGTTTCCAATATATGTTTTTTATAAGTCTAATGTCTTTCCCATCAATTTATAGATCTGCAAGCATATCCACCATGCTGACATGTCTAACGCTATCAAAAGCCTTTGTATAGTCAATAAAGCAAAGATGTATATCCTTGTTTACTTCTATAGCACGTTCAATAACTGTTCGCAGCATATACACAGCATTTACTGTACCCTTTCCTTCTACAAACCCGCATTGTTCTTCCCCTATTTCAGGTTGTATCTTCTTCCTCATTCTCTGCATGATAATTCTTAGCACAATCTTTGTGATGTGACTCATTATACTAATTGTTCTATGTTGATCACATTCCAAGGTTCCTGATTTCTTTGGGATTGCAATAAATATAGAGTTACATAATTCAGGAGGTATATCTCCAGTATCATATAATGTGTTCAGCAGTCTGGTGACTTGATCTAGTCCAAATTCTTCTAAAGCTTTAATCATTTCTGTTGTGATGTTATCTGCACCGGGGGCCTTGCCAGCTTTCATATGCTTAAGAACATTTCGAACCTCCATCTCCAAAATTGGCGGTCCTTCATTATTAAATCTAATATCATACTGTTCGTCTCTGTTATCATCATAAAGGTGTTTCACATAATTTGTCCATACCTGTAGAATCTGGTCTTTTTCTATTATGATTTTGCCATCTTCAGTTTTTAGACACCCGGTTGATGTACTTGTTCTTTTATTAGTAAGTTCCTGAATTCTTTTGTGCACTAATTTAGTATTTTGAATGTTGTCTTGGCTTTCAATTTCTAAGCACTTTTCCTCAAGCCATGCTTCTTTTGCTTCCTTACATAATGTTCTGACTTGTCTGTGAATTTCTTCATATTTGACAGAATTATTTTTGCTGAGTCTTCTTGTTTCCATTAGGTGTAAAATTCCTTCAGTCATCCATTTCTTACGACCCACCTTCTTTAATTATGGAATAGTTGTTTCTGCAGCCACATTGATTGAATTCTTCAACGTTTCCCATTCATCATCCACATCCTGGAATAGGATCTCTAGATCAGACAAAATTTCAAATCTGTTCTGTACTTCTATGTTGAATTTGTTTTGTATTTCCTTGTCATTACTCAATGTACACAAATCATATTTAGTGTTTCCTGTTATATACTTGACTTTCTTCAACTTTATCCTCAATGTTCCTGTGAGTAATCTGTGGTCACTATAACAATCAGCACTGGGAACTGTTTTTGCTATTGTTAATGCGTTTCTAAATCTTCTGCTAATCAGAATGTAGTCAATCTGATTTCTAATCCTGGTATCAGGACTCCTCCATGTCCATAATCTTCTAGGGTGTTGTTTGAACCAGGTGTTTCCTACAATCATTTCCTGTTCTTTTGCCCACTCTACGAGTCTGTATCCTCTTTCATTTCGCTCTCCTAAACCATAGTTTCCTACTGTGTATCTATCTCCTTGATTTCCTACTTTTGCATTGAAGTCCCCTATTATGATGTTTATTTCTGAATTTTTACATTTCTTTGAGGCAGACTCAATGTCATTATAAAATTCTTCTACACTATCTTCACTGGATTCTCCTGTTGGGGCATATACTTGAATAATATTTATGCTAAAAGGTCTGCCACTTAATTTAACTAGTAGAACTCTGTCCGACACAGCCCAATATCCTTGAATAGATTTTGATGTTTTCCGGTCCAGAATAATTGCCACTCCCCTATGACGATCTTCACCTCCAGAATAAATAATCTTGAAATCTTCTTCTATCTTGATGCCTGCTCCTGTCCATCTCGTTTCGCACATACCTAAAATATAAATTTTTTCCCTTTAAATTTCTTGTTTTATGTTTTCTAATTTTCCGTCGTTGTTTTCCGTCCTTGATTTACGGACATAAATTACAAGTACCTGTGAAGTCAGAGTGGGTTTGCCTGATAGCGAGGGGCACTGGTAAAAAGGAAAGCTAATCCAGACGCAAAAATCAGCCCAGTAAACTAGAAGTAGTAGCATGTGTATGGACTACACTTGAGTTCAAAGCGAGCTAACAAACAAAAAATAATAATAATCAGCAAACTTAAGAAAATTAAATCTTTTTTAATAGGTGGAGCCTCTTAGATAAGTGCCACATATTTCATTTAATTCTACTTGCTTATTTTTATTTCACATGGTTACATAATATTATGCCTTAATGTCATTACTTCAGTATCATCTTCTTTTTGTGGGTGTTGCGGTTTGTTTCTTGCTGTCTGCTGATGAAGGGTTGTTGTTGCAAATTCCTCAGTTTCCTTTTATGATAATTTTGTAAAGCTAACCTACACTTTGTGTTTTCTAGTTATTTACACTAGATGATGATGAAAATTGTTATGAAAACTGTAAACATATGCCTAAAAATAACTTTAGAAAAATGAAGCATGAATGTGCTTGCCAAATAAACTGAATCACTGTTAAAATTGGTGATTCATAAATTACAGCAAATAATGTACAAAAACCTGATACAAAAAATGATTTATAAAACAGATATGACTTTGATTATTAAAGTAAATTTCAGGAAGCCAAAATTTAAGAATGTGTTGATTTAATTTCCCCCTTCCCATTTTAATTCATGTCCTACCTAAAAATATACAACAAACTTTCAAAAAGGGTGAAAGAGATCACAGATTCTGATGAAATAAAGCAGAAGGCTAAACAGAAAGCTGTCTTGTCAATATTTATAATTTCCAACCTATCTTGTGCAGATTAAAAGAATTTATTGTGAATCTGCGATTAGCATGAGGATAACAAATGTTGCACATTCTAACAGTGACTAAATGTGTTAAGCATTTCAGCCAAAATGTAATTCATCTATTCGCTTTATATGATATACAGCTCTGCAGTATCACCTGTCGAGATGCAGCGAAATATGTCAGGCAGCAAACCGTGCAACCGATTGTTTATAGCTTCTTTTTTAAATTCACTGTCATTGTTTTTAATTCATATTTTCTATCAGATTTCCCTTCTTTTTGTATAAAGTGCAAACAATAAAACTCATATTCATTTACATGTTTACTTGAGTTCATGTTTCAACATTCTTCTTTGATTACTTACATCCATCAGCATCACGTGCCATGCCAATAAGCATGGGTGATCATAGTTGGCCATCTCACACAATTGCCAGTCTTGGATGTCTGTTTTCCAAATATGCCATGTGGCAAGTCATCCAAGGATTTATCTGCCTTCTCCTTGCTGTTTTTCCATCAAGTTTGCCAGTTGTCACTGAGTTTTCAAGTTTATTTCTCTCATAATGTACCCACAAATCTTGACTACCTATGTCTAATTTCTCTAATCAATTTACGGTTTTCCTGTTTCTTGCAAAACTTGCCTATTGGTTTTTCTATCTGTCCATGGTATTCTTCACATTTTTCTCGAAAACCAGATTTCCTCTGCCATTAAACGTTTTTCAGTTTGCTCATTGCCCACGTCTCACATCCATACAAAAGTACAGGTTCAATACAGCACTTCAACACTTTTTCTCATTGCAAATGACATCTTTTTATTGATTGGTATGTTTTCCATCTTGCAAAAACCTATCTTTGCCAAAGCAATTCTTGTTCTAATCTCTTCAAAGCATCTCCCATCAGATGTTATGACTCTTCCAAGATAATTGTACCAACTCACTTGTTTAAGAACATTCCCATTGATCCGTACATTACATTGTAATATTTCTGTCTTTTTAAACACGACCATAATCTGTCTTCTTACAATTTAATTCTAACCCTAGTTGTTCACTGTATACAATAACCGCATCTACTAAACAGCTACCATAGCACCAAACAAGAAATTGTTCTTGTACAGAAACATGCTCAGCAGGAAAACGCAAGAAATCCCACACCAACTTGAGCGATACATTTTACTTTAGATATACTGCATTGGCCACAAAGCAAACATTAATTCAGTGTTGCTATTCACAGCAAACAGCAAGATTATTTGCTCTGTTCAGCTACCAAGCAGTTTGCAAATAACTTACTGATGAAGACCTGTCATTCGACCCCTGTATAAAATATAAGAGACATGACAAGGAAAAGAACAAGAAACCCAAATAAACATAATATGGGAAATACACGCTATGTAAATTAAATATTTTATTTTCATTTAGAAGTTACATGAATATTTATTGTGTATTTTAAAATATAAATCTCTAATCTTAAATGAATATAACATCTGAGTAAATTACTCTACTATTTGAAAGTTGAAGGTTTCTTAATTTAAATTTTTGTTATAAAAATGAATGTGGTATGTGTATTATTAATACTTAATTTTTGTTTACTATTTTCCTACAATACATGCAAGAAAATGATTGTGGTATTTATTGCAGCAAGAGACAAAACTTGGTAAAAGCAATATTTAAAAAATGAGAAGTAAATATAAAACAAAGAAACTTATTTGTGTTACCACATTTCATGGCTCCATTACTTAATACGAGGGTAATAAGCCATAAATGGCTGTAGGAAAATAACTAAATACAATAACAACTTGAAACAAGTTTATTTTTATACATACATTGTCCCTTTATTTCTCAACATAATTTCCACAAACATTGATGCACTTATCCCATCATTTTATCAGTCCTCCCAAACCCACTGCATAGAAAAGCGTGCCCTGTTCCCATTTACTGGTCATCCCACAGAACTGTGTGACTTACTTATCGACTGTCCCTCGTAACTTTTTCTACCCGTTTAGTTTAGTTTAGTCGATGGATTAACATCACGGCACACGGGTGCAACCCATAAGTGCTCCGTTCTCCTCCTAACTCAAACCTGAGTCTGGAGAAACTTAGCTCAGTGTACGAACTCCGTACCACCGGCGAGGATCCTGAAATACTTTGGGTAGATTTTTAACTCGAAATTTTGCCGGGCAGCGCTGTTAGGCTACTCTTTTTCGATTTCCAACTGCCAAGGGAATTTTTATGTGCGTAACAATACACACGGGCGTCCGATCTCACTACCCAGAGACCAGGGGAAATTTTATTACTAGAAGTCCACGAGAAAAAATCCCGGTCATTACAGGGGCTTGAACCCGGGACCTTCAGCACTCAAGGCGGACACCATACTTCAAGACCGCCCAACCCCTCCAAAGCTACCAGCTATGCACCGCTTTACAGGACAAACATTTGTCAGCATACACACTGACATCCCACCTTGGTGGAAGACATTTCGCCAGTGACGCCGAAGTTGAATGATAAGTGAAAACGTGGTTTAGAAAACAGGGCATGCAGTTCTATGCAGCCAGTTTGGGAGGACTGATAAAACGATGGGATAAGTGCATCAATGTTGGTGGAAATTATGTTGAGAAATAAAGGGACAATGTATGTATACAAATAAACTGGTTTTTAGTTATTTTTCTACAGCCATTTGTGGCTTCCTTATTGACTTCCCCTCGTATATGCGAAGTCTTAACACTTCACAACCTCACTGCCAAATCTTCTGCAGGATCATATTTATGTTATGTGAGAACATGTTCCTTCTGGCTTAAGATAGAAATTTTTTTTAAATTGATATGGGGACAAAGTTTTGCTAGGAGCAAGCCAAGCCTTTTGGATGATGGGTAACATATTCCTTCAACAGATATTGGAAAGTGAAGTTACTGGGTGCTCCCAATAATTGATAATTGTATGCATTTGAGCACTATTCATGTATAACCCCCCCCCCCCCCTCCCCAACCCCACCCCCGCCAGACAATTTTCAGAAAGTTAGCAGGTTGCCCATTCTATAAGACTGAGATGGGCCAGAGCTGTACACATCATCATCATCATCATGTGCCCAGCCAAACTGCACAGATGTTAATGTCTCTACACAAATCTTGGTCGTAGATTTTTCTGGATCAACTCTTGATATTTCTCCATCGCACATTCTTTGACCATCCAGCATCATTTCTCTCTGTTTGCCTCTGCCTCCTCCTCTATCACTGATCTTTCCAGCCATTATGCTGTATTCAATACCTCTCTTCTCAGTATATAACCAATGAATATTGTTGGTCTCTTTTCGGACAGCTGCATATAATGTTCCCCTTTAATATGTCTCTTTTAGGCAATCATTGTTACTCTAGCAGTCCAAGGTATTTGCAACATTCATCTCAGAAACCTTATCTCCATGGCTTCTAAGTTCTTCCTAATGTGTTCATTCACATTCCAAGATTCACCCCCATAAAGCAGAACAAGTTCGATATAACAATTCAGTGCTCTTTTTCTGACATTCAATGACAGTAATTTATTATATCAGATAGTTTTCATCTTCTGAAATGCATGATGTCTTTTGCTTGGCCTATTCTGTTCCTAATCTCTATCACATCTTCCAACTGATGTTATAAATACTCCAAAATATTTTAATTTTTTTTTTTACTTATTTAAAACGTTTCTTTCTATTGTAATGTAACTTTTTTATCTACTTCTTTGATGCAACCATTATTTAATAAATGCTGACAAGGTTTAAAAATTATATGAAAAATGAAGAGAACGGGATAATTTTGGTGACCATGGCGTTTGGGATTTAGCATGCATTCTTAATAGGTAATTCATTATTCAAAATAATGCACCCAGTGATACAGTATACCTTCTTAACGAGCGTCTGTAAATTTTCCCCTTCTTCCTACAACAAAACACATTTCTGTTAATTTCTAAAATAACATATTACATTGCTGCTTATTTGAATATTATAATTTGAGTATTATAATACTTTTTTAATGTGTCAAAAAAAATCATGCTGAGAAATTACTTAACTGAGAAATGACTTAACCTTCAATCTCACACTATAGTATTTTCTTTTTATTTTCATTCAAATATCTCATCAATTCTTAACTTGAACAATGACAATTAAATGTAAACAGTCTAAAATATCTTATATATAAAATATTTAGCATTTATCAAATGAAGAATATATGTAGCCCTGAATATTTATACTGGGAATTCAGTTTCAAAATTAAGAGGATGACAGATAATTTCATGCAACATTAAATCAAACAGGTCTAATTCAACAAACTCATCATTTGAAATTGTGGGTTTACATCTAATCCAACATCAGCTTTCTTCAAAATGTAATCCAGATTATCCAATCCACATAATAATCTCTTTAAAAAATTGTAATCTACCAGGGACCAATCAGATAAGCTGTTACGGTGTTTGCTGACTATTGTCCAGTGACTTAGGTTATAAGTTTGGAACAAGGCTACAACCGCTCCAAATGATCAAGTCATAACAAAAGATACTCAACTTGGCATTGCTCCAAATGATCAAGTCATAACAATAGATACTCAACTTGGCATTGCGCCAAATGATCAAGTCATAACAATAGAAACTCAACTTGGCATTGCTCCAAATGATCAAGTCATAACAACAGATACTCATCATGGCATTGCTCCATATGATCAAATAACATGTCTGCAAGTTCGCTGACACAACTATCTGGATTAAAACTATAGCTGAGGAGTGACTTTATACAGCGTTGAGATCAGACACAGCCTTAAAAAATGGGTACCATCCTTCTAAAGATACTAAAGGCAAGAAAATGTATCTTCATTTCACTGGATTATATCCCATAAGGCTCCTTCCACAGAGTGGCCTGTCAAAAGCATCGTACAGAGAATGAACTTCTTAGCTCCAGCAACAAACTCCAGGGGTCTCCAAAACAATTCCACTACCTACCTTTTACCTTCATGGCTCTAGTAGTGAGAGAGATTTGTAGTCCGGGTGACCCAAAGAACTATAGTAGGTCTCCAGACAGACAGGTTAAATCATAGGGACCAGACAGAATGAGACATAAATAAATGAATACAGTCAATGGATAAGAAGACTGGCCCAAAAGAAATTATGCTGACATCAGATATGCTGGGTTACAGATTTAATAAAATAGTACAACATAACTCACTTTATAATTCATTCATTCATTCAGTAGCATGTTCTTTGTAGAACCTCGCTCCTATAACAACTTTCTGGAAAACTTCTGTGTCATAAGCAGGACGTCCCATGTCCAATACACCCATCTGACGATAATCTGCCACATCCTGCACCCATCTTCTCTTTGGCCTTACTCTTCCTCTCTTCCTGGGCATATACCCCTTCATGATTGTTCTCTCCCTGTTCTCTCCTCTCCAAAATTGTTCTCTGGTGTATGTTGGTGTACGTGTTTGTATGTGTATGCATGTGTGCTTGTGTGTTTGCTTGTGTGGGTATGTGTGTGCTTGTGTGTATGCGAGTATGTATGTTCATGTGTGTGTACATGTCTGTATGTGTGTATATGTGAGTATGGGTGTGTGTACATGTGTGTGTATGTGTGTACATGTGTGTGTAAGTGTGTGTACATGTGTGTGTAAGTGTCCTATGTGTATGTGTGCATATATATGTGTGTTGGTGTATATGTGCTTGTGTATATGTATGCATATCTGTCTATGTGTGTTTATATATGTATATGACAGGTCTTAGTCAGATATGACTGAGCTACCGTATAACAGTAGACGGTACTACCTGGTTTCTGTTAGCGCCGAACGTTGGGCGGCGCTTACCAAACCCGACACCCCACATTGTGCCAACGGCTTCGGGCGGAAGAGCGCAATTGGGAGGGTACAAGCCTTACCCTGGTGCGAGGAAATGCAAGCTAAAGACAAAATTGTCATGGCAGGGCAGACCAGGCCCTAAGCCTTGGTTGGCGACTGGTCTAGGATCGAAGCTCCGACAGGCGGACAGTTAGAGCATTGCTTTGCTGATCCGGCAGCTTCTGCAGCTTGTCTTGTTCCAGATGTAGGGGTGTTACCTTTCCTCTGGAGTGAACTAGGCAGGCCGAGAGAGGAATCATGCTGCATGGGCAACACATGATCTCTATATTTTAGCCCAGGCTTTGTGCTATGGAGAGGCAATAACTCCATCCCTGGTCTTAACTGGTCTCGGAATCAAAGCGAGAGGCAACTGTTACGGGTTAGAAGTCCTTGTCAGTTGGCGTAGACATGGGGCGCCACGCGTTGCCTCTGACGGTGGGAGACACCTATAGGTGTCACTGATCAGCTACCGCCCGCCTCAAGCTGGGCAGCCCCCAGCCAATTGGGTGCTGATCCGCCACAGCCTGCCTGCTTCAATGGGTGCTTGGGGCTAGGACAAAATCTGAATCGCAGGCTGTAAAACCAATGCACCAGGTACAAACAAAAATAAAAATAGAAACCTCAAGCTACGGCTTGCAACCTGGAACGTGAGAACCATGTGTCCAGGATTTTCCACTGACTTGACCAATATTGACGATGTGAGAAAAACGGCTGTGATTGATGCCGAACTCAATCGTCTTAACATTGATATTGCTGGCCTGCAGGAGACTCGCCTCGCTGAGGAAGGGTCACTCAGGGAAAACTACACCTTTTTCTGGAAGGGTAGAGGGCAGGCAGAAAAAAGGCAACACGGTGTGGGCTTTGCAGTGAAGAATTCGCTACTGGGAATGATTGAAATTCCAGCAGGAGGAAATGAAAGACTATTGTCCCTGCGCTTGGCAACCTCTTGTGGGTTTGCCACCATTATTACTGCATATGCACCGACACTCGATTCCTCTGATGATGTGAAGGATTTGTTCTATGAGGAGTTAGACTCCGTGATCAAGGCAGTTCCAAAATCTGACTACATTTATATGCTCGGTGATTTCAATGCTCGTGTGGGCAAGGACTCGAGTTCATGGCCAGTGTGCCTTGGAAAATACAACATCGGTCGCATGAATGAAAATGGGCAAAGGCTGCTGGAGCATTGCACCAGTAATGACCTATGTATCACAAACTCTTTTTTTAAAACAAAAGAGATGCATAAGGTCACATGGAAACATCCAAGATCCGGCCATTGGCACCAGCTGGACTTCATCATCACACGGAGACAACATCTGAACCATATATCATTGACTCGTAGTTACCACAGTGCTGACTGTGATACGGATCATTCTTTGGTTGTTGCAAGGGTTAGACTGAGACCAAAGAGAATCTACACAGCTAAACACAAATCTAGCCCCAGGATTAATATTATTAACACTCATGATCCTGAAAAGTGCTTTCAGTTTCAACAGCAACTTGAAGACGCTTTCACTGATACACCAGAAAATTGTACAGTAAATGAAAAGTGGGGTCAAATTAAGGAAACTCTTTATAAAACTGCCTTAGGGGTTTACGGCACTGTGGATCATAAGAGGCAGGACTGGTTTGCGGCCAACAGCGAGACTCCGCAGCCCTTGATTGATAAGAAGAAGAAAGCTCTCTTAAGAAACAAGGAAAGACCAACGCGTAACACTCTGAGTGAGCTAAGGCAAGCTAGGAAGGATGTGCAAAAGGCTGCCAGGCAGTGTGCAAATGATTATTGGATCAAGTTATGTGAGTCCATTCAAATCGCAAGTGATAAGGGAGACATAAGAAGCATGTATGAAGGAATAAAGAAAGCCTGTGGTCCAGTGATCAAAAGAAGTGCACCATTGGAAAACCTTGACTGGAGAAATCATCACTGACAAGAAACGGCAGATGGACAGATGGGTAGAGCACTATTTGGAGCTTTACTCAAGTGAGACCAAACTAGCGGATGATGCCCTCAACGCCATAGAGGCTCTACCAACTCTTGACCACCTGGACACACTTCCCACCATAACAGAAGTTAAGTGTGCTATAAATGAACTTGCATCTGGCAAGGCTCCAGGTAAGGATGGGATTCCAATAGAGGTTATCAGGAGTGGGCAAGACACACTCACTCTACAGATTCACCAGCTAATAGATCAATGCTGGCGAGAAGGACAAGTCCCACAGGATTTCAAAGATTCAAGCATCATAACACTGTACAAGAACAAGGGCGATTGGAGCGACTGCAACAACTATAGGGGTATCTCACTTCTGTGTATTGTTGGAAAAGTATTTGCCAGAATTGTTCTGCGCAGACTTCAAGTCCTAGGAGATCAAGTCTACCCCGAATCACAGTGTGGCTTTCGACAGAACCGGTCTACCACTGATATGATATTCTCATTGCGACAAATGCAAGAAAAATGCCGTGAACAGAATCAACCACTGTTTATTGCCTTCATCGACCTCACAAAGGCATTTGATTTGGTCAGTCGTGAGGGTCTGTTCAAGGCACTAAAGAAGATTGGCTGCCCACCAACTCTTCTGTCCATTGTGGAATCGTTCCACACAGGCATGAAGGGTATAATCAAGTTTGATGGTGCAACTTCTGAAGAATTTGAAATCAAGAGTGGAGTTAAGCAAGGTTGTGTACTAGCTCCCACCCTCTTTGGAATATACTTTTCACTTCTACTGAAATATGCATTTCGTGATCAGGATGGTGGTATATACATTCACTCACGCTCAGATGGTGGCCTCTACAATGCTCAGAGATTGAAGGCTAAGACCAAAATTAGGAGGGTACTGATCAGAGAGTTGCTTTTTGCAGATGATGCTGCAGTTACGACCCACTCTGAGGAAGAATTGCAATGTCTACTATCTGCATTCTCCAATGCTTGTTCTGAATTTGGTTTAACAATTAGCAAAAAGAAGACACAAATTATGTCACAAGGTGCACATGGGGTACCATCAATCTTTATTGACGACGCCGAACTAGAGATAGTAGACCATTTTACATATCTAGGATCAGTGGTAAATAGCAAATTATCCCTAGATCAGGAAATCAACATCCGGATTGGTAAGGCAGCAACAACAATGAACAGGTTAAGAAAAAGAGTCTGGGAGAACAGGAAGCTTACTGCCAAAACAAAAGTCCTTGTCTATCAAGCCTGTGTCCTTAGTACTCTTCTCTATGGCAGTGAAACCTGGACAACTTACTCACACCAAGAGAACAATTTAAACAGCTTTCATATGCGGTGTCTGCGAATAATTCTTGGTATTAAGTGGCAAGACAAAATCACAAATACTGAAGTATTGGAATGATCAGGTTGTGTGACAGTTTATTCCATGCTCAGTCTTCGTAGACTTAGATGGATAGGACATCTTAGGAGGATGGATGATGGTAGAATACCAAAGGATATCTTTTTTGGTGAATTACAGATGGGTAAGAGATCTCAGGGTCGGCCTCTACTACGATACAAAGATGTGTGTAAGCGGGACATGATTGATACAGGCATTAATAATGCACATTGGGAGCAAGTCGCCGCTGAACGTGTTGCATGGAGGGCAAATATCAGAAATGGAATACAGTCAAAGGAGAAAATTATTGCAGAAAAGTCACACACCAAGCGTTTGAGACGTAAGATGGTGCATGATGGTGGAAATGACCACATGTTCAGATGCACCCACTGTGAACGGACATTTACAGCGCAAATTGGCCTTATCAGTCACACTCGCTACCGCCATAGTTAAAAGTTATTATGCCTTTTTAAAGCACAAACTATCGTCTGTCAAGACGGCAAGGTGCCAATGGAATGAGTGTGTATGTGTGTATATGAGTGTGTGTGTGTGTGCATATATGTGTGTGTATGTGTGTGCATGCATGTGTATGTGTGTGTGTGTTTGCGTGTGTATGTGTTTGTGTGTGTGAATGTATGTGTGATTGTGTGTGTGCATCTATGCGTGTTTGTGTGTGTGTGTATATGTGAGTATATGTGTGTGTGTGTGTGTGTGTGTACATGTAAATATGCACTGCGTATTACATCATGTTTATGTCAATTTCAGGAATTATATTATTGAATTGCGTCACTATGTTTTACATTACACCGATGTATAACGTATTCTTTTTCATTTTCACGTTTCCCTATTTTTTCCCAATAATGTCCTTTTTTGTAAGGTTGCTCACGATAATCGTCAGTGTAAAGTGTGATAGTTTGTTCATAATAGTTTTAGTGATTATGTTAGACAGCGTGTATGTGCCTAGATGTGTGAGTATGTGTGTGGGTGGGTGTGTGCATGTGTGTGTTTATATATGTGCAGGTGTGCATGTGTGTGTATGCGTGTGCATGTGTATGAATGTGTGTGCATGTGTGGCGTAATAGACAGTCTCCCCCTTTAGTTTTGCTTAAATTACATTGCAGATCGTATTTTTCATTATAAATATATCTAGAAAAACGATCTTTTCCCTATTTTCCCATGTTTGTAGATATCTATAGATATGCCTGTATTATTGGCGAGAATTTAATCTCCTGTAAACCTAGTGAATAATCTAGGGCTTTTAAACTATATATATTACAGTATTTTATAGAACTATTAGTTGTGCGTACCTACTGCCCCAGCGCAAGTTTGGCTGAATAACATATTCAGTTTTAGCCTGCGACCCTGGTGCCAACACGAGAATCTGCCTGGCCAGTTGTCGTCAGCCGGCAGATCGCGCATTTGGTTGAATGACCCAAAGCGCGAGGAAACAGGACCCGATAAGCTTTAAAAAGACACCTTGCAACAAAAGAATCCAGGCTCTAGTTAGCCTATATTTGGGAAAAACAAATTGCGAACCCAATTGATACCCAAAAGTAATATTTACACTGCTAGTGGCACTGTTCCCCCGTGAGAGGTTTAATCACCACAATTTGGAAGAAGTTCTGCACCTTCATTGGTGGTACGCATACTTACCGGTCGTGAGCACCATGTCTATTGCCGGAGAGTGAATCCGCAACCTGAACTGGAACTTCACCCAAGTTGACAAGCCTGACCCAAGTTTTGAGCTAAGTGACCGACCACCTCGGCTGACACCTTTAGCCTACCAACTTAGTCTAGGATTTGATTGCCTACACACTTGGGCAACAGACTTTTACATGCCACACAGTTTTCAATAAATTAATAGTTATATGTGATACCAGAAGCATACTTAGTCTGTTGCTGTTATGCTCTAATTTAATATTAGGATACTGAGAGAGAGAAGGAATGCAAGTTGTAACTTTATATTTGTACTCTTTCTCCGTGTTGTGAGAACGGATCAGTTAAAGGGGGCTCTTTAATTTTTGCAGGCATTCGTCGCCAGATTCCTTAAGTCTACTGTCTAGAATTATTCCTAGTACGGTTGTTCACTTTGCCTATCTGTGCCTGAACACTGTCTGAAGACCTGGTTCGAGCCATTTCGGCCTCTTCTTCGACAGTGATTAGTCTTTCGGAATTCTGAAAGTCTATTGGTTGCTATTTCTGATCCTTGTCTATCAAAATAGTCAACATTATGCAACAGCATGTGTAAATGTGTGTCAATGTGTGTATGTTTATATATGTGCGTACGTGTGTGTATATGTGTGTATGTATGCGTGCCTGTGTGTGTATGTGTGTGTGCCTGTGCATGTATGTGTGTTTATTGTGTTTATGTGTGTCTGTGTATATGTGTATCTATGTGTGTACATGTGTGTATGGGTATGTGTATATGTGTGTATGGGTATGTGTGTATGGGTATGTGTGTATGTATGTGTGTGTGTGTAGGTATGTGTATATGTGTAAATATGTGTCTATATGTGTGTTTATATGTGTATATGTGTGTATATGTATGTGTATGTATGTACGTGGGTGTGTGTATGTGTCCATGTGTCTGTGTATGTGTCCATGTATGTGTGTGTGTCCATGTATGTGTGTATATGCGTGTTTGTGTGTGTTTGCATGTGTATGTGTGAGTATGCTTGTTTATGTGTGTGTACATGTGTGTATGTGTGTACATGGGTGTGTATGAGTGTGTGTATGTTTGTGTGTGAATGAGTGTGTGTATGTTTGTGTGTGAATGAGTGTGTGTATGATTGTGTGTGAATTAGTGTGTGTATGTTTGTGTGTGTATGAGTGTATGTTTGTGTGTGAATGAGTGTGTGTGTGTTTGTGTGTGTATATGAGTGTGTGTATATTTGTGTATATGAGTGTGTGTATGTTTGTGTGTGAATGAGTGTGTGTATGTTTGTGTGTGAATGAGTGTGTGTTTATGTGTGTGTGTGTGTTTGTGTGAATGTGTGTGTATGTTTGTGTGTGTATATGTGCATATGTATGTGTTTATATGGGTGTTTGTATGCGTGTTGCATGTCTATGTGCATGTATGTGTGTGTATGTGCATGTATGTATGTGTGTGCATAAGTGTGTATGTTTGTATGTTTGTGTGTATCTATGTCTATGTGTGTATGTGTGTGTATGCATGTGTATGTGTGTATGTGTGTATATGGGTGTGTTTGTGTGTGTGTGCTTGTGTGTGTGTTTGTGTGTGTATGTTCGTGTGTGTATGCTTGTGTGTATGAGTGTGTGTGTGTGTGTGTATATATATATATATGGGTGTATGTGTGCGTGTATGTGTGCATGTACGTGTGTGCATGTACGTGTGTGCATGTGTATATGTATGTGTGTATGTTTGTGTGTATCTATGTCTATGTGTGTGTACATATATGTGTGTATGTTTGTATATGTATGTGTGTTTATGTTTGTACATGTGTGTTTATGTGTGTATGTGCATGTGTGTATAAGTGTGTATGTTAGTGTATGTATATGTAGATGTTTGTGTGGGTATGTATGCATGCATGCAGTGTATACGCGGGAGTGTATATTTGTATGTTTTTGAGTGTGTGCATAACTGTGAGAGTTTGTGCAAATGATGTATGTACGCAGGTATGTACAAGTGTGTGTATGTTTATGAATGTGCATGTGTACGTGTGTCTGCCTGTCTTAAAACATTATAATGTGCATTGTTTATGTTTACAAAATCCATCTGACAATGCTTTTTTCCCATGTAAATGTAACATTCACAATTGATGAATGAAAGATGAGTGATTGGAAGGGTTGAATGTAAGACGGGCCTGCATGCCCAATTTGTTACCCTTTAAAAATAAAGATCGTTTGTTCATTCTTTCTCCAAACTTTCATAGTGACCAAAATATTTCAATTTTTCTTTGTTTTATTGTCTTCTTCAATATTCAGCTTTTGTTGTATGGATTCATTTGTTCATTTCTGTATCCAAGATACTCTTAGAACCCATCTGTAACATTTATATTCAAAAGCATTTATGTTCAGCTTGTTTAGAAAGTGTCCTGGTCTCACAGGCATATGCTGCAATGGGAACACTCTTGCTCCTCTTCTTTGTCTCAATCCAGCTTGAACCACGTCAATCTCTTCTTCAATTTTCTTACGAAGTCTTCCCACTATGATTTTTACGATAATGAAATAATATCAGAGATTTGTCTGTGAATGAAAGACAAGAGGAAGACATTGGTCACCCAACCTCACAATGCAATTACCCAGTATATTACATCAGAAGGTCTTATGCTTCACATCATAAAGGAGGTGTTTAACCACGTGATTACCTTTGCTCCATTTTATTTTCTTAACGCTTATTTTGAAGTCTGTTACTTTATTATACAGAAATAAAGAATGAGGAAACAGGAAATGAGAAAACAAGAAGTCAGAAAACAGGAAATCATTAAACAAGAAATGAGAACAATCAAAGTGTATCATTTAATTATACAAATTCACGTAAACTGTAAAATAGTTTACTACTTTCCAGATTCAGCCCCCCCACCCCCCAGGAAGTTAAGGCCTTCCCTATTACCCAGAATGTTTTAGTATGAGTGTCTGTTTACCTTCATGATTGATCATGAACCTTGTTTTCATAAATAAATTTTTTTTTAAACTTGGTGGGGGGGAATACTGAAATTCTACAGGAAAGTAATGATGGAAAGAAATATTAAATATGTGCATGTTTCATATACAATCACCATGTGTAACTACAAAATTCTAAGTTAATACATCTATTTCAACTTTTATCTACACATTGAACTGGAAACAAAACAATGCTTAAAATAATTCTTGTTATGACAATATTGAGTCAAATACTAAAATCATAATTCTGATATACAGTGGCAGTAAAAGATAAATAAAAATAACAAATGGCAACACTGAAAATTAGTCTTCAATTACAAGAAGCCACACAAAGCAAAGATGAAGATACTGACAATTTATAGCAACAGTAAAGAGAGACTTAGTTTTCATTTTAATATATCATATCAAACATAAATGCTCACCTTGGCTAAATCTGGAATATCACCTTTATCTATACCCATATTCTGAAACAAGCATTGATATTTTCAAATATAAAATATTACCTTTATTTATACTTACTTATACTGTGAAACAAACACTAATATTTTCACATCTGGAATATCACTTTAACATATTCCACTAATCACATATTATAATACAAACACTGATATTTTCTAATATGTAATATCTTCTTCTTCTTCTTCTGCGTTCATCCGGAGTTTTTTTTCGGATGTGATTGCGTTGTGCCTGTTTACAGCAGAGCTGCATTCTTGCGCCGTTAGGCCGACACATCCGACTTCTGCGGGCATTTGTTGACCGGGTTAACCTTCCCGGGGTAATATGTAATATCACTTTTACACCCATATTATGAAACAAACACTAATATTTTCAAATCAGGAATATCACTTTAACTAAACCCAAACATTGATATTTTCAAATATGAAATATCACCTTTACACCCAAACCATGAAAGTTAAAGTTAGTTGCTGCTGTTCCTGCACAGGATGCTGCAGTCAACCCCAGTATTTTTTGGCTGTGATTTCTTGGCAAGTTTACATTCAGTAGTTTGCCTTTGCTTTCTGAACAACCGGCACTCATACCATTGCATGGAAACCAACGCAAGGCGGTCTGCATCCAAATTGCCACACAGCCGTGTTTCGAACGCGGTATGCGAGATTACAAATTTCATACGTAACCCCTTCGCCACAGAGCGATATTATGAAACAAACACTAATATTAATATTTTCAATTCAGGAATATCGCTTTATCTAAACCCATATTCTGAAGAATAAAACCATAGTTTCAAACTCACACTGCAAGAGATAAAACGGAATATGTGAGACAAAATGTTTGAGAAAAACTGGAGGCTTCACTACAAAAGACAGGATTAGATATGATGAAAACTGAAATATCACAGGCAACACTCCCTGCAAATGAATGTATAGAGAGACAACAACTAAAGTGACTCAGACATCTTGTGAGAATGGAACCCCTACAGTTACTGCTGTGTGCCTGCCTACAAGCAAAGGAGTACTGGCTATAGAGCTAGAGGCAGTCCAAGAATCAGATGGATAGATTCTACCAAAGGTACACCACACAATTGAAAAATCGGTGAGGAAAATGGAGAAACGGTCCACACCTCAAGCATGAGGATGATGTGGCTGAGACCACTGAAGCTTTTAACTGGATAACAGGTACATGAGTCACCAAAGCAATCCCTGTGTCTGATTCTCATCTGACTCTCAGTCCCAATTTCAAAATGGACAGATGTGGCATTGGTGAATACCAAGCACAGAATAGCTCTCTGTTGCAGGGAAGCATTTATATGGGTGTATTGTCAGAGTCATACTAGAGTGAGAGGTAACAAGCGAGTGAATTTGTTGGCTTGAAGTGCCAGCAGTTGGAACACTTATCATAGGTAAGGAAGACATACTGAAGACAACCTAAGAAAAAGTATTAGTTAAGACATAGTAACATATGAAACAGCATATTCAAGGATGCCAGAATGAGAAGTTAAGTGCGGGTCTAGCAGTAAGGGACGTGTGTCAGGACAAAGTTAACATGTTTACAACCAGTGTGTCAGCAGAATGATCAGCTTCTGCTCCTTGTGACATCTGCTGTAGGAGACAGGGCATCTATGCGTTTTGCTCAGAGTGTTCTGATGTTGATTCTTGAATTAGTCAGTCAATCAAATTCAGTGCAGCTCAAGTGAATTGTCAAGGAGCTGGATAGGTATAGAGAGAAGTAGGACAAAGACGGAGGAAAGGAAAGGACAGAGACAGGACATAATAAGGACCTTTACAAGAGAATAGATAGAGAAAGACAGTATAAGGAGATAGAACTCCAAACAGCTCTAGGACAAGACCTATACAGGACATGCACGTGTCATAGCTAGGACATGACTAGGACATAATGGGATTAACTCCCGAGATAGGACAGAGTATGGTAACCACAGGGACTACCCGTAAACAGACTGAACAATAGTACAGCTGAAGGACTGGACCACTGGACTACGTGACAAGTGACTCAGCACGCCGCGCGGCTGACCGCACGAGAACAGAGGATGAGTAGCTGAACCAGACCTGTGAATTCAGGAAGACTGGACCCGACAGTTAGAGCGACAAGACCTGTGTGTTTACTCTCGCCATCTGTGTAGTTTAGAGAGGGCATAGTTATACGTAGCGAGTGTAAAGAATGTATTTGAGTATTGAATGCCATTTGTGTATGCTCGTGAGACGAGCTATGTATTATGTAGAATAAATCCTGATTAATTATCTACCATTCATACGAAACGTGTTTTGTGATCGTGAGGTATGAATGAAGTAACCAGCATGCTTTTGTAAATTCAGGTTGTTGACAAGCGGTTAAGCATGGTGTCAGATAGTGGTTTATGAACCTACGACCTATTACGGTCATGAACGAAAGAATGTTTATGTAACAACGGTGAAGCGTGGTGTCAGAAGTTCTTATGAACCCATGACAAATTTGTAAGCGTGGTGTCAGAAGTTCTTATGAACCCATGACAAGTTTGAAACGTTTGTAAGCGAATGCGAGAGTGACGAAAGAAACGTTAAGAAGAGTGCTGTTAGATAGTGATTTATAAACCTACGACGAATTGTGATAAAAGTGATCATGATTGATTGTCAATAGAACGGTGTGAAAAAACTCATTGCTCACTAACATTAGCAAGATTTAGAATTGTTTAAAGTGTGAAAATAAGAGCGCTGACGTAAGAAAGATTCTGTGTGGAAAAATGTAACAATTGTGAAAGATATAACAAATATGAACATGTTTCACAGAGACGTTTCAGGTGATGTCGAGCAGCAGTGAAGACACGACGACAATTGACAACGACAATCGACAGACAAAATTTAATACATCAATTTCGCATTTCAGCATCCTGTTGGAGCGAATCACAACACATAAATAGTTTAAGTGCGATATCAACTTGTGTGTGCGTTTGTATCTTCTAAATATTAATTGTTGCTGCTCTATGTAACAGAATGTAGAACAGACACATTCAGAACATCAGTTCAACCTGAGATAGAGGAGAACAACTCCCAATAGGCCCAAGAAAGTTGAAAGTTTTCAGATAAGTATAAATATAGTTTTGATAAGTATACATTAGATTGGCATCTTATTTTTGAATGCTGTAAATAATTAGTAATATTACAGAAAAATTTATTTTGATTTGACTGTATATAACAAGCGTTAACAAAAATGTCAACATTAGGAGAGTGCATACAAGCAGGTAAAGATCTTGGATACAGTGGGGATAAATTAGAAAAATGGGCAAGTGATAAATACAGAGAATACACAGAAAGTGAAAGAGATGAACGAGCACAGGAACGCCAACATCAGAAAGATCTTGCGGAATTAACAGAGGCAAATAAATTAAAACAATTAGAACTGGCTGAAGCCACAAAATTAAAGGAGTTAGAAATAAAAGGAAAACAACTTGAGATTGAGGCACAAACGCAGGTGAAAATGAAGGAGATTGAATCTCACGTACAGATTGCTACCACTAAATTAAAGAGTAAAGAAGAGGAGAATAAGTTCAACAAGTACAAAGGGTTAGTCAAACCCTTCTGCCAAGGTGACTCCATATCTGCATGGACTGAGAATGTGGAATTCCAGCTTAAATCCCAGGAAGTGCCATGAGAACATTGGGCGATGGTCTATATGGAGAACCTCTCAGGGGAGCCCTTAAAAGTGATAGAATCTATCCCCCAAGAGCTTAGAAGTAATTATGATTACATCCGGCAACGCATTATGCAACATTTTTTACTAGACGCCCCAGATTATCAAATTCAGTATTCTAAACTAAAACCTAAACCAAATGAAACGTTCATTGACTATGTTTCTAATGTACAAAGTGTATTCAGCAAATGGCTAAACGCTGCAAAGGTAGACAAAAGCCTTGAGAAACTCAAAAACTTGATGATAATGGACAAAATCATCTCAACTGTACCTACTCCCTTTGCAAAGTTCTTGCAGCAAGATGATGTCGAGTCATTATAACAACTAGAAAAACGGGGGTCCGCATATTTTTCCTCAAATAGGGACATATTTCAATCATCTGTAGAAGAGTCTGAAATAGTGGCTTTTGCCAAAAGTAAACCTCAAAACTCATTTCAAATTAGGGATAAACCAAAATCAAAGCCACCTCAATGTCCATATTGTCATTTGTATCATGACCAGTTTTCTATGTGTGACAAAAAACCCAGGATATGCATCTCACTTGGAGATGATGATAAAGAAACAAGAGAACAAAAGAAACACGTATAGACCTGCAGTCAAATGCTACTTTTGTCGGGCTTTTGGGCACTATAGTTCTAGGTGTGTTGGACGTCAGAGATTGAGAGCCAGTAATGCTGTACTTGTCGATACTTCATCTGAGAGTGGAAGTGAGCATGAGAGTGAGAATGAAGAAATGTTACCATATGGAGAGAATGTTGTAGCTGCAAGTGATGTACTGAATTTTGATAGTTGTGTAATATGCCACCAATTTCATGAAGACGGAGTGCTAAAATGTGGGCACACAGTACCGTTTTCCAGTGAAAACGCCAACGCAGCAATCGCCTCCAGAGGCAAATTAGTTTTCCACGACGGAATGGTTAATAACACACCCTGCCAGTGTTTAGTCGATAGCGGAAGTACCTTGATTGGCCTTAGGAAGGAATTGGCTAAGCCAGAAGACTATACAGGCGGCTTCGTAAAGTGCCGTACCTTTTCAGGTAACAGAAAAATACCCATTAGCAAAGGCCCGTATAGACACTCCATTCCTGTCCGGCACATTTACGTGCGCCATCCTGCATAATCCGTGTACGGATCTGATAATTGGGTGCCTACCAGAGCTAAAGAACTGTACCACAAAAGAAATAATAGCCTGGAGAGAAACCCATAAGGCTAATGCAGTAACCAGGTCAGAAACACAAAAACAACAAGACGAACACAATGCAACTACACCAATTAATCAGACTGTAGACGAACACAATGCAACCACACCAGACAGTAGTCAGACAGAAGATGGACACAATGCAAATACACCCAGCAATCAGACAGAAAACGTACTCAGCGCAACTACAATAGTGAATCAAACAGAGGACGACGACATGGAACTACCAGTTCCAACAGTAGACATGACTGCGACAATTGACAGTATATATATAGAACCAAAACATACAGACAAATCTTTTCAGACATTCCAGGGAGGACAGATAGAATAGAACACTCCATTCTTCTTTCTGACTATACTCCGATAAAATGTAGACCTTATTCCATCCCTCTGAATTATAGGGACAAACTCGACAAAGAATTTCTTGATCTCGAAGCGAGTGGAATAATTAAAAAATCTCAGTCGGAATATTCATTTCCTATCGTCCTAGTGAAAAAGAATGATTCTACTATCAGACTCTGCGTCGGTTATAGGAAGCTAAACAGTATCACAAAAATAGACGCAGAACCTATTCCTTCCTGTGAAGATCTAATCTTAAGTATGGCAACATCTACCATCTTCTCAAAACTTGCCTAACCAAAGGCTATTGGCAAGTGCCTATGCATATAGATTCTGTCCATCTTACTGCCTTTGCAACACCTCTAGGTCTATATGAGTGGCGATTTCTTCCTTTCAGCCTAAGCAATGCGCCTGCGACTTTTGTCCGTCTTACTAGAGACCTTTTACATGGAGTAACAGATACTCAGTCATATATAGACAACATCTGTGTACATACAACAGACTGTACAACACACTTACAAAAACTGAGACAAGTCTTCGAAAGGATAAAGTTATTTGGACTTACAGTATAACCAACCAAAGTGGAGCTGGGCTTGGAGAAAATAGACTTCTTAGGCCATATTATATCTAAAGGCCAGTTGCAAACTGATAACAAAATTGTGACAAAAATTCTGAACCTCACTATGCCAGTCACCAAAAAGCAAGTGAGGAGTTTACTGGGATTAGTAAACTATTATAATAAGTTCATTCCCAATTTAGCAGAAATTACCAGTGTTTTTTCAAGTCTATTGAAGTCGAATACCAAAATTGATGTGATAGATGCTATTCTAATGAATGCAATGTCAAAACTTAAGCATCTTTTTAGCAATGTCCCAATCCTTTGTTTGCCTAATCCCAATTTACAATACTTTCTTAGGACTGATGCCAGCACAGTATCCATAGCGGGCGTACTAGGTCAGAAGTATGACGACATCCTACATCCTGTAATATATGTAAGTCGCAAGATTACTCCAACTGAAGCAAAGTATGGTGTCTCTGAATTGGAGGCTTTAGCTATTGTGTACTGTGTCCGTAAACTACATAGGTTTTTGGCAGTGACACACTTTGTCATCAAAACTGACAACTCCCCGCTCACAGTCATGGAGACAGGAGTCCATAAGAATAACAGGATCTACAGATGGTCCCTGATACTCCAAAATTATTCATTTTCGGTCAGGCACATTAGAGGAAAATATAATACACTAGCTGACATGCTTAGTAGACCTTCGAACTTTGAAGTATCTGGAGTGCCAGAGAAAGACGACGCAACACCAGTATCGTCTCTGACATTGGTACCAGAGTGTGATCAGACAGATGTGCCACTATGAAGAAAAATGTCCACACATATGAGTGACTATCTACGTCGATAGCAATATATTATATTCGACAGAATTAGTTACAACATCGTGAATACACATTCCAGGAACATCACGTGAAATATCAGACAATGTAAATATAAACTATGATATTAAGTGAAGATATTCAGAGGAAAAGATGCGACATCATCACCTTACCTGGAACAGATTAGTTTAATTAGTATAAAACGTAGAAATGTATGTATTATTATGTATATAATCAGTATATGAATGTAAAATGTATGTAATTGTGATGTATAATGTATATTTTTATTACAGTTTCATATAGTACTATATTTTCTTATATGTAGTTAGTTGATAAGAACATAACAACTTTAGGTTTCGTAGAGTAATAACACCTATTTTCCTATCCCCATTTAGATACAGCGAAAATTAGTTTTAAAAATAATTACCTTAGGTTAATCACATCTTATCAGTCTCCTAAGAGACTATCATCCTATAAATTAATTAGATAAATAGCTATGACAATCTAGTTAGTTAACACAGATTAGTTTAGAAATATAACATCAGTAAATATTTTTACCATCTAGGATTATAGTTAGATTAAGGGAACCAACACATTTCACCCCAGTTCATGTAATTACTTACATTATCTTCCCTTAGTTAGTGAATCTCAGTACACAAAATTACAACATATTTAAAGAGAATAGTCAGTATACTTAAAATAAGCCAAACAACCCAATCAACTTGTAAATATTGTAAAGATATATACAGTGCTAATATATCACACTATTATTCGGCTCAAAACCGTTGAAAACTGAACCAAAACTATTGTGCATTTTTTTTTTAAAGTATTTATTTTCTTTTTTCATTATATGTTATAATAGTATTTTAATGACATAACATGACTTTTTAACATGTGAGAACGAATGTGTGAGAGAAAGACGAGAGCAAGGATAGAGTGGATGTATTAAATACAAGGCGAGCGAACAGTGTGCAATTTTTTTCCGCACCCAAGAGTTTTTATAATTTGTCTGCGTCTTGGATGTGACACATGTGCTTGTGTGATTTGTGTGTGTAATTGCCACTATTACATTACATGTATAGCAACATTTTTAAGCTTCCTAGGTCGGCAAGGCAGTCACAAATTAAGCAAACGCATCCATTCGTGACTGCATAAACCAACCTGCGACGCTTGAAAAACATCATTCAGTAAATTATAAACATACATCTATGTTTCTGATTTAAACATACATTAAATTTAACGAAACACGCAAACAACCAGATATACTTACAGATAAAAATGCAGACAGCTATAAAAAGGAAAGTGGGAAAACTCATGAAAAGGGGACATCACAGACTTACTAAACTCTGAGGACACATTGAAAGATTTAGCCACAAACGGAAGTTAAAGAGGTGAACATCAGCACACACACAATAGAGCTGGAGAAACATTACATGAGAGCATGAATTTATATTCATGCATTGTGCCGTAAAAAGTACAATCTGTGTGGGGTGTCTGTCAATCGACATTTTGAAAAGCAGGTCTTATAGACAATGGCTTTGGTTTGTTACAGCTCTCACATATGTAATGTGAATGAGTATTCACTCTGGCCAACAGTACAATTGTGCAACACTGATTAATAAGCTAGTGGATAAATACGACAATGTGACATCAGACGGTCATAAGTTAGTGATTATACCCAAGACATGAGTACTTAACCCTACCAGCACTTGACGAAATTAGACCCAACTAATTTTTAGATATTACAACAGATTGCGCCACACCCATGAGCCAAACTTGGTGACGCAATAGGGGGGGGGGGGGGGTGAGACCGTGTCAAGGAGCTGGATAGGTATAGAGAGAAGAAGGACAAAGACGGAGGAAAGGAAAGGACAGAGACAGGACATAATAAGGACCTTTACAAGAGAATAGATAGAGAAAGACAGTATAAGGAGATAGAACTCCAAACAGCTCTAGGACAAGACCTAGACAGGACACGCATGTGTCATAGCTAGGACATAATGGGATTAACTCCCGAGATAGGACAGAGTATGGTAACCACGGGGACTACCCGTAAACAGACTGAACAATAGTACAGCTGAAGGACTGGACCACTGGACTACGTGACAAGTGACTCAGCACGCCGCGCGGCTGACCGCACGCGAACGGAGGATGAGTAGCTGAACCAGACCTGTGAATTCAGGCAGACTGGACCCGACAGTTAGAGCGACAAGACCTGTGTGTTTACTCTCGCCATCTGTGTAGTTTAGAGAGGGCATAGTTATACGTAGCGAGTGTAAAGAATGTATTTGAGTATTGAATGCCATTTGTGTATGCTCGTGAGACGAGCTATGTATTCTTATTCTTCTTCTTCAGCGTTCCGAGCCATTGAGGTTCTTTGCTGCAGATACAATCCGTTTCCATTCGTCTCTCTGGTGGACCTTCTCTTGCCAGTCGTTGATTCCAAGTGCTTGTAGGTCTGTACATGTATTATCTCTCCACCACCTTCTTGGTCTACCTCGGGGTCTACGGTCATTTATTTCCTGAGTGTAAGCAAGTTTTGTTTCCCTATTATCTTCCATTCGTTCTATATGCCCCAGCCATTGTAGTCTATTAGCCTTCATGATACCAGCGATTAGCTGGGACTTAAACAGATCATAAATGTCTTTGTTACTTCTTCTTTTCCACTCTCCACTTTGTGTATCCCTAATGGGTCCAAAGATGCGTCTTAAAATTTTGTTCTCAAAGGTTTGTAACAAGGCTTCGTCTCCTTTTGTTGTACTCCAGGTTTCAGAGCCATACAGCACAACTGGTCTGATCAGTGTTTTGTATATTGTGATTTTGGTGTTACGAGATAGCGCCTTTGATTTTAGAAGATGTTGTAGTGCATAGTATATCTTATTTCCAGAGTTGATTCTAGTTTGTATTTCTTCCCTTATCTTGGTGGGGGAGCTTGAGTTTCTCAATGACCCTGAGAGCTATGCCGGTGGTAGTGTAGCTACCAGCAGGGCCTCCCAAGCCGGACAGGTCAAAGGGTAGAGAACAGACAAAGAGAAACACCCTGGTCCTCCAGGTTGGGGGTTGAAGCGTGGGGTTAACATCCCCACCTTTGTAAAAACCTTTTTTGTTACGAAACAGATACACGAGCCTCGAGCTATGTATTATGTAGAATAAATCCTGATTCATTATCTATCATTCATACGAAACGTGTTTTGTGATTGTGATGTATGAATGAAGTAACCAGCATGCTTGTGTAAATTCAGGTTGTTGACAGAATACATTTGGCCCAAAATTGAAAACTTCAAATCCCTCCAAAGCTTAATGGCAAACGTGGATCAAAATGCCATGTTCCACATGAGGATTGAGAATAGACAGATAAATTAGGGTGTCTCCATGGTGCAGTGGTTACACCATGTGCCAATGTTCTGAAGATCGTTGGTTCATTTCCTGGGCTGCGTCGTTCAGAGCAGTGTCCATAGACTATTGGAGACTCAACACAGGAGCTTGTGCTTTGTGTCACTCTAGGCAGACGGCTTGCCATTCCAAGGAGGGAGGCCGAGCAAGATGAGGTAACATAGAGCTTGAGCTTGTGCTTTGTGTCACTCTAGGCAGACGGCTTGCCATTCCAAGGAGGGAGGCCGAGCAAGATGAGGTAACATAGTGAATGACAGAAGAAGAAAATGAGGTAACACCTGGTGCAATGAAGCCAACCCTATTGTCTTTAGTACTTTAGATGATGTAAGGTAATTTATTCTAGACTATCGCATACTATCACACAAGCAGGCAGGCAATAAGAATAAAACATACATACCTCTGCAACTTTCAAGAACTCTGAGACTTTATCCATCCGCACCAAAAATTTTTTATACAAGTCTAATGCTTCTTTACACTGTTTTTTGTTCATGTCGAAAAACTTTTCTGAAAAATAACAATTATCGTAGGAGGTTTGTGATTATCTTGTTTCAACATTTGTTTCATATTTACAACACTACCATACTCTAATAATCTATTTTATGAAATTGGTTTCTTATTTACAACAATATTATATTCTAATAATTTATTCTAGAAAAGGGGTTCCTTATTTGCAACACTATCATATACCCTAATTATTTATTTTATGAAAGTGGTGTCTTATTTACAACAATCCAACCATCCATCACGTGCCATGCCCATAAGTGTGGGTGGTCATGTTCTGCTATCTCACTCGATCACCAGATTCGTAGATCAGCTCTGTGTTCCTGTCTCAACCATGCCACGTGGCCAAGCCATCCAGGTATTTACTTCTCTGTCTTCCCCTTGGTCTCTTCCCTTTGATCTTGCCAGTCGTCACCAAGTTTTCCAAGTGACTAATTCAAGAATCAACAATATTATACTCTAATAATTTATTCTATAAAAGTTTTTTTTTTAATTTACAAGAATATTATACTCTAATAATTTATTCTAGAAAAGTGGTTTCTTCTTTGCAACAATATTATATTCTAATAATTTATTCAAGAAAGGAGGTTTCTTATTTACAACACTATCATCCTCTAATAATGTATTCTAGAAAAGTTTTTTTTTTTTAATTTACAACATTATACTCTAATAATTACCTCTAGAAAAATGGTTTCTTTTTTACATCAAATATTATACTTTAATAATATTTTTCTAGCTTCATCATCATCATCATCATCTAGTGCTTTCTTTAGTAAAGTTTGTCAGCCATGAATCCCCAGCAATTTCTGTACTGAGCCTTTATTTTTAATTCTGCTAAGCTGTATCTTGAATATATCTTGATATTGTCTATCCATTTATATCTTTTAATGAAGAACAGTATGGATTTGTGGAAGGGAAATGTAAAAATAATGCAACATACACATTACGGACACTAACAGAGAAATCAACGAAAACATCGAAAGAAATATACTTGTGCTTTAAAGATTATACTAAAGTATTTGCTGTCGAGAAAATATAGACAAAATAACAATATTATCCCTTTATAATTTGTGGAATAGAAGAATCAAAACTTCAAAATGCTGATGACACAATATTATTATCAACAACACAAATGGAAATTGCAACTAACTATTATTACTTTCTCTGCCTCTTTAAATAGCATTAGGGCCACTCCAATGTGAGGTGCATTTTCATCTGTAAAAAGCTTTCTTATCAGCAGCCATCTTGTTTCACATAATCCTTATATTTCATTTCCTGTACCATTTGTGATGTCTTTTCCAATTGAGTTGAGTTGAGAACCGACATCACAGCACTCAGGATATTCCCATACGTGCTCCGTTCCCTCGTTCAACAGCCAGCAAAGAGTCACACTACTAATCATTCCCACCGCTATCTGATTAAATGTTCTCCTGGTCTTCCCTCTTACGAGCTAATTATCTTGTTTACTGTTAATGTTTAAGCGTTATTGACAGCAGCAGCGTCTTGGCACAGCACTCATACCTTTGTGTTGGACCCAATACAAGACGGTCTGCTTCCAAATCGCCCATAGCTGTTTTTTTTTAAGCGCGGTATGTGGGATTCTGGGTGGCGGGATAGGGGTATTCTCTATCAAAGGAGAGGTAAGGTGCCTCCTTCCCTCCGCTTGCTTACGGGACACCCTTGGGCAAGGTGGAGTACTCGTTTAGCCCCCCAATCAGGGTTATGTGAAGCCATGGGTGCAGGCGGTGGATGAAGTTAAAGAGCAGCCGACAGATAGTTGTAGGTTATGGTCTCCAGCTTCACGACGGTGGGTAGAGGATCTCTTTTTTGGGAGACAATGGCTACGGTCATCAACCAGTATGGTCACTGCTAGGAAGGAAAGCAATGGCAAACTACCTTCTTTACAGATGCCAAGAATATCATGTACTGCAGTCTTATCGATAATCAGAAAGACCTAGAAGCAAATACCTGGATGGCTTGGCCACGTGGCATGGTCAAGACAGGAACACAGAGCTGATCCATGACTCTGGTGATCGAGTGAGATGGCAGAACATGACCGCCCACGCTTACCGGCATGGCACATGATTGATGGATGGATGCGGCATTACAAAATGAATTCATAACCCCTTCGTCACAGAGCCATTGGAGGTTACAGTGTTATTTGCTTTCCTTATGGGCCCCAGTAACACACTTACGAAGCAAGTATGACATGAATGTTCTCACCTAATAAATTAATAATACCATCATTGTAGCAGGCAAACAATCGAATAAGGTCTTTAAACAGGAGCATAAAACAGGCTGTAATCACTCCATTTGTCAGCTCATTTGGTGTACACTAGAAAATATAAAACAAAACTTTATAACAGAACTCGTTAAGATGCTTTGAGGGATACGGAATGTGAAATATGAAATCAAGAATCAACATGATTGTAATCAGGACATTCCCACACGAGCTCCATCTGTTTCTTTAAAGCCAATGAAAAGTTCCCAATCTGATGGTACTAGTGGCAGCCTGAATGAACGCATGTCTGTGTTAACCTCTATGGGTTAAGTTGTGTCCAGACACCTCTGCTCACCCCTAGCTGAATCAGTTTCTCCGGATGTAGGTCCTGTTTGTTTTGCTGTACTTGCCACCGGATCCCATACAGCCTTCACCTCATCAGCCTTGCCATATTATAGCTCCAAACGAGCAGTAGGAGCCAGTCTATCAAGCTGTTCATTTCCTCACACACCTGCATGACCTGAGTGGAGCAACCATCATGTGCTCTTGACCTTTGTCTTCTTGAGTGATGCAACCTACTCTATGAGGAACATACCAATTTCTATTTTATGCAGCTGACCTCGCGAGTCTGTCACAAATACATGTCATTCTGTACTACTCTCCAGCCACTGAAAAGCCACAGTTAGGTTCTCCACATACATTGTTATGCTGGAAATCGTGATACCATACACCAGACTCCTTTTTTCACAGTTTCTTAACCTTTGCAATGAAGCCCCCACCTGATCCGTTTACTCTCATCAAGACTCATATGTATATATTATCACATCACTTGGGCCTGAGATGTCATTTACCAGCTGTTGCTTATAGGGATAGAACAAATGAAACTTGAAATTATGGTAAAAAGTATTCAGTTTAGCTTAGATGTGTGCATACAGTGATGGGTATAATGAGAATGCTATGATAAAAAGAGACATGTGATTGATTCCTCTATTGATAAATATAAAACCTTTTCTTTTCAGTTTTTTTTTTATTTTGCTGGATTGTATTATTGGCTAGGTTGTAACAGTGCACTCACAAACCACCGCAGTGATCCTAGGATCAATCCCCAGTGGCAGCAGGGCTGAACATTTCCTAACATTTCCTAACAGTATGGTTCCAACCTTATAAAGTGAATACCAGAGTTTTAGGAAAGAAAGCAGCCAGGGTAATACTTGCTACATTACCCCTTTTGTCTTGCTCAGTCACAGCAAATATGGGACTAACAACAAATCCCCATTTTCCTTATATTGTTGTAAATGAGGCTACTTGAGCCATATAAAGGACTCTTTAACATGCTTTGAGACATATTGGGTATATTGTGCTAGCTCCATATATTTATAGACCAATCGCCACTCGGCTCGAGGGATATGCAACAAACAACTAGGAGGCTACTGAATCTGGCAGGTCCTCATCAGGACCAATTAAACACAATAATGAAAATGCCAGTCACCGTGAGCCCCATAAGACCCAAACGAACCCGAAGAGCAAAGAGGAGAAAATATAACCAGTCCTGCTTAGGACTAACTCGAAACAGAACACAGAAAGGAAAGACTTTCAAAACTCCCAAAAAAGCAGACTTCGGTTATAACCGATGTTGTAGAAGCAGGTTGAACAAGGCCAAATTTTTATTTTTTACCCGTAAATATTGAATTGGATTTGGATCAATGGATATTAGGTCAATATCACACTGGCTGCCTTCACTTTCCTGGATATTTCCTGGTACCTATTTTATGTTGGGTTGACCTAGAAGCACAGGTCAATTTTAAATATCCGCCATGAAATGAATGTGACTCCATGGCCAGCCACCGGGTCAGCGGCCAACCATGCTAGCCACTACAAGTAACAGACCTTTTTACTTGCATTAAGGTGCATTGGGCATATGGTGTTTGCCCCAGATTTTCATAGACCAATCAACAATCAATGGGTCATGTGGTCAGTATCAAACCAGCTGACTTTACTTTCCAAAACATTTCCTAGTACCCCTTTTAAATTCACTGGGTCGAAGAAAAACCAGGTAGATTTTTTAAATCTGTCACTTTAAGGCATACTTTAGGTTATTTTCCAGTTAACTAAAATCATCAGTATGCATATTTACTACATGAGACATGTTAGTGCAATGGTGAACGCACTAGATGAAATCACCAGTTGCGCAAAGAGGTAAATGCCTACAGGTGAAAGATCAGAGGCAAAGATGAGAACACTTTTAGAAATGGAGAAGCTGGGGCATTTAAGTGTGGATGCGGAAAGGCACTGACATACGGTATCTCTGGAATAAAACCTTGTTTGATGAAATTTAGCAAGGAGCCAACAAACCAAGTTCATAATAGTGTACTACAGGTATTCCAGTAGAAATAAATATGGCATGACAATAGTTGAATAGGCCACAATATTTTGTTTCTTTATGTTTTGGGGGTGTGAAAATCTCTCGAAATGTAATATGTGATGGAATAGTGGCATGATTTTCATAATTAAATGCATGTGTGCACTTATACTGAAACAGAATACAACTGTAATGTAACTTTCCTCTACAACCAAAGGTAGAAGAGGAAATTATATTAATGATCCATGAATCATGAAAATGAATCATAGTAAATGTTGGTGACATAAAAGTACTGAAGAAACTTGACATATTTTTTGTGATATAGTTTAACACTAATTATTATGTTTAACACAGCGAAGAATTACACATAACTCACGTCAAACTCCAACAATGCATCTAACTGTTGCTGTAGGACTGGTAAGGTTTTTAAAAGCTATGGAGAGAAGAAAATACAAAGCTTGTCATTGGACTGTGGAAAGTTAAATAAAATGCCACAAAAACATGAAAAGAAAGTTCTTTCAGCATAGTGTTGAGGAAACTTCATACTTTCTCAATGTTGTAACCCATACACATAAAATTCTTGTGCTTCTAAAGGCCTTACATTTTTTTTGTGCCCTCATATGGACTCAAGCATAGTCCAAACACGTGTTACTACTTTTAGTACTCTGGACCGATTTTTGCATGTGAATTAGCTTTTCCTATTACCAGTTTTCCTCGCCATCAAGCAAACCCACTTCAACTTCTGGGGTCCTTGTAATTTATGTCCCCAAGTCAAGGATGAGAAGTCAACATTTTAGTCCAACTAACTGACCAGTGTAGGAGGTGATCCCATTATCTCAACATCAGCGCACCGGAAGTTTAACAGCAAGCACTCTCATCAATTCAGCCATGCTGACAACCACGGCCATACATGAAGATAAACCCATCTTAGTTTAGCTGTCATATACTAGCTGGACAGCTGCACTCATCAGTACCTCTTATCTTTAGTTTACTGAACATAAGATATTTCAGTCTGTTGTGTCCTGTGTGGAATCTGAAGATTGTTACTTGTTTTTTCCTGGTGGTCTGAATGTTCTGACTTCCAGCTTCATTCTATAACTGCTTTTTTTATAAATCTCTTGCCTAACCATAAATTATGTCTATATCTGGCTGAGGTAGTCATCCACCTTCCTTTGCCAGTCTGTCGGCTTTTTCATTTCCAAGTATGTTGCAGAGTGAGGGGATCCATTATATTACAACCTTATTGGATGTCTGACATTGTGTGGTGCTGCTCATAGGTCAGCTAGTTCTGCAATGGTTCTGCTCTTCAGAATTGAAACAACTGACTTTGCATCTGTAAAGAGAATTCAGATTGCTACTGGAACTATTAGTGTTGGAACTCTTCGCTGGCTGCTGAGGATGGGGACGGAGCGCTTATGGGAATGTCCTGAATGCTGTGATATCGGTTCCTAAATCAATCAATCAATCAATCAATCTGTAAAGAGAACTATTTGTTTCTCTTTAATTTTTTCCATCAAGAATATTTCTGCTGCAGTTTTCAGAGAATTTGCGATTTGCCACTGACTGTGTCTTCTTCGCTCCATTTTTTAAGTTTCATGAAAATCCTTCGACTGCCATTTTCTGCTGAGTTTTTGTGTGTGGCTGATCTGTCTGTATATGCATGGGTCTAAGTGCTGCTTGGGTAATGTTCATCTATGTAGTCTTATGGTTATTTGTCTTCGTTCTAGTTCATTCTTAGTTCTTTTTCTTAATACCAGGAATATTTTCTATCATCTCCAGCAGGCACTGTTGACTCCTGGCTGGGGAAATGATACCACTGTTAATGGATTTGGCTTTTGTTATGTTGCATATGGGCTCTGTCCTGATCTTTGTTTTTTGCAGATTTTACTGTTCTGTTTAAGTTGTTGCACTTTAGTCTTTCTCTATCAGGACCTTTAAGCCTCTGATACATGGGGAGATCTATGAGTCTTTTAAATGTGTCTGCTTGTTTCTGGGCTCTGGTATCTCTTCTGTCTTGCATGGGTTGATGGGATGTGATCTGAGTTCTCAGATCTGATCTGAGTCTGGTGATCATATGAAATGGCGAACCATTAACACCTTCTCTTCTATCTTGCATAGGTCATCGGTATGGCATATCATGACAATGATGACGATGAGTGAAAGAGTCTGAGTGAAAGAGTCTGAGCAGTGTTACACACTTTAAAATCTCTGTGAAGAAGAGTTATTCAAGATGCTATTTCTATCCAGCTTTATTGTACTTCTACAGATGTACTAAATGAAATTGTTTGTACCTAAGCTCACACAGCAATGGTCATACTAAAAAGCATTACACTATTATAAAATAAAATCCATACCAAAGGAAAAAGCTGAAGGCAGGCGGGCAAGAGGAAAGCAATGATACAAGTCAGGCCATAAAATGAAGATTTGGCAAAACAACTAATTGTACCACTTGCATGAGAGACAAGAAAAAGTTGGGAGATCCATTGCAGTCAGCCTTCATTGTAGAGATTGTACTTAATTGATTGTGAAACAAATTATTCAAGTAGCAAACACTAAAGCAGGGACACGAAGAGTAAGGGACGTTGTACAAGAACAGAACAAAATGTCCTCTAGTTAGTTAATAACTGAAAGTTATTTTATAAAAATAATGTTGACTGATTTAGCTGAAACTTATCTGATGATAATTAAGAACAATGTTATTGAAAGCTATGATAATGTTATTAGATTGAATTTACATTAAGGTTCCCTTAACTTCAGCCATAAAATCAGATGAAGAGTGTAATAACACATTTAATTAAAAAACAACTTCAATCCATTGAAACAGAGAAACCTGATATAACAACTTCAAAGAGTAAAAGTACCCATATTCAGTTCTGCTGATTTAATTTCAAGTACTAAACAACGCTTTTTATTTGCTTAGCAAAAGAACTCTTTGACACTTATAAAACAGTACTAAATTACCTTGTCTGTGTTCATTGTTCTCAGCAGACCGTCATCTTTTCTGTGAAGAATTTTTAAAAAGTATATTAAAATTAAATGCATAGAGACAGTCTTCTTGTTCTTCTGCTGCGTTCATCCGGAGTGTTTTTTTAAAGACATAATTGAGGTGTATCTCGTTATGCACCATTGGGCCAACACCCTTAGGCCAACACATCCGACTTTAGCGTGCGTTTTTTAATCAGGTTAGCATTCCTGGGAGACTCACTGTTGTGGTGCCATCCACATCCCAGCTGGTCAAGTTATAACAGTCGAAGACTTCACGGTCAGTCCTCAAGGGAAGATAGGGGCAATCCATGGGCATTTTCCGCCATCCAAAGAGGCTTCCATAATTGCAGAGCTGACACATAGCGCTCTGGTACTGGGCTCACCCAAGGAATCGCCACATCCTGCACATGGCTGCTTTAATTCCTCACTTCCATGTATTGGGCATTTTGTTCGCCACAGCCCGCTGCCCACACAAACCAGGAACGGATAGAGACAGTCTATACTATTGTACTTTTAATTGTATTTTTTTTAAACGAGTCCCGTAGCAGGGTATGTGAAGTGCTAGGACCATCACAATTTTAGGCGTGACCTCAAGGAGTAACAGGTAGCCTGTCTTTCACTCGTGTAACAAACACTGAGTGCAGGCATCAAATTTTCATTTGAAAATGCTCATTTCTTTGTCAGTATAACATCCTAGCCATTACACCAATGCCCACTTTTAACTGTATACAATGTCAAATATTTCTGAATAAGTAAATGTACAATAAATTATAAGGTAATATAATAAGGTAAGGTCTGTAAGGTGTGGAATGCGCCTGGCCCTGCAGCCAGCAGGGTTAGGATCGGCTAGCCTCTCCCAGGAGGGGTGAAGAGCGAAAATTAGTAGCCTGCCGATGACCCGCAGACTACACAAGTCAACCCCCACCTCCACGTGGTGCAGACCGGGCAACCATGACCGCGAGGTCATGGGCTAACGGGGCTATGGCTCGCCATAGGGGATGGACTCCCTGTGGTCAGATTAGTGTCCTAAATCTGCGACTGGCCTAGCAAGCCGGCAGGGGATCTTCATACTGCTCGTAGAAAAACTAAGAAGTATAAACGGACCTACGGAAAGAAAAACAGTGGAAGAAGAATGGGAGATGTTCAAATCAAGCATTTTAAATACTGCAAAAATAACATGCGGAACCACGAAAAAACGCAAAACACGGATAAAGAAAATAACAAGTTGGTGGAACGCAGAAGTAAAGAAAGCAGTAAAAGAAAAAAAGGAAAAATATAAAAAGTGGTTGAAGAGCAAACAGGAATGTGATTACAGAGAATACAGAATAGCGAGAAGACATGTGAGTAGAATAGTAAAGAGGGAAAAACAAAAAGACTGGGAAGAGTATGGAGAAACCCTAAATAAAAACTACAAGGAGGCAACCAGAAACTTCTACAAAAAGATAAGTGCAATGCGAACCAGAGGAGAACCCTTTGACCCAACTGAAATAATTAACAGCGAAAATGGAGAACCTATAAGTGAACAAAAACAGATCCTAATAAGATGGAAGCAGTATTTCGAACAACTTCTCAACATCCCATCAGATGTCACAGGAATTCAAGAGACCTACACAGATGTCACCGAGGAACTAGAACCAGACATACTAAAAGAAGAAATTATAGAAGCCATCAGATTAGCCCCTTTAAACAAATCACCAGGACAGGATGAAATACCAAATGAACTAATTAAAGCAGCAAGGGAAGTAGGAACAGCTTGGCTACATAGACTATTCAACCATGTTTGGGTAGAACAACAGACACCACGAGACTGGGGAAACGCCATAATTATCCCAATTTGGAAAAACAAAGGCAGCAAAAGAGATTGCACACAATACAGAGGCATTTCACTGTTGAGTCATACTGGGAAAATATTTTGCAAAATTCTTGAAAAAAGATTACGAACTACTTTAGAACCCCAGCTAAGCGAAACGCAGCTTGGATTTAGGAAAAACAAAGGCTGCACAGACGCCATTTTTGCTCTTAGACAACTTATAGAAAAATAATTGAATTCAATGAAACACTCGACTTAGCCTTTGTCGACCAAGAAAAGGCATTTGATAGGGTAGATAGAAACAAGCTGTGGGAAATCCTTAAACAATATGGAGTGAGTACACATCTAACAAACCTATGTAGAAGTTTATACAACAACAGTGAATGCATAGTGAGAGCAACTGGAGAACACTCAGAACCCTTCACCATAAGATCTGGAGTACGACAAGGTTGTGTCCTGTCCCCTCTCTTGTTCATAACATATATAGACAACATATGTAAAGAAACCAGCCAAGCAGAGACAGCAAGAATACCGCATGACGAGAACACAGAAGAAGAACCATCTGCAAATCTAACCATTAGAGAACTCCTGTTTGCGGACGACCAAGCACTAATAGCAAAATCAGAAGCTGAATTACAAGACCACATGAATAGTCTAAACGAAATGTGTAGGGAACATAACATGAAAATTAGCACAAGCAAAACAGAGGTAATGACTATAACTAAAGAAGAACAAACAGCAACAATTCACCTAAACGAACATCCCTTGAAACAAGTAAAGAGCTTCAAGTACCTAGGAAGTATAATATCATCAAATGGCAGATCAGAAGACGAGATCGAAAATAGGTGCAATAAGGCAAATCAACTCATTGGACAAATGGCACCAATACTAAAGAACAAACATGTATCAATAACTACTAAGAAAGCACTTTACAACACAATCTTCCTACCAACTCTGTGCTACCAATGCCAAACCTGGACAATGACAGAAAAAGAGAAAAGAAAAATCACAACAACAGAAATGAGGTTCCTGAGAAGAATACTCAACGTATCAAGAAGAGATAAGATCAGAAATGAAGAAATCAGGACTAAAGTGGGGGTTAAAGCTGCTCTAGATTTTATTAGAAAGCAGCAGGTCAAATGGTTTGGCCATGCAAGTAGGCTACCAGTCAACAGCATGCCACAACAAGCAATGATGTACAGACCAGATGGAAACAGAGGAAGAGGCCGACCACGTAAACGTTGGACGGAGGGAATAACAGAATCCATGGGAATGTCGATATACGAAGCCCATAACCAGGCACTCTCACGAAGATTATACTTCACCTCGACACCGCAAGGTACAAGAGGAACATGATGAGATGAGATGAGACAATAAATTATGCAGCCACTAAGTTTCAACATGCCAAATGTTAAAGAATAACAATATTCAATTTAAAGTCTTGGTTATAATAAAACTCTGTGGCGAAAGGGTTACAAATGCAATTTGTAACCCCGCATACCGCGTTCAAAACAAAGCTGCGAGCGATTTGAAAACTGACCGCCTTTCGTTGGTTTCCATATAAAAGTTATAAGTGCCGGTCTTTCAGAAAGCAATGGCAAACTATTGAACGTAAACTTGACAAGAAATCATAAACAGCCAAAAACATGCTGCGTTTGGTTGTGATGTCCTGTATAGGATATACCACAAACTGTTTTTTTTTTAAAAATAAAACTACCTAGGAGTTAAATATGGACAAACAAAAATTCAAAACATTCAGTGAATCAAAGCAGAAAACAAGACCATCTAAAATAAAACAATACTAAATACACAATGAAAACCATCTCAACTGTACACTAAGCCACATCTAGAATAAACAACAGCATAGTTACCCTCTTTTAACTTTGCAGAAATCAAATGCCATTAATCTGTAAGATACTGCTTTCTCATTTAAGTATTTGGCATATCGTCGTATGTATGTGGACATGTCATAACCTGGAGATGAAGACATTGTAATATAAGCTTGTTTTTATTGTTATGAACGAGTTGAGGAACATGATATAATAAATTTATCTCATCTCATCATGTTCCTCTTGTACCTTGCGGTGTTGAGGTGAAGTATAAACAGCGGGAGAGTACCCGCTTATAATACATTTATATAAATAAAGGCCGGACAGAAAAACCACTGCAGGAGATCCTCCTCCTGGAACGTCAAGCATTCTTTGCCCACATTGTCAAAGAACATTTCGGGCCAAAATAGGCCTTATAAACCATCTAAGAACTCACGGCTCCATACTTTCAACCCCACTGGATGAAATGAATGGTCATCATCATTCTTGATGGACAAACAACATATAAATATATATTTACCTGGGAGGTAAATGAAAACTTGGAAGCTGACAAATTAAATTACCAAAATGGTACCAAAAACTGTGCAGGGTAGGGTTTTCGTTTTGCCCCTGACAGAAACAAATTCACATCTTACCAAAGATTCGAACCCGGGTCTCCCAGAAACTAACATTATTAAGAGCAAATTATTTTATTGTTTTACAATTATTAAAAGCAATTTTCCAACTTGAAGCATTGGTAACCAAAAAATAAATATCAGAATTGAATAGTGTCTGTGCTTCTGAGTTAGTGCAGCACACTGACAAACACAACTGCCATTTAGGTATTTCACTGTCAACAGAAAGTAACAAATGTCCGAAGAAAGCGTAATAAAATTCATATTAGAAACATCTGCATCAGAACTGCCCTCCAATGGAATTCACAAACAAGAGAAAAAAAGAGGTCAAAGAAAAGTATTATTGTAATGAATTGGACAAATATGTTCACCCCAGCACATCAACAGTATTTTATTTTATCATTAACATCGTCATTTTATCTAGCAAACAGAAAACAAAAATTACCATGTTATTTTTTGTATTTAAGGTTCTCCTATCTGTGCATATAAATTAAATAACTATTATACCAACGTTCTTCTTGAATAAATAAAACTAATAATCTTAATCTGTATGTAATAACATACATAATCTTTTTATGTTCATATTTTAACACATACTACTGGTTTATTCTCATTATCTTTTGTATAAATTAAATATCTTAAATTTAATTATTAAAGTGATCCCATTTTCAACAATAAAGTAACACAATCTTCCTTACCTTGTACTCCTCCTTTGTCAACAAAACCACCAAGGTTAAAAGAACAGTTGTTGGAAGCAAGATATTGTGTGAACCTCTATCGGAAAGAAACAAACACACAAAACGTTGTTATTTTTAATAACAGATTTTTTTATGAGTGGTATTTTATGTCTTTTAATTATCAATATTAATTATTATTATTTAATTACCAGCTTTGTGTACCACACAGAAATATCAACTACAAGGAAACCTATACGGCTATTAAAATAATGAGAAATAGATTCACAGATACTGACTAAAATCCACAAAAGGGAAAGGCAGGAGAAAATATCAGAGGACACAGAAACAACAGAAAAACTGAAAGTTAAAGGATAGCCATGGGTCTAGTAGACCTGTTCCTTCAGACAAGCACTGTCATCATTTGGAGGCAGTAGGTTCAAATCCCAGTATCTATCACTTTTCAATTTTTCTGTTGTCTAGTGTGTCCTCTGATGCCACTGCTTTCCTCTGCCTTCCATGCGTGCCAATCAATACCTGTGAATTAGCTTCCATTTTGGGTAGATGGGAGACTCAATAATAATGAGTCGGCAAGCCAGCTTATCTGACAAGACATAAACTTTTCATGCAAAACAGGAACAATAGGGAAAGCTAATCCACGCCCAAAATCAGTCCAGTTCACTAGAAGTAGCAGCATGTGCGTAGACTACGCTTGAGTTTAAAGAGAATGAAGAAAAAACCAACCAAAGAACTACTACTTAAATATGACACAATTGTTTGGTTTGCAAATAAAATACCTTCATTGCTTAAATGCTCTTGTCTTTTTCCATAGATAACACAAAGAGAATCATCAGAAAATGCCATGAGCTCCATAACATCGGCAAGGAATCAGATGTGTGTATACTAGAACATGTTATAATTTTGTTTGTGGGTAGGTTGTCTACTTTGATTAAATTAAGCATATATTTTGACATTTCAACTACTAAGGGATTTTTAAGACGTGCAACGTGCATAACGTTTAGTTCACTACGCTGGTAATGGCATAAGTGTGATCGGACAATGGTTTGAACCCATTTCATGTTGTTTGCTACTCGAGAGAAAGACTGACCACCTATCCCTCCCTGCACTCAGGCCTACAAAACTGTCATGGTCCTAACACTTCACATACCCACAGCAGGCTCCGGCTACAGATATTTAAGTTAGTTAGTTAAGTAACATGCTCACGAGTCATCCTGGTTTTCACCCTCATCCGAGGAAAGGCATCAATCCCTACCTTTTTTATTTTTTTTTGCGCTCGCACGCTTTGAATTTAAGCGTAGTCCATACACACTATTTATAGTAGTGATGGACTGAATTTTGCGTGTGGATTAGCTTTTCCTATTAACAGTGTCCCTTGCCATCAGGCGAACCCACTCCGACTTCAGAGGTACTTGTAATTTACGTCCCCAAGTCAAAGACGACAGGTTAACATTTTAGTCCAAATGTCCGGTGTAGGGGTTGAACCGCTTACCTCAGCATCAGCACACTGGATGGATGTTTAAGAACAAAGTGAAGTAATGTCCTCAGGTTCCTTATTTCCACAGTATGATCCATAGTCTTTTCCCATCAGAGGCAAATTCTGTGCCTCCCACTACTTCGCCTCACTATATGAAATAATGCAGTCAATATTTCCTACATTCTCACATGCAAATAAACTTAAAATAAATACAATTTTATTTGTATCTGTTGTACATAAAAATCTGTTTGTAAATGTTATCTAGACATCATTGTTGCATGTCTTTCGCAAGACGTGATCAACCCCAGGTTGGTCTTCTTGTCAATTTTGAGTTCAGTAGTTTGCCATTGCTTTCTTAATAAGAAATCAACATTTAAGTCGTAGGTCAGCATGGCCAAATGGATAAGAACGCATGTTGGACTAATATGTTGACCTATCGTCCTTGACTTGGGGACGTTAATTACAAGTACCTCTGAAGTCGGAGTGGGTTCGCTTGATAGTGAGGGACACTGGTAATAAAGAAAGCAAATCCACAAGCAAAATTCAGTCCAGCACTACTAGATGTAGTTTATATGGACTACACTTGAGTTCAAAGCGAGCAATCGCATAAAAAAAAATACACAAAAAATTGTTTGTCTAACTTAATGCCTGTGTAGGAGTTGAGCCCCCTACTTCGCCATCAGCACACCGGAAGTTGAAAAGAGATATCCTTTCAGCCATGTGGACATCCGTGTGTTATCTAGATAAACAAAATATACACAAAAAAAGATGGTCTCACCTCATTGCCATAGTTCATGAGATTGTGTATGGAAACCAGAGATTTGAACACCACCACCCAACTGGATTGTTGTGTTCTCTCAATCATTAAATCGGCCAGCTGTGGGATAGACACATTGGGCTCTTGTGTGCACTGCAACAAATCTAAAGAAGATCAGAAATAACAGTCATCAAAGTACTGAAAAACAAGCAAATAAACAGTATTAGCTGATGCCTGCAACAAATGTAAAGGAGATCAGAAATAGTCATCAAAGTACTGAAAGACAAACAAAATCAGAAATAGTCATCAAAGAACTGAAAGACAAAACAAATCAGAAATAGTCATCAAAGTACTGAAAGACAAACAAAATCAGAAATAGTCATGAAAGTACTGAAAGACAAACAAACAGTATTAGCTGATGCCTGCAACAAATCTAAAAGAGATCAGAAATAAAAGTCATCAAATATTGAAAAACACAAGCAGATAAATAATATTAGTGTAACTTAGAAAAATGAGTCACAAATTACCATCATTATCTGAATAATCAGTCTGAAGACCGATGTTGCAAGTCATCTGATTTTGTCGCTGTACTGTACCATCACCATCATCTTCCACTTTTGCCTTAACGAAAAACCGTGGAACCATTCTCAGCAACTCAATTCAGTTCTTCTTAAGTCTGAACACACAATATCCTTGCAACTATGTATTCTTCTTCTTCTTTCAATTGTTTGAAATATATTGTCTATATCTGCAATGTTGCCCCTTGTGTAAACTTCGCTGTCTTTAATTGTTTATTCAGTGGTCCATGTAGTTTATCCTCCAGTGCTGTTTCTCTGAGCCAGAAGGTTTGCCTAGACATGTCATATTTTGGGCAGTCTTGGAGTATGTGATCTGCTGTCTGTGGTAACAATCCACATGTGCACCCGGCTAATTTACAATTCTGGAATTGTGTATACATGTGGTTGCGTAATCAAATGTGTCCTGTTCTGAAATGCAGAATGATTTGTTCTGGTCTATCCATACAATGGTAATCATCTTGTGCTGGTGGCATCTGTGTATGCAATAGTTGGTTTTTGGATGGTCTATTTTTCCTTTCCTCCGGGTTTTGTTCTCCAGTATTTTCTATAAACTTTTCATGTTATAAACAAATTCAGAAGTAGTGACTGGCCTTATAGAAGTAGAAGAAAGAAGTAGAGATTAGAGGCCACACTAGACCTCTAATCTTTATGTCTTTCTTCTACTTCTATGAGTGCCAATCACTACTTGTGAATTTGTTTATGCACTGTCTTAATGGTTTCAAGGGCTCACCAATTGATATTTCTATGGTAACTTGTTTGTATATTTATCAATAACACTCTAATTGTCGTTGACAGGAATAAGTCCCACAGAATGTTCTTCATCCGATGAAATGCTACTTTGGTTTGGATTATTCTGCATGTCACTTCTTGAGTTTGTGAGTTAGTATTTTGTTCAGTCCTAGAGTGGATTTCATTTGTCTCAAATTTTTGACCAAAGCAAAACAGCCTACTTTTTTTGTATGTTATTCAATAACTGTCTATTTTCCTAAAGGTACTAGATAGAAAGAATAAATATCATCAGCAGAGTTGATCCAGAACACCAAGGACAGAGATTTTTTTTTTTTTTTTTTAAACCTGAATGCCTATGCCAGCTGGCAAGACACATGCAAATCAGCAGAGTTGATCCAGAGCACCAAGGACCGAGATTTATTTTTTTTTTAAACATGAATGCCTATGCCAGCTGGCAAGACACATGATAATGATGACTAGATTATGTGCTGACTGGCACTAAAGACAAAGTCAAGAAAAATTTGCCAGTGATGTATACATGAATTAAAAATAGTAGTTAGTACAGAGGTAGAAAAGCCTAAATCTAATTTAGGAGCCTTCCCCTTTTTCCTAAGAGCCAGCATATATTTTGCACATACGTTAAGAAAATGATTGAAAACTCAGGTGCCAGTAAAAATGTTCTAGCGCCAGGTCAAAGCTTCCATGTGCCAAGGCCCCTGGATTGTTCTACTACTTATTTAGTACATTGTTGACCAACCACGTTTCTAAGTTAAGTACCTTACTTTGATATCACTGTATGAGTGTATGTGGTATGTATGTGTAGTGTGTGTGCATATGGTGTGGAGAGAGAGAGAGAGAGAGAGAGAGAGAGAGTGAGAGAGTGAGAGTGAGAGAGTGAGAGAGTGAGAGTGAGAGAGTGAGAGAGTGAGAGTGAGAGAGTGAGAGAGAGAGAGAGAGAGAGAGAGAGAGAGAGAGAGAGAGAGAGAGAGAGAGAGAGAGAGAGAGAGAGAGAGAATGATGTTTTTATTTTGTTGTTGTGTTAATAAGTCATTCAACTGTCAATTTTCAAGATGAGTCATTGAGTCATTTAAATTTTGCATGAAAACTTAAAAGTTAAAGTTAAAGCAATTGTTCTGCTCACTCTTGTACCGTTTACTAAACAAACCCCTGTCAGTGAAAATAACGAATAATTTGTCCGCTTTATAGTAGGAAACAATAACAAAGTACAAGTACAGAACAAGATAAACCGTTTTAATTTATTAAACGTTGCGGCCAAGTAGCCTTCATCAACAACAAAGTGCCGAAAGCTGTAAACAAATACAATATTTAAAATTAAATAATTTTTATAATAAAACTAAAAAGCAACCATTAAATTAAAACAAACTAACATGAAAGAATGGTCTAGCTGCAAAACAACAAAAATTATGTCATAAAAGTGGGCGTGTCCCAATGATAACTACCGTAAATCTGTACTCACAATCCAGATGCTTCTTCTTCGGTCCTATGATTTCTTCCGTCGTTGCTTTGCAAACTGATTTAGCAAGACCCTGACCAGAGATGCTGTGTTTTGCGGCCACAACACGGTCCATAATGCTTTGGCCCGCCATTGTTTTGTGTCCGAGTGGAAAACTGTCACTTAAATCCACTTATGGCCAGACAGATAACCCTAAGTCTGCTTCGCAATCCTCGATCTCTCAGTGTATCATCCACAGGAAAGGGGTGGTAATTAGAACTGCGGAACAAAATGGCGGCCTTGTATTGAACATTGAATATATCACGTGATCGGGGAGTAGTTATTGAAAATCGTCTCTAGATAAATACTCACTCCACATCATCATCATGTATCTTGCAAAGTGGCGCAAGGGTTATTGTCTCTTCGCAGATTTCTGTCCGTGATGTTTTAGATCAGTTCTATCAATATCAATTCCTTTATGCCATCGTCTAAAGCTATCAAGTGTCATTCTGTCGGTCTGCTTTGCCTCTTCAATGCTGATCTTTCAAGTCGCCAAGAAGTTTTCCATTGACCCTCTTCTCATTTCCAATTACTCTCTTCTCATTACAGTATATGAATATGACCAAATGAGACTGTCTCTTTTTTTATTGTTGTGTATAAGGCTCTTCTTTCATTAATCATTAATTTCCTCCAGAGTAGTTTCTCTTCCAAGTTAGATACTTTAGCAGTCCAAGGTATTCACAAAACTCCATCTCTCAAAACATATTTCCTTTTATCACATGCCATGGTCTTTGAATCACAAATATAGGTCTTTCTTCGTGTTAGCTGATCTATCTAATAGTGTTGGGAGTGCGTATATTCCAAGATGTTTTCCTTTTGATCCACTTGACATGGCTTCTTCTTCTTCTTCTGCGTTCATCCGGTGTGTTTTTTCAGGCGTAATTGCGGTGTGTCCGGTTATGCGCCCTTAGGCCCCCGACTTTGGCAGGGGTCCACTTGACATGAAGTTCAGACTTTTGGATGAAGATGCCATTTATAAACTGACAACACACTAGCATTGACAGATCAGCTTGCAGCAGTTCATCAAATATGAAACCAAGAATCCACATCACTGCGCTCGAGACATTCCCACAAGTGCTTCGTCCCGTTCATAAGTTGTCAACGAAAAGTTCTCAAGCTGATGTTAACAGGTACAGTCTGATTTGAACGTCCACCTGCGCTTTTCTCTGTAGGTTTAATATTGATCAGATTCTACTCACTCCCCACTCAATCAGATGTGGGTCCTTTGTTTTGCTACACTTTTCACTGGATCCCATAGTGCCTTCACTGCCTCATTCTTGTCATAATCTAGGCAATGAATTAATCACCCCCCCCCCCCCCAAAAAAAAATAAATAAAAAAATAAACGAGAAGTAGATTGTAAGCTTTACTAGAACATGATTACAAGAAGCAAAATGAAAATAACAAACAAACACAAAATGACACACAACTACACGAAAAACATTACATGAAAGTATTAAGGTTACTTGTCTGTATCCTTGTTCGGCTGAATACATTTTCAGTGACTATCGGTGGATGGAATTAACCGAATGTTTGGTTCTCGTGGTCAAAGGACTAAAGGTCAGTAACGCCAGAAGCTCAGTGATTGGCTAAGTCACCCGGTGGGCAATGACAAACCACTGAAGGCAAACTTGCCAAGAAATCACAAACAGCAAAAATAATATTGGGGTAGACTGCTATGCCATGTGAAGGACATGCAACTAACTTTTTAGTGGGGTATACAACTGCGGGAATGGGAGGGGTGGAGGAGTGGAGGGGTTGGAAGTTAAATGAAACTGTGTTGGACATTGAGGCCGTGAGGGGAGAGTGAACCCAACTGGAAGATGAGACAGTTTTCCAATGTCTTATGATAGCATTCGTGAGATGCGCATGATTTGATCGCCGTGCCCTGTATGTCGGTCACGCCACGGTGGTCAGAACTGTTGAAGTGTATGGATACCGGTTTCTGGGCACCATTGTTGATATCAGAGTGGTGTTGCCTAAATATGTCAGCCAGGCGAAGACCTATTTTCTCGACATATCTCATGTCACAACGTGTGCAGATGATCGCATAGAAAACGAAGCGACTCGTGAATTAGAAATCCCCACGGATGTGGAAAGTGATCATGGGGAATACCAGACTATGTGTTTGAAGGACATGTGGGCAGCTCTTACAACGAGATCGAAGACAAGCCACCGTGCCAGGAAGAGACTTATGAGGTTGTGGTAGAAGGCTATGGACCAGCACATCTCTGAGATTACGATCCCACCTCTATGCCACCAGGGAGGCCACTGAGAAGACATCGCGAGTGACCGGGTCTGCCTGGAGAATGGATAAATGAATGGATAGATATTCTTGTAATAATCTAGCACGCCGGTCTATCAGTCTGTTCATTTCCGCTCATATGCGTTCTCTGGACAGGCAATCCGCGATTGGCTCCTGACAGTAGTTCATGACATTCTCTGAAATAAAGCGCTTGGCACGTCTACCTATGAAGTGACCTTCTCTGTTGCCTGTGTGTCGAACAATTCTGATGTCTGTGTGGCGATTTTCTCTCTTTCTCTCGTGGCAACAATCACAGGAAGTGTACACTGTAAAGTAATAAGTCAAGAGACAGATAGAGAACCTGTGAACATATCATATAGTGTTTGGCAATGATGTCAGCAGACAGGGGAACATGGAGGCAATAAGGAACATAATCTTCTTCTTCTTCTTCTTCTTCTTCTTCTTCTTCTTCTTCTTCTTCTTCTTCTTCTTCTTCTTCTTCTTCTTCTTCTTCAGAGTTCCGAGCCATTGAGGTTCTTTGCTGCAGATACAATCCGTCTCCATTCGTCTCTCTGGTGGACCTTCTCTTGCCAGTCGTTGATTCCAAGTGCTTGTAGGTCTGTATATGTATTATCTCTCCACCGCCTTCTTGGTCTACCTCGGGGTCTACGGTCATTTATTTCCTGAGTGTAACCGAGTTTTGTTTCCCTATTATCTTCCATTCTTTTTATATGCCCCAGCCATTGTAGTCTATTAGCCTTCATGATACCAGTGATTAGCGGGGACTTAAACAGATCATAAATGTCTTTGTTACTTCTTCTTTTCCACTCTCCACTTTGTGTATCCCTAATGGGTCCAAAGATGCGTCTTAAAATTTTGTTCTCAAAGGTTTGTAACAAGGCTTCGTCTCCTTTCGTTGTACTCCAGGTTTCAGAGCCATACAGCACAACTGGTTTGATCAGTGTTTTGTATATTGTGATTTTGGTGTTACGAGATAGCGCATTTGATTTTAGTAGATGTTGTAGTGCATAGTATATCTTATTTCGAGAGTTGACGTCATCAAGGAACATAATACATTACAAATTACGCTGAGGTAAATGGTAGATTCGGACCTGTCTCTGGACAATAGGTTTTCAGTTCTAACTTCAAAGGTGGCAAGAGGATTGTATAGTCGCGACAATATGTTTTTTTTAAAAAAATATCAACTCCACGCCATCCTGCTGACCCTGGGCAATAGATCCGATGCTCACTTTTCTTGGAAAATGATGAACAATAGGATGTGTGCATGCTGAGTATCTTTCGTTAGTCGGAAATCAACAAAAGTAGGCTGTGGTATTGCTGCAGTGGCAAAATATTTATACATTTAGAAAATCTATTCATATCGAAGTAATAATGAGAGAGATCAAAGAGATGCCAGGAATACTAGTTGGAGGTCATAAAATAAATAATATACGCTATGCAGATGACACAGTATTGGTGGCGGATAATTCAACAGACCTACAACATTTATTAGACGTTGTAGTAACAGAGAGTGCACGGAAAAGACTCTCCTTGAATATCAAGAAAACAGTAACAATGGTAATATCAAAGAAAATGGTGACACCAAAATGTGACATAGAAATAGAAGGAAAAATCCTTAACCAAGTGGATAATTTTAGATACCTAGGGGCATTTATAACATCAGATGGAAGATGTACAACAGAGATTAGGAGCAGAATAGGGCAGGCAAAAGCCGCATTTCAGAAAATGAAGAGTGTCTTGTGCAATAAGTCACTATCACTGAATGTAAGAAAGAGAGTGCTGAAATGCTATGTAGAACCAGTTTTGCTGTATGGCAGTGAATCTTGGAATGTAAATGAACAAATTAAGAAGAAATTAGAAGCAACAGAGATGTGGTTCCTGGGACGAATGTTGCGAATTCCTTGGACTGCCAGAGTAACTAACGACGACTGCCTGAAACAGGCTAATGAAATTAGAACATTATATACAACAATAAGACAGAGACAAACATCTTTCTTCGGTCACGTGATGAGAAGAGAGGCATTGGAGAACATCGTAACAACTGGAAAGATCGAGGGGAAGAGAGGCAGAGGCAGACCAAGAGAAATTATGCTGGATGGATTGAGACGGTGGCATGGAGGAATATCAGCAGCAGAGTTGATCCAGAAAACCAAAGACCGAGATCTGTGGAGAGCCATGAACGCATACGCCAGCCGGCACGGCACTTGATGATGATGATTGAAGAAGGACACCGTCTCAGCTCAAATCGTCGAATTTGTTGTCGGTCTACGGACGTAAATATGGCAAACAAAGTCTTTGCTCAAGGGTCAAGTTGTCGGATTTGTCGGTTGACACATGCAAATATCTCAGCTTCTGTGTAAACAGATATAATATATAAAGCAATATACGTCATTTTTAGGACACAACACGAAAGAGAAGAATCTGTATCTCCTTTCAACGATGTCGCCTTGCAGTAGGAAGTGTATGGTTTATAATTTGCTTCAGCTACACTGTCAGTGTCATCTCATTGTAATCAGGGTTTACAATTTGTTCATAGCGTCGTTATCGCCTCGCTGTAGGAAGCACGAGGTTTATAATCTGCTCTCAACATCGTTGTCGCCTTGCTAAGGAAGTGCATTTTTTTTTTTTTTTCCGCGTTTCCATCCTGTTTCAGGATATTGCGGTCAACACCAGCATCTTTCAGCTGTATGTTGATTCCTAGGCTAGATTACGTTCATCAGCACGCCACGACTTTCTGAGCGACCGGCTCCATACTCTCATAAGTCACTTTTGCGATTCGAACCACTGCTAATTCTCGTCGCGTCACGTGACGAGAGTATTCGGGGTTAGCGGAGAGAGCTGCTAACCCCTCGTTGCAAAATTCCCCCAGCGTCGTTGTAAGAAGGACGTAGTTTACAATCTGCTCTCAGCGTCGTTGTTGTCTCGCTTAAGAGGATTACATAAATGGACACACATAGTATTATTTGGCACTCACAGAAGAAGAAGAAGGAAATAGAGATTAGAAGACTTATTTCTTGTCTCGCTTAAGGAAGTACGTGATTTGCAACCTGTTCCCAACGTCGTTGTGGCCTCGCCATAGGAGTGACGTAGTTTACAATCTATTCCCAGCGTCGTATGTGACCTCGCTGTAGAAGAGACATAGTTTACAATCTATTCCTAGCGTCGTTGTGGCCTCACTGTAGGAGGGACATAGTTTACAATCTGTTCCCAGCGTCGTTGTGGCCTCGCTGTAGGAGGGACATAGTTTAAAATCTGTTCCCAGCGTCGTTGTGACATCGCTGTAGGAGGGACATAGTTTACAATCTATTCCTAGCGTCGTTGTGGCCTCGCTGTAGGAAGGACATAGTTTACAATCTATTCCTAGCGTCGTTGTGACCTCGCTATAGGAGGGACATAGTTTACAATCTATTCCCAGCGTCGCTGTGACCTCGCTGTAGGAGGGACATAGTTTACAATCTATTCCCAGCGTCGTTGTGACCTCGCTGTAGGAGGGACATAGTTTACAATCTATTCCTAGCGTCGTTGTGGCCTCGCTGTAGGAAGGACATAGTTTACAATCTATTCCTAGCGTCGTTGTGACCTCGCTATAGGAGGGACATAGTTTACAATCTATTCCCAGCGTCGCTGTGACCTAGCTGTAGGAGGGACATAGTTTACAATCTATTCCCAGCGTCGCTGTGACCTCGCTGTAGGAGGGACATAGTTTACAATCTATTCCCAGCGTCGCTGTGACCTCGCTGTAGGAGGGACATAGTTTACAATCTATTCCCAGCGTCGCTGTGACCTCGCTGTAGGAGGTACATAGTTTACAATCTATTCCCAGCGTCGTTGTGGCCTCGCTGTAGGAGGGACATAGTTTACAATCTGTCGTTGTGGCCTCGCTGTAGGAGGGACATAGTTTACAATCTGTTCCTAGCGTCGTTGTGACCTCGCTGTAGGAGGGACATAGTTTACAATCTGTTCCCAGCGTCGCTGTGACCTCGCTGTAGGAGGGACATAGTTTACAATCTGTTCCCAGCGTCGCTGTGACCTCGCTGTAGGAGGGACATAGTTTACAATCTGTTCCTAGCGTCGCTGTGACCTCGCTGTAGGAGGGACATAGTTTACAATCTGTTCCCAGCGTCGTTGTGGCCTCGCTGTAGGAGGGACATAGTTTACAATCTGTTCCCAGCGTCGCTGTGGCCTCGCTGTAGGAGGGACATAGTTTACAATCTGTTCCCAGCGTCGTTGTGGCCTCGCTGTAGGAGGGACATAGTTTACAATCTGTTCCTAGCGTCGTTGTGACCTCGCTGTAGGAGGTACATAGTTTACAATCTGTTCCTAGCGTCGGTGTGACCTCGCTGTAGGAGGTACATAGTTTACAATCTATTCCCAGCGTCGCTGTGACCTCGCTGTAGGAGGGACATAGTTTACAATCTGTTCCTAGCGTCGTTGTGGCCTCGCTGTAGCAAGGGCGTGGTTTATAATGTTTCCAGCGTTGTAGTCGCCTCGTCGTTGGAAGTGCGCTGTTTATAATCTGCTACCTGCGTCTATGACATCTCGCTGTATGACAACAATATAAAATGACACAAAGTAGTGCAGATTTCAATCAATCAATCATGTTCCATGCCGGAAAGCGTGGTCGGTCATGACTCGCCATTTCACTCGATCACCAGAGTCGTGGATCAGCTCAGTGTTCCTGTCTCGCCCATGCCATGTGGCCAAGCCATCCAGGTATTTTCCTCTCGGTCTTCCTCTTGGTCTGTTCCCTTCGATCTTGCCAGTTGTCACTAAGTTCTCCAATCCATTTCTTCTCATAACATGTCCAAAAAATTTTGACTGTCTACGTCTAATTTCTCTAATCAATTTACGAGTTTCACTTGTCTCCTGTAGTACTTGGTCATTGGTTTTTCTATCTGTCCATGGTATTCTTTGCATTTTCCCCAGAAACCACATTTCTGTAGCCATCAAATGTTTTTCAGCTTGACTGCACATTGTCCAAGTTTCACATCCATACAATAGAACAGGCTCTATATATCCCCTCAACACTCTTTTTCTCGTTTCAATCGACATCTTTTTATTGATCAGAATGTTTTTCATCTTGCTAAAGGCTACTTTCGCCATGGCGATTCTTGTTCTAATCTCTTCAAGGCATCTCCCATCAGATGTTATGACTGTTGCGAGATAATTGTATCGATTCACTTGTTGAAGAATATTCCCATTTACTTGTGTATTATATTGTGGTACTTCGTTCTTCCTAGTGACGACCATAACCTGTGTTTTTTTACAATTTAATTCTAACCCCAGCTGCTCACTGTGTGCAATAACCGCATCTACTAATTGTTGCATTGTCTGCAATCAATACTGTATCATCTGCATATCTAATGTTATCGATGTTTCGTCCTCCAATGCTGATTCCATTTATATCTTCTACATTTCTGAAAATATTTTCACTGTACAGGGAAAAAAGATATGGAAACATTACACATCCCTGCCTAACACGTTTCTTAATAGGCTGATATTGTCCCACTTCATTATCAATCCTTATGGCAGCTTGCTGTTCCTGTAACCGTTACACACAGATCGGAATTATGAGGTAAGTATAAACATTTTTTCCAATTCTCATTTTCTCTTCATTGCTTTCATTTTTTCATCCTTTTGTTCTTCTCGTCCTGTCGTCACCTTTTGATGTAGTTACAGGAGATCTCCTTGACTACATGTTGTGTTTGTGAATGTGTTTGTTTGCTGATGAAGCTAATCGCCGCAACGTCTTGTATGTGTCTTAAATCTGTTATGTAAAGCTGCACTACTTTGTGTCATTTTATATTGTTTATATTTTCACAGCTTTACCGCAGTTCCACCCAATTTTAATCATATTCTCGCTGTATGACGGACGTGGTTTACAATTTGTTCCCTGTGTTTTAGTCATCCTGCTAAAGAAGTGTGTGGTTTACACTATAAGCGTCCCAGCTTCGTAGCGTTCGTTGAAGGAAGAGCACGGTTTACAATCTACTCCCAGCGTCGTTGTCGCCTTCGTCATTTACGCCAACAGTCAATGTGTGCTTCGGCTGGGACGTCACACAGAACCATTAAGATATGAATGAACAATGACACCAAACAAATGTCCCCGACGCCATCCAGTTTTCACGATCCGGGTGTCCACTTACTGAACACTGCCATAACCGCTAATATCTAACCTGGGTTATGGCTTGACTATGCCATGACGTCATCAAGGCCATGGCAGTCATTAAATGGTCACAGTAACCGTGTCATGCCACTACAGACTCTGGAGTGCCACACTCGACAGCCCTCTCTGAAAGCAGGACAGACGCCTACCCAAATTCTCTCAGCTGCAGACAACAACAACAACAACGACACAAGTTGTATGATGCTTATATAACTGGGATTACAGTGGAAAGTTGTCATTTTACCATGCGAGGTTCGCCGCAGCCAGCTAGGCCTCAAGTGGAAGGATTTGGGTGTATACAATATGTCTGGGACACAAAACGGAGAAACAGTTGTATGATAGGAAATGCTCTTATCACACTCCGAGCCTCCCCAGCTGTCCTGTTGACATTTTATTAGGTTTTTGATATCCCTCAGTTGTTTGCTAACTGCTTACAGTTAACATGTGACGATGTTAACACTGAGGTTATATAATAGCAGCAAACATATCTACACAAGTGGCATCCATATGGAATAGGCGCTTGTCTTACCGTCTCAATGATTAGGGGTTCGTTTCCAATTTCTACAGGTGACCTTGGACTCCAATGTCGATTCAGCCTAAAGTGAGTACCGGGAAATGTTTCGGGAAGTAAAGGCGGCCGTCGCTATACTAACCCCAAGACCTACCCAGTGCTGATTGGTCAATAAAGATATGGATCTAGCACCATATTGCCCAATGTGCTTTAAGGCGTGTAAGACGGTCTTTTACTTCCTTTACTTTATATATCCAAAATAGGGAGGGGGGGGGGGGGGGGGGGGCTGCTGCGTGGTCTCGTGTCCGCATTGAGTGCTGGAGATCCCGGGTGAGGACCGGGACTTTTTTTCACGCGGACTTCTAGTAATAAAATTTCCCCCTGGTCTCTGGGTAGTAAGATCGGACGCCCGTGTGTATTGTTGCGCACGCAAGAAATCCCTTGGCAGTTGGAAATCGAAAAAGAGTAGCCTAACGGCGCTGTCCGGGCAAAATTTCGAATTAAAAATCTACCCAAAGTATTTCAGGATCCTCGCCGGTGCTACGGAGTTCGTGCACTGAACTGAGTTTCTCCAAACTCAGGTTTGAGTTAGGAGGAGAACGGAGCACTTATGGGTTACACCCGTGTACAGTGATGTTGATCCATCGACTAAACTAAATTATATATTTAAATCATACTTACGCAAAATCAACACCTGCGAGAACTACCAGAACTGGCCTTACATCAAAGAAGATCTGATACTAGAGCAAAAGGACCCCAGAGAAGAAAATTGTTTGACGACTTCTAAAGACATTGTGTACAGTCACACGGAATGACACTATCGTTCTAGTGCCATCCATCGGGTGCTGGAACGTCAACTATTCTTCCCAGCATTGCCTTCTGAACGACCGGCACTCATACTTTGTTGTATAGGAACCAACGAAAGCGATCTGCTTCCAAATCGCCCGCAGGTGTGTTTCGACCGTGGTATGCCAGATTTCGAATCGCCCGCCGGCTTGGTGTTCTAGGAGATCACACAGTGGCACCGATTTAAAATTATAGTTCAATATTATGTTTGGTGTTTTATTTATGTTGACTTCGAATGACCCAGTGTTACGAAGGCTTCTCTTGCCTTGTGCATTCTTATTTTAATATCTTTCTCCCCTCCGCCCCCTCACTTTGTCGGCATTGTTACCTAACTAAGTGCATGATTCAACTCATTGAAGTGAGGTTTCACCAAGGGAGATCGAGTTTTCATTTGCTTGGTTTAATCTAATTATCTTTGTTTTTCCCCTGTGAAATTTTTGACCTAATTTTTTTGGGCCTTCTATCAGATGTTTAGTTTTATCTTGCATCTGATTACGTGTGTGTGACAGAAGTGCAAGGTCGGCGAAGTCAAAATCATTAAGTTTTGTCAGTCCTTTGTTGATTTATGGCAGTAATTGTCTTCATAACCCAGCCTAAAGTCAGTAAGCGTTCTTTCACATTCCTTTAGGTCTCCTTATTTTGGCAGCTTCGTCTGATATCCTTCTCTCCAATCTGTTGGCATTTCTCCAGTCTTCCAGATTCTGTTAAATAATGTGTGCAGTAATTCAGCTGAGGTGTTTATATTATTAGTTTTAACAAAGACTGTTACAACTAATATAAACACCACAGCTGAATTACTGCACTTCTGGACCAGAAGCTTTCCTTTCCTTCAGAAGGTTGATAGCTTCACTAATCTCTTCTTAAGATGGTTTCTCACAGTTGATATCCAGCTCATCTTCTGCAAGCTGGGTATTTGGAGGGTCTTCTGCGACTGGATTGCCTAAACAAGCAACATGGAATCCAATTCATTTTTACACAATCCACCATATATTTAGACAAAACACAAACATAAAGTATGATGTTACAACAGTGTCAATCCATCACAAATTAACACAACTCTGTGGAAAATATATCTTTATTATTTTTATTTATCATAATCAAGTAGCTTATCCAGTGCAAAACTTTGCTCCTACAACAGTCTTTTGAAATATCTCTCCATCTTAAGCCAGATGTCTCGCACTGTTCTGTTGTCATCATGCGAAACTTATCTTTTCACATCTTGAATTCACCCTTGATTGTCTTCCCCTATTCTACTTCCCCGATATGCCTCTCTACAATGTTGCCTTATTCAAATAAGCATGGCTTTTTACAAAATAGTTGATTTTCTTCAAATGTTATTTGTATTTATAAACAATCTTCACTACTGAGTCCCTGCTGGATAGATCTGTTTCCTCTCTTTTCTGTCCAATAAAATTGTAGTACTCTAACACTTATATTCAAAGGTGCAGATATGCTTTTCAGCTGATTTGCTAAATGTGCTAGTGTTACACCCATATTTTGCTCAACAATACAGAGATTGCAAGCATATCATGGATGTTCTGCCCAGGGCATGCAGGTGTGCAAGATCATGAACTGGCTGATAGATTCAGTGCTGCTGCTCCTCTGGGCACAGAGCTAATGTTAGTCAGTTAGTCACGGTTCCAACTTCACGCAAATTCATTAAATGTTTTCATGAAATGTTTACGTTTCCAAACTGACAAGATCTGAAACAGATATGCTGTCAGCTAAGCAACATTTATATAAAAGTACATAGTTTATCTTCATTCTTCTTCTTCTTCAGCGTTCCGAGCCATTGAGGTTCTTTGCTGCAGATACAATCCGTCTCCATTCGTCTCTCCGGATGACCTTCTCTTGCCAGTCGTTGATTCCAAGTGCTTGTAGGTCTGTATATGTATTATCTCTCCACCGCCTTCTTGATCTACCTCGGGGTCTACGGTCATTTATTTCCTGAGTGTAAGCGAGTTTTGTTTCCCTATTATCTTCCATTCTTTCTATATGCCCCAGCCATTGTAGTCTATTAGCCTTCAAGATACCAGTGATTAGTGGGGACTTAAACAGTTTATCTTCATAAGTAAGCTTTTTTAATTTATGGACCCCAAATAAAAACAGGGTGTTTCTAAGACAGTTAAACTAAGCAGAATATATTACAACTCTAATTTTTCATTACAAATGAAGAGCTGAAACTAAAAACTGAAATGAAGCAAAATGCTAGGCTCATTATGTGGTTGATACAGGCCAACGCGGATAATTTCATTAGCTTGGTCGCGTGTGGATTTGACACCAGTGATTGATGCCCCACAATAAAAGAAAAGAATAGCCACCAATTCCTCTGTGCATACAGGCCTAAAAGTATAATGGCCCATCCCATCAGGGACCGACAGCAGGTTCCTGCTTCGAGACATAAGCAAAATCTACTGAAAACTAATGGATTCATCAAAAGTGTAGTTTGTCTCCAGGCATGGAAGAATATCATTTACTAATTTTACTTACAAATATGCACCTGAACAGAGTTCACCCACAGCACATTCCAGAGTTTCAGTTTTGTACAAACCTCTTACTGCTTCGAGACATAAGCAAAATCTACTGAAAACTAATGGATTCATCAAAAGTGTAGTTTGTCTCCAGGCATGGAAGAATATCATTTACTAATTTTACTTACAAATATGCACCTGAACAGAGTTCACCCACAGCACATTCCAGAGTTTCAGTTTTGTACAAACCTCTTACTGCTTCGAGACATAAGCAAAATCTACTGAAAACTAATGGATTAATCAAAAGTGTAGTTTGTCTCCAGGCATGGAAGAATATCATTTACTAATTTTACTTACGAATATGCACCTGAACAAAATTCACCCACGGCACATTTCAGAGTTTCAGTTTTTTACAAACCTCTTACTAGGCTGTCAAATATCACTTATTTGAGTATCCAGTTTTTTCAGATATGAAGAAATCATGACCTCCACCAAATGTAAACAAGCAGAACACATTGTATGGAACAAAACAACAAGTGGTGACCACTTGAATGCCCTTCACCACATGGCACTGGACCAAAGAGCAAGAGAGAAAAAAACATTCAACTAAGAACACGCCAGTTATTTAACATGAACTACAACTTTCAACTAAGAACAACACATAGAACAACACATATCTGGTGTTTATCATGAACTACAACTTTCAACTAAGAACAATACATGTCAGCTATTAATCATGAACTGCAACTTTCAACTAAGAACAATACATGTCGGGTGTTTATCATGAACTACAACTTTCAACTAAGAACAACACATGTCGGGTGTTTATCATGAGCTATCTCACACCAAGAGGCAGCATGAACTGCATTTAATTTCAAATAAGATCTTATTTTATTCTGCCTTCATATCATCTATTTCCTTGTCTATTACATGAAAATGGAAGTACAAAAAAGAAACAACATTAAAAGAAATAAATAAATGGCAATACAGAAAAAAGAAACATTAAAATAAATTTATTAATGGCAATACACATACAAGAAAGAATAACATTAAAGAATAAATAAATGGTGATGCACAAAAAAGACTGAATAACATTAAGAGAAATAAGTAAATGGCAATACACACAACGATGTAAATTTTGTCATGTTACATAGGTAAAGTCCAAAGCACTGCAATAAAAACAAAAATGAAGATTTCGAAAAACAAAAATCTGGCAGAGTGTCCATATTTACAAAAAAATTCAAGAATTAAAAGAATGATTCTGGAAACTCAAAAGTGAGGAAGGAAACAAGGAAATCTCTCCCTAGGAAATTATTAATGCCACAAACTGAAATATTTTACAAGCATCATGAACCTGACACTATTACGGTGGATGATCACTTTACCATTTGTATCCGTATATTTTCACAGACAGAACATACACAGGCCAAGTAAGCAAAATTCCCACATAATAAAGACAGCACTGAAAAAAAAATTGCAAAGCTGTTGCATGACATTGCCCTCAACGCAAAGTTGATTTTTTGGGCAATTTTACATTCAGTAGTTTGCTATTGTTTTCTGGGCAAGAAGTCAATGTTTAAATCTAAATGACTGGTAGGTGGAATGAATCAACGACCTCACTGTCAGCTCACAGAAGTTTAGGCGCAAGTGTGTTAAGCCTCTCGAACATACTGACCTGTTCTGACTGCAGTTTTATTTATTTTTCCGTAATGTCATGGTGTTTATTCAGAATGCTTGCAAGCAGATAAAGTATAGATATATCTAGAAATGTGAAAGATACATCGTATTTCTGCTGTGTATAACAACAGACCTTTCATGTAAAAGTGAGAAATAATGTGTAAACGAATACAAATATAACTCGAGTATAATTGTATAATTAAAACAGAACACAAGACAAGTTTCCTAATGACAGATAACATCAGCGCAATGATACAAATGAAACAGCAAATATGCCACAAATAAAATAAATCATGTGCACAGTAGCCAAAATTAAATATATCATGAGAACAGTAGCACAAATGAAATATCATGAGTGCAGTAGCACAAATGAAATATATCATGAGCATAGTAGCACAAATGAAATATCATGACCACAGTAGCACAAGTGAAATATCATGAGTACAGTAGCACAAATGAAATATCATGACCACAGTAGCACAAATGAAATATCATGAGCACAGTAGCACAAGTGAAATATATCTAGAATACAGTGGTACACGTGAAATATATCATATACACAGTGATACTAATTAAATATATCATGTTCACAGTGAAGTTCTAAGTGTTTGAGTGTTCTTGATCCTTAGTAGAGTGGTGCACTTGAAACAAATAACTCGGAGAGTGGTACAGTGATCGTCCACACTTACCGGTATGGCACATGAAGATGAAGAGAGTGGGCACATGAAGATGAAGAGAGTGGTATACTTGAAATAGAAAATGAGTACAATGGCACAAACAAAATATAACCTGAGCACACTGGCCCATCTGAAATATGGTATGCGAGTACAATATTACATAAGAATCATTGTCAGGGCTACAGGGTGCGTGTTCTGTGCTCGATGTCATCGTCAACAGCCAGCGAAGAGAGTGTGAAGAGAAAAAGATGAGACAATGGAGAAAGAAGGTGGCAACACAACTGCAGAGGTGTGTATGCTTGAAAACATTGGGAGAGGAGAGGAGTGGGTCAGAATTCCACAAGAAATGTCAAAGATGTGCAGGGTAGGAACTGGCCAGCAGGCAGCATGGAATGGGAGGTGCAACAATTGATACATGACATTTTGCACCCAGGTTGTGTAAACATCTACACAGATGGCTCTGTGCTAACAGACAAAAGAAGTGCCAGGTTGTTCATAGAGAAGGTTAATGGACAGTGTTTAGTGCAGGAGAGCTTGGCATATAATACACAACATCTAGCCTGAGAATGGAAGTGGAGGCAGTCACTGCAATATTCCGTTGACTGAAGGACAAACAGCACTCACGTGTCATGAATCTAACAGACTCACAGAGCAAACTGAGCAGAGTGAAGACTGGTATACTTAATACATAATGGCATGCTTTAATTTTTAAAAATCCAAGAAAGGGTGTATCCATTGGATCTTTTTCCCAGGGCACGCTGATGTTTTGGAAAATGAGCAGGCAGACAAATTGGCTGGACCTGCGACTCTGGGTGAAATATTGGTGCACAATAAAGCAGATGTGGTCACGGCTCTTTGGGATTGTATTTAGTGTGGAAGAACAGACACATTATTGCCTGGAGAGAATGGTGTGGCAGGGAGTAGCCAGATGATCTACCTGACACCCAGTTCTCAGAGGAAAGACCAGACGGACACATAATCAGCTTGCAACTAGTACTGGGACTCTTCGCTGGTTGTTTAGGATGAGGACGGAGTGCGTATGGGAATGTCCCGAGTGCTGTGATGTTGATTCTTGACTCAATTGTTGAAATACAACATGAGTACAGTGACACAAATGACATACAACATGAGTACAGTGGCACAAATGAAACCTAACATGAGTACAGTGGTACAAATTAAATATAACATTAGTACATGGGTAACTAAAGTATAACATGAGTACTGGAGTATAACTAAAGTATAACATGAGTACTGGAGTATAACTAAAGTATAACATGAGTACTGGAGTATAACTAAAGTATAACATGAGTACAGGACTATAACTGAATTATAACATGAGTACTGGAGTATAACTAAAGTATAACATGAGTAGAGGACTATAACTGAATTATAACATGAGCACTGTGACACAAATTAAATGTGAGTTCAGTGGTACAAATGAAATATAACATGGGGTTAGGGGTATAACTGAAGTATAACATAAGTACAGGAGTAAAACTGAAATACAACATGAGCATATTATACAACATTGCTTTAAATCAAAACAGTATTAACGTCTACTGAGATTCTGTGATAGATAACGCATAAAATGGTCACAGAAGAACAATCAACTAATAAAGATTTTTAAAAAATATGAGAATACCATAAACTTAGATGATATTAGTGAACAAACTATACACACACACAAAAAAAAAGGCGAAGGACAGATAAGGAATCAAAGCTCAATTTAGTGATATCACAATAGTATTCAGTCAGATCTATTTTATATATATAATATTCAATGTAATGCAGAGAAGAAACTTTTTCTGCACAAATACACACACACACACATATTTCTCCATTTCTTTCTCTAATGTAAAATGCTGGGCAAATATCATCAATGATAACACAAAATGTAAGTGACTTCATTCTGCTGAGGAGGCAGAACATCAATTTTATGTTTGCAAATTGCAATAGTAACATTTCAAGAAATACCTTGTATCCGCAGTGATCTATGCATGAGTAAACAGTGATGTGGTGTTATAATAACTGTTATCTCACAATACTGTGATCTCACTATATTGTGATCTCACTATATTGTGATCTCACTATACCATGATCTTACTGTATCATGATCTCACTAAACCATGATCTCACTATACCATGATCTCACTATACCGTGATCTCACTATACCGTGATCTTACTTTATCAGGGTTTCACTATACTGTGATCTCATTATACCATGATCTCACTATAGTATGATCTCACTATACTGTGATCTCACTATAACATGGTCTCACTGTACTATGATCTCACTATAACATGATCTCAACATAACATGATCTCACTATATCATGATCCCACTATACTGTGATCTCACTATACTTATGTCTCATCATACCGTGATCTCTCCCCCGATGTGTCTCCACCTTGCCGTGGTGGGGGAGCTTGCGTGTCCCTTCGACCCCATGTGCTTGCCGATGGATGAAAAACTACATATCGGGCAGCCCATGGGATAGGGGCCAGACTAAGAGAGACACAACCTGCTGCTCTGCAGGTAGACTGAGGATAGCAGTCAAAGGTTTAAATCAGGCGCACGAAGGCAGAATTTCTTGGTCTGGACAATACTCTAAGGCTCTCTGTCGAGGGTTTAGGCTGAACGCCTCTAAGCCATAATCCCTCGAATGTGAGAGCCGGGCCGATACCCACCCACCGAAAAATAGAGGTGTGATACTGGGCACGCTACATGCCCAGTTCTGATACTTGTTCGAAAGCTCTCAGCTGGGGAATATGAGAGATTCCCGGATGAGAGGGCTGGCCGTTTCTCGTCCACTGCTGCACGGAGGTAAGGTGCTGAGCCGGCAGCATATGTAGCCTACCTCGTGAGCGAGTACGAAAAGGTAAAAGAAGAGCCAGAGTCAAAATGGTTACGAAAAATGTCTG